>OZ034969.1:47276700-47746700 GCA_964030785.1 Siderastrea siderea | reverse complement strand
CTCCCTTCTCAAGAACTACACTGTATGATGTATCGATGGTGCAATCCACTAATTGCATCATCATACTAGTGCCAATCCCTTCTCTTCCTAAGCCACCATTCCTTACCGCGCTAATAAGCTGCAAACTCAGCTGCCGTTTCTCTCCTCTGCGAAATACAGTTGTACAGGTTACCCAATGAGAAAACTTACAATCCACTGTGGAAACCGTCCCCCCGTAAAACACCAAGGGAAACTGCCTCTCACGCAACACAATGTTACACCGCTGCTATACAAAACGCAACTTTCAAAGCAAATCACATTCACAGAAGCGTGATTTGCTCCTCACATTCACAAATCCTTCCACTCCCACATTTTTACATCCCTCAAAATGTCAATCCCCATGACAAAACTCCTGTGTTAAAAGAATTGTCACCATAACCACTAACTAGATCAGACAACACAGCCAATTTGACATTCAGTCCTATTAGCTGCTTTACTCAGTTGCGCATGCATTATACAAGACAAATACTGTAACCTCATTCTTAACAACCCTTCGCTGTTCATATCTTAAATACTGTCAATTAAAAGACAAGAACACACGAAGGTAACATTCAGCAGACTGATATGGACATGCGTCTTATATAAGACAGTACCGCTCTTGAGTGCCCGTACCACAAGCTTTAGAGCACTTTGTTCGCATGTTAAGCCAACTGACCATCAAGAAAAAACTGTGTCCATTTTATAAACTGGCAGTCGCCATATGGCGATGGCCAGTTAAGGTGATTCCGTTGAAAAAGAAGTTGTAATGAGGATTTGTTGAAACTTTGCACAGTTATTATTTTAACCTAGTACATTAAAAAAATAAAATAAAAAGGGGGGATCACCGTGCCTGATTTCACACTACAGGGCTGTAGTATATAGGTACTTTGCTAGCTTTTGACAGCAATATTAAAAAACCTATCCTTGTACCAAAGACACCCAACACTTTAACAAAGTTATTACTAGCAATGAAATATAAGCATTATTCTTATGGTACAACAACAATAATTATTACAGTAAAATGTCTTAAAATTGCCGTAAAAATGAAACTAATGAAATTAAATGGGCAAATCGAACGTCTGCACGGTTCCAGTGAAACACCTAAAATCTGACTGTAACAGTGAATTAACCGGAATATTTCAAAATTGAATAATGAAAAATTCTTGAAATTTGAATATATCATGTAAATTCGTATTTTACTTAAATAGATGGAATAAAAAAGTGGGGTCACCGAGTTCGTTTAGGAGAAAACGAACATTTATTTCTCTGAACAGCTGAGCTTTTATAGAAAACCTATCAAGTTCCAGACGCGCGCGCGCTTGTGCGCGCGCAAATCATGCAAAAAATGATGCGCAGAAAGGATGCGCAATGCAATTGAATGGATTTAATTATGCATCTTCCAAGACAAATATTGCCACTGCCACACTCTGACTGGTACCGCTGTGCAACTCACTTCTTTACAAAAAATATTTTGGTCAAATTCTCCACTATCATGGCATATGAGAAAGTACATGAAAACTGCCCTAGTAAAATTTCCACACAGCCCCATACTTCAATTGTGCTTACATTTCCTGACTCAAGTTCTATTCATAATTACTGACTGTTTGTTTGTGAGGAAAAGTATGAAAGTAACAACCCTAGATTTGATCAATACAATGTATATACAAATAATTATAAAGTGATTCTATTTCCTTTCATATGATATAGCAGAAATTTGGCACTGTTTTTGGCCGCTGAACCACCAAGATCATTCTCAAGAGATAAAGAGTTAACACCAGAGGGCAGACTATTCACTAAACTCGCCATGACGTCAAAAATTATCAATTAATAATCCTCCCTTCGAAATGACAGCACCTTAATATTACGAACAATTTCTTGCAGTCCAACATTCATTCGCTTTCTTTTCGATGTAAACTACGAACATAAATACATATAAATTACTTTGCGAAATCCAACAGTCAATGAAAACACTGACCACACACTAAAAAACCGATCAAATCCCGGGGCATATTTTAATTAAGTAGTGCATATTTTCCAAGCAATTACGTATTTGAAAGCGAAAGCGGATAAGTATACGTCCACAAGTCAATAATTAACATAAACTGCTTTCATTTGGTGTTTTTTTCCCTACAAAGCTCTCATCTGTGATGAAATTAACTGGAACACCGTTTGTAACAACTTTAGAGCAAGCGAAAGACATCAACAGAGTTTTAAAAAACCTTCAAGCCGCTTACCTAGATTTTTCGACTCCCTGCATGCGCAGGTTTCAGTATGGCGAAAGTCTAACAGTCGTCAGCAGCTACATGAGGCAGCCGTAATTTTGCAAATAAGCCTGCAGTGGATAATTTTGATCCTTGATTGTCCGCCAGTTGATGTTCTGAATAATATCAGCCAAAAGAGCTGAAACCTCAAGAAAAACAAACCTACAGTGTGGAAACTCAGTGAGGAAGGAATGTCTGAATCCTCCAAGGGTCATCCGCGCGCTGCGTTGAAGGAATGGGTTGCGTGACTTGCTTTTCCGATGCGAATTCCAGAAGTCACGCGAAAAACGCTTATGTCACGCTTTGATACTCTTTCATTCCTGCCTCGTCCCCAGGCGTCCCTCCTTACTGTATGATGGTGCACGGGGCGTTGTGGGATAGGTGCACTCCAGCTGCGTTTTGCATCCTTCGCACGATGCCCCGCGCTCCCTGCTTGCCCGCTCTAAACCGGCGCCTGGGGACGAGGCAGCTTTGATTCGGCTTCCAATCAGTTTTGCTTAGTTTACATCCTCGCAGACCAATGGAGAAACGGGCGCGAAAAAAGTTGAACTTCCTGTAAAGAGACAACAAGCGCCTGGTACTTTGACTTGGTAGTTTCCAGTAAATGCGCCTTCTTTGCCCAGTTGAGGTCACTGTGTCTGAAATCACCGCCACCATTAATAGAATTGTTTACTAGTCTCTTTTCAGCCACAAACGTAGCCTGTTCTAGGCGTCAAGTTTGTGGCGAGCAGCGAAATAGCGGCGCGCGCGAAAGAAAAATCGGGCGCAAGAGAAAGAAAGAAAAAATAAACGAGGATTGGCTAGGGAGAAAGGCACGGCCTTTCCTTTTCATGGTCTTACTTGTTTCCTTGTAATACCCTGAAGAAGAACGGCCGTGCCTTTGAAATGTTGTTATTTAGAATCGTGATATAGTTCCCGTACCGTACAATCAGCTTTGCTGTTTTATTGTATTTGTTTTTTTCATTTTTTGCTAATTGATCGTTTACTACAGGATCTGGTACTTCTATTTTGTTACGGTGGTCCATGCAAAGTTAATTTGTTTCTGAGAAACACAGTAATGGTGTCACCACGAGTCAACCAACTGGACAGATTTTCAACAGGAAAAATGTACGACACCTCTGCCGCACCCCTCCTGGCGTGAGAAGAATTGAGACTTCTGTAGGGTGAGGTAGAGACTGCACTGAAAATGTCTTGGAGAGATGGTCACGCTTGAAATTAACTGAGGCACACGGAGACACAGAAGGTCGACATCCTTAACGGCAACCTCAGCCCATCCCACAGACGTCTCAGCCATATCGGGTGAAGAAGGATTCCTCTGTAGGTTGGAGTAGATAGGAGTTGAAGGACAAGGCTGAAACACGATCGCACCAGAGAACAGACTACTTTATTGTGAGACTTTGCTATGACTATTCTCCCATGATCATGAGTTATTATTGCAGTAAAACAAAAAATTTTTTCCTGATACCGAATCCAAGCTATTCAACTGGTTATTAATCGAATTTTCTTACCATTGGCTTTGCTACGCGTGACTGAAAAGAAGGCGTTCTAGTTAACGGTTTTCCTTCTTTTCCACTACCCTTCCTTTTTGTCCATGCTGAAACAATATTCCACGAAGATTAAGCGAAGAGAAACCACCCGTACCAAATAATGTTGCCGAATAGAGATCTCCTGCCTCACCTTAAGAAAATACAAGGCAACATCCCACATTACGAAGAGAATGTGGAAATTGACCTTCTGTTCGGATGCAACTGCTCCGAGGTGATAAAACCGAAGGAAGTCATTCGCAGTAAGAGTGAGGATCCCTGCGCAGTTTGTACCTTGTTAGGATGGCCGGGGGGGTACACCTTCATAATACATACACTGGTATGTGCCGCCCAACGGGATCGTGATTTTGGGACTCCTGATCTAAAACGGGGTATCCATATTTGAGACGTTTTCTAGAACGGGGTGTAATATTGCAAACGCACGAAACTTCAAGATTTCAACAACGATTTTAAATTATTTATAGGGAAATAAATAAATGGCCAATTAACTAATGGGGAAAACAACACAACGTGGTTTGCGTAGAAACAGTTGTATTTCGGAGGTGTAAGTCGAACAAACAAAGAAATAACTTTTCTAAAACGGGTTTTAAAATTTAGTACATATCTAAAACGTGGTATTAAAAATTTTGCCTATTTCTAGAACGGGGTATCACTTTAAATGCAAAAACCTTCTAAAACAGGGTCGGCACATACCCACCCAAAACCTATTCAAGTACGCCCACCCCTCCCCGGGTTAGGATCGATGGGCATTGTGGGACCAATCGCGACTTCAGACAAGCCCCTAGATGACCACGCGCCAGACTCCACCTGCCACCGCATCTTGGCGAGGGAAATCATTCCGGGAACTCTCGACAGCCAGCTAAATTCTACCACAGAGTCATCTCCTGACTCGACTCCTGACTCAGTTCACAGAGATACCGTTTTGCCACTCAAGACTAATTGTCGTGGCGATGACTACGAACGAGATTGTTTCAACCACCAAGCGGGGAACGAGGAGGTAAAGAAAAGGAGAAGGCAAGGATAAAACACAAACTTGTCGATCAATAGCAAGCCTGGGAGAACATATTTCCGAATACGTTTTTCCCTTACTGGCGTTTTTAAGTTTAAACGAACTTTAAGAATTTGTTGCTTGTTCTCACGAAAAAGTCTATTCTGGTGCTCGATTTAAAAACATTTGACTTACTGATATCATCTCAGTATTAAGTTCGGTGTTGTTCTTCTTCTTTGTTTCTTGTGATTGTGACCTGTAAGCAAGCCAGCGAGCAGGCTCACTTGGTGAGTTTTTCAGTAGTACAAGGACCTTGGTGGCAGAGCCGCGATTTGGGAGAAGAATGGGGCCCTGGCTCGCAAAGTTACTCATGCGCATAATTCACTAAGTGAGCCTGCGCGCAGGCTGCACATTAGTGTGCTCTGTGTAATCATTAGTACGCTTTATGTGTAGGATACTAACAAGGGTTTTAAACAATGACTGAGTCAGTACATGAAATCACTTTCAATACTAATTTACTCCACAATTTTACTGTGCTTCAAAACTTGCGCCGCTTACAAACTTCAGACAGTTGCACGCTGATAGGCTTAGCGAGTGTGACCATATTCTAAGTAAGAAATAGAAAATGGTGCATGCTTACATAACCTGATGTAAGCAGGTAAGCACGTGGAGTTAAGAGGAATTTGAGTTTATGTGAACCAGGCCGCGGGCGACGGTTTACACGAGTAATTTAGAATTCCTCCAAACTCTTTGGAGTGTTTGTTTCAGGTTATGGAAGGTCTCAGTCAAACATCATCCAATTAACTGTTGTGGAAAAGAACTTTGTTGTGCCAGTGTTTGATGGAAATCAAACTAAGGGTAGCCAAACGCGTTTAACATATATGGCAAATTCCAGTGTTGAATGGTGCTGAATGACAGTTTTTCTTTAAAAAAACAAACAAAGCAATACGTGACGTCTTGTCTGTGTTTACATAATTAAAAATAACAACAAAATTCAGTTTGGGTTTTTAAAAAGTCTACTCAAGTGAGGTCAACAGCCTACAAAGTTAGCGGAAGCAAATGCTCGAGACATTTTATCACAGAAATAAAAAACCTTGCTTCTCGTGCAATGGTGAGTTACTCAAGGTGCTTGGAAATTCCTACGAAAACTAGAAAAGTGCGAACAGAATGAGCCGGCAAATTGTCTTAGGACTTCTTTCCAGTCCTTATAACTAAACAATGCGTTCGGCACATTTATCATTTGGTATGCAATCCCCGCAAGGGTATAGGCGAAAGCTGCGGGCGGAGGGATGGGGGTGGTAGAGTCGCACATGAGCCACAGGTAGCCCGCTCAGCCGGAGCTTAACCTGGTTTCTATGACATCATGCAACTGAGGGTATTGCTTCTCACACCGGATGAGATGCTAGCAGCAGTATGTCCTTTTTTTTCCCGACAAAGTCTCGCGGTACGTTTTGTGAAGACTAATGTTATTTTAGTTTTACTTTTAAGTGCGTCAGCTTTCTAATAAATTACTTTAACAGACGTTTGTAGAAGTGGCTAGATAATTTAGTTAAGCCGTTTGCAGTATTTTTTAAAAAGCCAACAAAATGCAAGCAAAATAGAAGGCAAAAAAGTCATTTCGGGGGTCCATAGCTTTAGCGGATTTGGAGCGGGATCCAATTCAGAGGGGCGGGGGGTGGGGGAGAGTGCAAGTCTGCTACGGCATCAGCTCCATTTGTACACCCGGGTGCAAAGAGACAATGTGGAGTAAAGATTCTTATCTCAAAAAACAACACTATGGTGGGCACCAGTCTCTGAATCACCGACCTTCAGATCTGAAGTCCAACGCAACAACCACTACACCACCGCGCTCCACGACAGTACGAGGGAGTGTCAAATTCTTTGTCTTTCCAACAGACTTAAACATACTTTAAAGAGCGATTTTCCTCGGACCGTGAAACAGTTACTGTACAAGTATATACTGTTACGCCAAAATAGTTGCTGCTAGTCAAGGGACAGCTGAGGTCTACTAGCTTCTATTCCCAAAAGGAGATTAGTCTAAATCAAAACACAAGAAAAACAACACAAAATGGAAAAAGCACAAATATACAGTGAACGTGTGGTTTATTTTTCCTTTATTACTGATTCTCGAGTCATGTTACGACAGCGGAAATACACATGTATATGATACTTGTTGCGACATTAATTTTTACCACCTCGTGTAATTTTTTGGGAAAATTCCTCCACAGAAGTTACAAAAACTGCCTTGTTGGTCAGTGGAAATACTTTTAAAGCAGTAAGGGCACTCACGCCGGTTTACATGCTGCATGGTCGAGAGTTGTTGCGAATATCTATTCTCTTCCATACTTTTGAAAACATTTACATTTGTTGCACTTTTCTCTGGCTTATGAAAAGAATATAAATTAAAATTAGCTTTCGCTGCATCGTTTTCTTCGACGGTCTTGATAATATCTCTCAATGCTGCTGTTTCAACTGGCATGCTCGCCAGTTGCTTGATTCTTTCTGCGGACTTTGCCGTGGTGGTTTCGGTGAAGCATTTCTCGTCATCGTCCGGGCCTGTAAGGTCGATGATCCTTAGATTCATTCTCCGCTTCTCCTGCTGCATCGTGAGTGTGCTCAACTTCCGGATCGTTAGACGAGTCCAAGATTTCTTGAACGACTGCATCCATATCCCCTTGTGCTCGAGCAAGAAGGGAGGCTAATTTTACCTCATTTGCGAATGGCAAGACCTTTTTCAAGTTTTCCAACTTCTGAGTAAAGTGCTGCTGAGTCGGAACAACTGGCGAAGGGGACGGATGTGCTTGAGCCGTTGGGGAGAAAGTAGTGACTGTCGCAGTGCTTGACGCGCCGAGGTGTCTCTCTCGTCTGGGCTGTCTTTGGTGCAACTGAATTGCCGTTTTTAACACGGTCACCGGGTTGACGTCTTTCACTGTGGCGGCGATTTCTTGTGAATACGAATTAATGCTGTTGGATAGGTGCCGGTGTTTCTCAAGCTGCTCCTGTTGTTTAGCTGAAATTGTAATTAAATTACAATATTTTTCAATTTTATACTAGGGAAATTGGTCTAATCTTACACAGACAATATTAAAACTATTTTGAACACAGACAAGTATGCAAATAAAAATAGGCTGGGCTATAGCCTATTTACATGCCGTTTACTCATTTCTTTTACCGAGGGAACACTGGGGGTCTCCAAAACCGTGCCGTAAAACCGCAAGATATCCTCTCAAATACCGAAAACCTAACCTGCGATCAGGCCAAATTTTCACGCTCCTTACATTCTCTTACGGGATTTTTCGCGCGACCACAAAAAGACAGAGAGTAAATGAGAGCGCGAAATAATTCGCCTGATCGCAGGTTACCGAAAACCGCACTGAAACTTGCGCAAAATTCCTTCTCTTACTAACATTGTAAGGAAAGTTCCCTCACCGAAATACCGTACAAAATTAGACATTTTACCGAACACACCTGCTCAAAATGCTAAAATAACGCGTACCGTCGTACTGGATGAAACTGCAATCCCGCAGTTGTGAATCGAAAATACCGTAAAACTGTAAGAAAAATCGCTCAGAACCGTAATCCCGCAAACCCCAGTGTACCCCTCCGTTACAAAGCTTGAATTTGTATCGGTACCGGAGTAAAATAGTGACGAGGTCCTCTAGAAGATCAAAATTCCCCTTGAAATACTCAACGCCTTAATTTTAAGTCGGGATAGTTAGTCGTTGTAAACATGTTTACCTTTCCTTTGCTCTGACTTTGGCTTGCTTTTCTCCATTGCCTTCTTTGCTGCTTCAAAATTTGCCACCTTCAGAGCAAAAATAGGTTCACTAACCAGTTGAGCGGTCATTTCTGGAAACCGTACAGCTTGGTGGTCTTCTGCTTTCTTTGCCGTGCAGGACTGCGTCAGGTTAGTGCGCCAGCGTTTTCCCTTGTCCTCATTCGAATGACGATCCGTCATTCGAAGTGCGAGGAGGTGCTCGTGACTTGCACATTTAGGGCAGGAACAGTTTGCATAAGGACAATTTCTTTTATGTCCTTTTAGCAGCTCGACTTGGCCGTGTAAGCGGCATTTACCACATGTCCTCCCCGACATACTAAAGCAGATATGTGTGGTACACACGGTGCGACTGAATACAAACTGTTCAAAATCCCCAACGTGTAATCTTCACAATAAATTTTATTTGCATCTACGATATGTTGCACGTGCAACACAAGTTTCATTGTCTTTTTTAATTGCCTCTAGTTCCCTCCATTGTTTGCTCTGTACATTCACAAATACATTCGAGTATTTGTTTTTATATGATTCAAAACATGACATTTAATTTTTAGAATGTCGTGGCGTATAAACCAGAACCACGGTTGCTACCGTTTTGGAAGTTCTTACCCGACACAAAAAAGACTTCAGATCATTGTGACGTTTTTGGAAACGTTGTCCATAGCTAACACGTCAAAAACTTGTCGGATTTCCTACAATTGTGTAGACCAATATGTGCGATTATTTCAACAAAGGGCAACATTGATACCTTCGGTATGCAATAATGTGCGTCCAAGACAAATGACATGGTGGAAGGCAGCATATCTTGAAGCTCTTGTCAGAATGTACCCCACTCTCTACCTTCGTGAGCTGCAACAGATACTTGCGAGCGATTTCCATCTGGCTCCCGGCGATGTTCCATCTATAGCATCAATAGCGAAACTGTTCATAAGGCTCCGCATCACTCGAAAGAAATGCATTCACGTGGCTCAGGAAAGGATGACACCCTACAATCTCCATTGTCGTCAACTTTTTTTTCAATGGCGAAGGACTGTTGACCCAGCTAAAGTTTATTTTTTCGACGAGACACACTTTAATTGCGAGACTGATGAGCGTGAATATGGAAGGACAGACTCAGGATTTGCATGTCCGGTCCTTCGTCAGAAAAGCAGAGCACGAGCTGGAAAGTTTTCCACTCTAGGTGTTTGTGGATGTAACGAGGGAGTCCTCCAGGCAATTCCAGTTGAAGGAAATTTCACAGCAGATCTAATAACTGATGTAATAGAGAACCAAGTGCTGCAACTCTTGCCCGCGAACAGTTATTTGGTGGCTGATAATGCAAGTGTACATAATGAAATCGTATTATGCAGAATTTTAGCTAGAAAGAACATTACTCTTGTTAAACTGCCAGGCTATAGTTATGATTTAAATCCCATCGAAATGGTCTTTGGACAAGCAAAAGCAATTGCTCGTTTCACCCCTGGTTTCGTGAAAGAAAATACCATGTTGGCAATTGTGAGCGCATTTGAACAAATCAGCCCTTTAAACGTAAGACACTTTTACCAACGATCTTGGAGAGTGCTTCTGTAGAATAAAGTGTCGAAAGCAATGAACTCAAGCAAGCTGGACCAGTGATTATTTTATTAACGTAATCCTGAACAGTTCTGAATTACAATAAACTTGTGAGTTTTTAGACAAAAGGGTTTGTTGTCATGAATAGACCTAGTCATTAGACCTATTGATAGACAGTAGTCTGATCTAAAGATTAGACTAGACTAATAAACTTTAATAGATACTATTATGCACTAACTACTAGAAACTGTGTCATGGTCCGACGAAAATCGCTCATTTTGACACCTTTAAAAATACTACTCATAACTCTTTTTTAAAAGAAGATGCTTTCCCTTTTGCTATTTTACCAAGGAAGATCAGAATGGAAAATTTATCGGGAATCTTTACTTCTGTGTCTTATACCTATCTGGCAATTGCCATTATAACATAGCTCGCGCGCTGGTCCTACCGAATTCCTATTGAACCATAAAAATGGTGTATTTAACAAATCGCGCGGAATATCACCTGATACTTAGCCGACGAGGCCGTAGGCCGAGTTGGCTAAATCAGGGGATATTCCGCAAGATTGAGCAGGATAATTGTTTTATTAACAACAAATTCTCATCGACTACCATTTTCAGAACGAGAAAAACTATGGTTCTATGATGAAAACGCTAAAAGCTAGCAACACATAATAAAAATCAAAACAGAACTTCAAGAAATCGAAGTTTACTACCGTTCACTGAAAAAGACTTATTTACAAACTCATGTCTGGAAATGACAAGACAAAGTAAAAAAAATATTTCTACCTTACCGAGAATAAGTCGTCCTCCTGTGAATTGAAATCTTTTCAACTTTACAACTTTCCGTGAGCAAGTCTGCTGCTTCGTTCGCAATAGCATTTTCTTGGTTGAGTTCTCACTATGAAAATTCCAAGTCAACTTCTGGATATCTTTGTGAGCTGAAGCAAATACTTGTTGACTTTTTGAGAGCATTTAATCGTGGAAAGTTTCTTCCAGGGAGAGTTAAAATTTCCGGAGAACACTGCTAAAACTGCCTCGCTTTTCAAAATGGCCGCCAAACAAGCAATGAAAGAAAATCTGCAGTGCACTTCCAAATATGGTCATTTACGTATATCGCAGGATATCTGTCATGTAGGATGACAGATATTGAGGGATTCCTTACCATATATGGGCATAGTGACAATTTGTTGAATAATAAATCTCTATATTCTCTCTATATATATGCACGGCCGTGCGTATATAACATGACGTGTGCAGTTGCATTTTGCTGCAAAGTTCCCGTCGAGTTTAGCGGCGAGTTCCTGTTGCTGAACTTTCCAATAGTCAGTGGAAGAAACTAGCGACGAACTTCCAAATTTTTCTCTTGGCATTGACCTTTTAGCCAGAAAGCAGCCAACAAGCAAGAGCGAGACCAACGAAAACGAAGCATGCAGTTGAGTTATGGATGCATTGGTTTTTTCTGCCCGCAGCGACCAAAAGTGTCTTCTTCGCGAGCAACTCGGCGAGTAAATGGCCAAGAAAACTCACCTTACAGCACTGAGTTAAACTAGAGAGAGATTACAACAGCGAAATTGTTGCAGAGTGTTTGACTTCTTCGGACGAGCAAGGAACTTTGTTGAAAAACTGAAGAAACTCGAACTTAGTCTTAGGCGTCGTGTTTACGATTTCACTCACCGTCTTCTCTCAACGAATGTTCACAAAAGGTAGGTTTTATACGCAAAACTTTAAAAACCAAAATATCAAGACATGACACAAAATAAAACAGTAAAATTGAAGCGAACCGTTTAATAATGTGTCACACGTTTTCGGTGATTCCCTGCCAAAATCAAGCTAAACAAGCACTGACAACCAGAAAGGACGAATTTTTTTCGGCTATATACTACACAAAATAACATCGTTTTACCTGCAGTCAATGTAGCTCTGTGTTCAAGCAGCTCCAAATGTTCAAACAAAATAAAACGTAATCCAAACTAAGTCGAATGATCGCTTTCCCAGTTGTTTGATTCACTGTTGTTAAACCACATTCCGTCCGCGGCCTCCGCTTTGTTTTCTGCTCGTTTCAACTCAGACTCGCGGCTACAATGCTGAAATCATACAGCTTCAATCCGCTTTGGAGGATGAATACAACAGTTTTTTTCAGGAAACATCAATCTTATAACACATCTTAGAGCGATAATTGGAAGACTTCTTCAACAAAATTATTCTCGTACGTTCACTTCGGAGTAATTTCATTGATTCATTCAGCTTTACAAAGAAACACTGCAACTACGCAGCAACACTTCGCAAGGTTTTGGCGCCTTTTTCTTTCAGTCATGTGATCGATTATATTGTTCCTTTTTTCCTCTTTCTCGTTTTTTTTCTCGTTCTTTCTTGATTTTTATGGTAACCAGTGACTGAGTTTTGAATCAACTGCGCACTGATTCGTATTGCTTATAATTTACGGTTTCAACGGAAGCGAAATAGAACTGCGGCACCTTGCAAAAAACTACTATTTCGGCATTTCCACTGGCTATGTTAGAAAACAATTGGTTCATGCTTTTAGCTGTACGTACATAGAGTTATGGATGCACTTGGGAAGTTTGGAGAGCACTCAAGAAGCTAGAGTTGCTCTCGGCCGCGCCCCGAGCAACTCTTACGCTTCTCTCGTGCTCTCCAAACTTCCCGCGTGCATCCATAACTCGATGTACGCACGCTAAGCATGAACCAATTGTTAAATATTTTTCATTAAAATACATCTACTAATTAAAATAAAACCGAAAAGGGGAGTCGTCTTTTAACGTTATTTTCACGAAATTACATGAAAAGTTAGTCCGAGTATAAAGTTTGCGTGGACTGGGAAGGAGTAGTTCAAGTCACGTGATACTAAAGATGATTATTGTTCTCGCACACAAGTTTATAGTTTCTTCACTCGGTCGATGAACCTCAGATAAAAACATCGCACCGAGGTAGTACTTGTTTGACAGCCTCTTGAACATATCTCTTGTCTTCTTCTGAGCATTCTGTTCTTTCAAGGTGAAGACTGTGAAGCTTTGGCAGGTTAGTGATGTGTGGGACAATAGATGTTACTGCGTGACCCAGTGGATTATCATTCAGGCTCAGGAAACACAGATTAGGATTGAATGTAAAGCTCTCCAGCAGACCACAAAAGTCACGTTCATTCATATCCAACCCAGAAAGGCATGTCAAAATCAAATTGGGAAAAAAGCAGAAGCTTTTGATGAGTCAGTGGTGCTAGACTGCCCCTCACGCAAAAACTGCTGACTGTAAGAACTTGTACAGGCAATGTCTTGTTAAATCCAGCAAACAACGCCTGCATTTCCTCAGCTTTCAAAATACATTCACGTGAGCCAGTTAACACGAGTACTTCTAAGGACAACATTTCTGGAAGAACTCGACCGAGCGCCGCGGCTGCTGCTGGAGTCAGGCTGATTCCTTTCAGTTCCAGTACCCTGGGAGTCTTGTGAGTGATCGACAGAATCAGTGTGGTCACTGCCTCAGCGGAGCATTCAGTCAAGTCAACGAGGTTAAGACTGGTAATGTTATTAAATATAGGTAATAAACCTGCAAGCTTCACTGCTCTAGCTGATGTCAGGCCGCAGGTATAACAACCAAAACTGCCAACGGCCAAATAACACGCTCCGGGATTTGCCACCTGCTCCAGGAAATCACATACGTAGTCATTACTATCACGAAGGCTAATCTTCTTCAAATGTTTACAATCTCTGGTGATCGAACGAAGATATTTAATTAATTCGCCATCCATAACGACAAGGTCTGCAGAAGTTAAGAGTTTGAGACATGACTGGTTTGAACACAAATTTGCGGAGAGAGATACAACAGCAATCGTAGCTGCAGCTTCGATGAACACCCTGGCATGGGCATCGCAACCCAAGCGCAAATCTGTGATGTAAAACTGGATCTGGCCATCACGGCAACACAGTATGGAATTGAACCCGCACCGGTGGCAACATTTAACATTCAGGAAATTTTCTAAAACGTTTCCCAGTTTGATCTCTCTCGACCTCTCAGTAATTCTCAGTGGGATATGAAAGGAATTTAGGAACTTCACCGATTCATTAAGCAAGCCTACTGGGTCTTCTGTAATGCTTTTCTCAAACACGAAAGTCCAACAATGTACTGAGGGAGTTAAAACTCCCACTTTTGGCAGTAGTTCGGAAAATGGGCTGTTTACAAGGACGACTCCAGCAGTGCAATCAAACCAATGTCTTACGAGTTCAGTCTCTGAGGAAACTTCTTGAAAGCAATTCAAAGCCAAGTCATGAAACCTCCTTTGTCTGTAAATGACGTCACACAGTGGCACATATGTCTCATTTCCTTCATCTGGTATCATCTTTGATAAATCCAGTGAAGGGTCCAAGGTTCGAACAGTCGTCAAATGCTTGAACACCTTCGCAGCTCCATCCTTAGATAAACCACAAACGAACGGAAAAACATTCTCCAGTGCCATACAATCTTCCAAAGTGAGGACGTGCTCTTCAATTCCACCCAAATTGTCCTCAGGAACACACCTGTGGGTGATGTACCACGCTGCTAGATACTCTTGTATGCTCTTGTGAATAAAGGATACCACCTCCATAGGTTCCAGACTGGGTTCTTCGTACTGAGACAACTGAAGAAGTCCAACGATGAGACTTTTTTCACCACGCACTTTGTCAGACAGCTGACCGTACTCAAACACCTGATTACCCTTTAGAAGAGCTTCCAAAGCCACCTTGCCTATTTCTGCTAGGATCTCTTCATAATTCTCCTCTTTCACTTTAGAGACCTGAGTGGGGGAATGCTTCTTGTGGCTGTGCTGTAAAATGTGTCGGGTGATTGCTTTGTATAGTTTGGTTTTCGTTTGGATAAGTTCCTTCAGCTGTTCCTTTTCTTGTTTCCACAACAAACAAAAGAAGAGAGTCGGTAACGGTACTCTCGCTAGGTCGCTGAGGTTTTTATTCCATAAGAACCACCGTAGACCTTTTACCTGGCTTTTTCTATCTAGCATTTTTCTCATAAACGCAACTTGATCTTGACTGTCAAACCCAGTGATCTCAGCGTGTTTGTCGGCAGATCCTTGCAGTTCGTCAGCTCTTGACGGTCGAGTGGTTACTAAGACAGTGCAGCTCTTCAGATAACGTCCGTGGAATATTTTGCAAATTGGGGATTCGCTTCTGCTGCCAAACTGGGCTTCTGCTTCGCTTCCGGTGCGATACTCATCATAGCCATCAAACGCCAGCAGAACCTTCTCTTGGTTGTTGTGGATGTAACTAAGGAGATCATCTCCTGATGTTTCCTCATGCTCTGGAAACAGACGAGAACGGTTAAAAACTTCTGTTAACGTCTGGCATCTCGATACTTCTTTAAGATCGATGGCAACAACGAGGTCGAACTTTCTCAGAGCATCAGTCCACTTTTCATTTAGGCCGTTTTCATCTTCTCTTGACGTGAATGAATCTTCACTTGACGTGTCTTCATCATCTGCACAGTCTTGGAACTTGTTAAAGGCAGGCATTTGTTCGTCATCAGTCTCCTGGTTATCAAGTTCAGCCCAGTCCACAGTCAGTTTCTTGACAAATGTGCTCTTTCCAATTCCCGTCTGCCCTTGCACGAGTATTCTCTTAGGTACAAAACCATTCTTATTTGCAGTAAAAAGGTCGGTATAGTGCCTCAGCTCATACTGTGATGGCCCAGCTGGGGTTTGTTCCTTTTTCACCCAGGACAGTCGTGTGTAGATCTGGTCAAGTTCCACCTGACAAACTGAAGACCACACAGAGGTGGGAACCTTGGCTGTTCTTTTATAATGCTCCGCGAGCTTACTTCGACAGGTTTTAACAAAAGGTTCCACAGAAGAAGACTCTGATTATGGAAACAAAACATACAGTGAATTAATAAACATTAGAGAGTTCAGGTAAAAGCCGAACTACGATGAAGCAACTATCAAATTCATTGATATGCTACAGACCGTTTAAATAAAACCAAACTTTAACAGATTCGCTAAATATTCTTCTCAAAACAGACAATGCTTCTTGAATCGTGGAAAGAACTTTAACCACTCACTGGTGTTTGAGAGCACGTTAAAAATTATGTCCAGTTAAAAGGTGTGCTATATTTTCTTGAAAAAACGCCACGCCACTATACTGCTTCCATTTGGGACCTATTAGAGCTGCTTAAGTTTACAAACTTACTCTCTATAGGGTCATTACCACAATTTGCAAGATTGGTATGGTTTTGTAAAGTTAATACCAATGTACTCTTGCCTTTATCTGGGAATACTGTACCACAAAATAAAGTATGGAGGCAAAAGTGAGGCTTTGACAAATTTCCCACAACTTTATAAATACAGGGCGTCAAATAAAGACGCATTTGGAGTTATTTGAAGTAAGGTCAAACCCAATTAAGTACTACGGACACTGTTGGGACCCAGAAAAGAGGCCGTATGAATAGGGCCTCCGTGTTAAGCGGTTAATTTTAGTGAAAATCTATGCTTGGGGGGGTAATAAGAACTGTAAAAATGAGGTGTACGTATGTTAAAGCGCGGGATAAGATTACGTGATTTTATAACAGCATGGCAAAAAAAAAAAAAAACAGAAGTAGCAAGCATTTCAGTGACATCACATCAGGACTTCTCTCTAATTAGTTAGCCTGGCTACAGTTTTGTCTTTATTTATGTAATTATTATTTATTTATTTATTTATTTATTTATTTATTTATTTATTAACAATATTTAAACAGAGATGCCCAAGTCAGCATACGCTGGTTTAAATGGGGCTGTGCAAACTATCTAATAAG
Source organism: Siderastrea siderea (assembly GCA_964030785.1). Taxonomy (NCBI): domain Eukaryota; kingdom Metazoa; phylum Cnidaria; class Anthozoa; order Scleractinia; family Rhizangiidae; genus Siderastrea; species Siderastrea siderea. Next base: position 47,729,769 of record OZ034969.1, on the reverse strand, counting down.
TATCTAATAAAGACACAAAGTGCGAAATAACCTTAAAAAATAAATAAATAAATAAATAAATAAATAACACGAAGAACAAGCAATAAACAATAAAAGGCCTATTGATGAAGCGCACTTGTCAGCATCTGAGGTGCTTTTTTAGGCCTGAAAAAGCGACATATCGCGCACATTTCTTAGGTCCGACGGCAGCGCATTCCATATTTTGGCTCCGCTGTACCTAAACGATCCCTGGTACTTGGATGTCTTGCCAGGGGCAGGCGGAGCAGATCTCTGTGTCGCATGTTATATTGAGTGATACTCACGCGAGCGGCTAAATTCATTAAGTATGTTAGGTGGCGCTAAGCCATGTACATGATCAAATGTATGCACTTGAAAACTAGCATGCATTTTAAGTAGTCTCTACGTGACTGAAGTGAAGGTGTGGTGGACCTGAGATTGTGGAATTCTGTGGCCTTTGATAATACTAGCGACACGTCTCTGTAGCTTATCAAGGTAGTCCCGATTAGTCTTGCCGCAACAGTCTCAGATAACTGCACTATTTAACAATTATTCGCCGAAGGCGAAGTGAATATTGTGGAATAATCCCCGAGACGAAAACCAGGGGATTATTCAACAATATTGGCTGAGCCTGAGGAGAACAATTGTTTTAGTATAATTGCTCAGGTAATTATCAGAGTAAATGCATTTTCTAATCTTTCCTTCAGAAACATCAAAAATCGCGCGGTGGACATTTAGAAAATTAGTGCTTCAGTATTATAATCAAGATAGCAAGATATGACGTAATCCTCGACCAATCAGTGCGCGCGCTTCTCTATAATCACCTGAGCAATTGTGCTAAAATCGAATAACGGCAGTATCATGGCGTTATACAGGGTGATGCATGATCCCATGCCTTACGCACCTTACGCAGCATGCCGAGCCTTGCTTTAACACAGTAAAAACTGATATTTTCATTTTATGGCCTAGAAAACTTGGAGCAGAAGCAACAGATGCCGCGTTTCTTTCAAACAGGATGGAAAATACTACTTTGTACTCGATTTCTATGAGAAGTAGTTTATTCAGGGAACCATCGATCCATAATAGCCCGACTGTCAGACGGAAACGAGTGACATTCACAAAGGATCATCGTATAAAAGAAACCTTTCAACGCAGCTTTTTGCTCAAAACGTTTACACTATACTGTCTACAGCCAGGAATTAAAACCAATCATGAATGTAATTGTCAGCCATATTCTGGGAATATTACACACCTTGCTCTTGTTGAAATAGCTAGCTTGAACTTAAAGCTTCACTAGCCTTAGCACCAGTATCAATGCTACTGCTTGCTTGTTGCTCAGGGCTGCAAGGACCTTAAAGAATAAAAAGAAACAGAATCGGTATCACCTTGAAGGTTTCATATATAAATACTAATGCAAAACCAAACAGACATCTGTAAGATGTACCAATTTTTGCTAACACGGAATACAGCTGTATCCTGCTCTATGGACATCCGCTGAATATGATCACCATGATAATGCAGATATCTCTTCTAGCCCCAGCAGTATCCGTAGTAACAGGGTTGACAACAATATTGCGCCTTCTGAAAATTGCTTGTAATCCCTCTATTAGATATTGTTAAATTATTTTGTTTGCTAGCAGAAGACACTAGCAGAAATTTATTTGTCACTCACTGCGGTTTGCTATTTGCTAGCGGTTTGGCGCCAAAGAGGGGATTTCCAAACTTTTGTGACCTCCTTTGCGAACATGCATACTGCTCGAGCATGCACGACGTGACCTCAATTGGTGCATATATATTCAACATCACAACAGCACATCTAAAACATGCATGATAAAGTAGATAATTAATACCAGTACGCGCATTTCGAAAATCGTCTTTCGCGTTTTATTCTAGACCTGTGTTCCCATAATTGTTGCACAGTCGAATATCTTTATACTAGTGTCAGCGAAAAAAAACCTTAGCGTAGTGACAGGTGTGCAAATGCATCTCAGAAAAACTGTAGTGAGCTACCGTAAATGTCCAATAATAAACGGGTGCTCTTAAGACACCAGTGTCACAAATTTTGGATACTGATTCATTTGACTGCTCATTAACTTAACCTGAATTCAACAACTCATAAACGTTTCACTCTGTCGAGCAAGAAGTACAAGTCAGCTACATCTTACCGCTGTCCATACCTTAAAGTCAGTACATGCACATAAATTACATTCTGGTAAATTGTATATTAATTACCTTGATTACGATGCAGACCATGCTTGCTTTCACCTGAGGACCCAGCAACCACACCTGCAACATCACCTGCACTAGCACTGCTGACTGCTTTTTGCTCAGCTTGAAAAAAAGAGAGAAAGTGCACTCTTGAGTTGTATTGAGAGCCATTTTCTTATTTCATTTAATAAGCTATGAAGCCAAACATTCCTTAACATAAAATAATAAGAAATTCTGAAGGATTTACAGGCGGCGGATAGTCTCTCACCTACCCCCCTTCCCTTTTCCTAAGGAAAAAAGGTTTCTTTAAAGCAACAGCGACAATCTCCATTGTTGAAACCGCATACACTCTTTTTTTTAATAAGAATGTTGTTTTTCCGACCCAGGCTGAATATTCTTATTTTTCTGCCGATTTAGGCTGAAAATATTCTTGTACTATTCTTAAACTATAGCTTATGACATTTCTGTTTTAGAATGTGTTGGGGTTGTTGGCTAGTTTTGGCGTTTAGAGAAAGGAATAATTTTATACGCTTAAGTTAAAAAAAAATAATTGTATTGTATTTACAGATTTTCAACGCACAAAATCATATTCTTTTCAAAATCTCAGCCTCGGGTTTATTCTTAAAATATTCTTAAAATTTCGCAAATTTCAGCCTCGATGTTCTTATAAAATACATTCTTATAAAAAAAAAAACTAGAGTGTATCAGCTAAGACCACGCAACGCTATCGATAGCAAGTTGTTGACGGCAACTTGATATAATATGGGTTTTGTTAAACGGTCATGAAAACGATAACAATTGTTTATATTTGTATTCTCCTACAATCTGCATGCTTATCTGTCATACCCTGACGTTTTCTGCGATCAAAGATGGAAAATTAAATTCAACTCACAAGATCTTCTATAAAGGTCATGTTATGTAACTCGTGGTTTCCGGTGACCTGTTATCGACAATTTGCACGGTATGTAAGGAATTAAATGTATGTAAACATTATTATATTATGGACGTCCGATATGGCGCACTGTGACGATATGTCACCGTATCCCCTTTGAAAACACGTTTTATAAACACGTCTACAGCGATTCTAACGTACTTTGTCGATACTACCCTGAAGTTTACTGCGAACTTACATGCAAAAAATTAAATTCAACTTAAAAAGATCTTGTTTAAAGATCGTCATTGTTTATTCACTAGTATGTCCGGTATTTGATAGATTAGATTTCCAACCTGATAAAATCTGTGTTTATGTCATTATAACATCAAACCCATTGTTCAAAAGGCCGCGTGAAATCAAGAAGACTAAGTAACTGACGGACACGACGACGACGAAAACGAAAAAAAGTCCATTTTACGAGTCGGCGTGAAGTGCATTACCGCACATGAGCCCCCTAATAAAACTTAACATCCTGTTAATGTTATTAATTATCATGGTAAATGGTATAACATCAATTACAAACATGACGGTTAGTTTCTAAAGAAACTGTGGTGCTGCATTGGCGGGGAAGTGAAACACAAAACTTTGGATTCATCAACTGAGTTGATAAGGTAAACTGGCCACCGTAATGAAAGCTGACATTTCGAGCGTTAGCCCTTCGTTAGAGCAAATCCATTTGCATTCTGGCGAAGGGCTAACACTCGAAACATCAGCTTTTAATTTCTTTATGGTGGCCAATTTACCTTATCAACTCCGTTGTAAAAAAAACAAAGTTTTGTATTGCCAATTACACTCTTACTACTGTATTGTAACCAATACCATGACATCAGTTGAATATTTCTTCATGGTCAGATTGTTAATTTTTGGATGAGTGTGGCAGCATGGCGTACCCTATGTCAGCTATGTGCATTGTCTCTGGCTTTATTGTTTTCTCTTTATTAAAATCTGCTTTAAAATACGTCACAAAATCCAGGTTTGAAAACCCTGCTTCAAACCTGGCATTTTATTGTACAGTGTGCCATAATATTCACTCAGTTCTTACCTGGCTATTTTTGGTTTCTTCTTTCGTGGTTTGAGGGGCTTCTTTGTACTGTGTTTGAAGTCCTCCCAAAATGACTTTCCTCTCTTTTTTGACATCTTTCCTCACCACAGGCCACCCAAGCTGCATGATTAATCAAGCTGTAAGTCAATTTCCTTCTGCTAATGCCACATGTTGATGAAAATGAGAAGGTGGATTGCAAGAAAGAACAATGAGAGAGGTAGGGGGAACACGAGAAGAAGAAAAAATGTATCTGATATCACCAACATTTACGTACATGCATTGGAGAACCTGATAAAGGTAAGAAAGTAAATAAACGTTTTGTGTCCTAACAAGCCACAGGATCATCAAGGCCACGGCTCAACTCCAGTTTCTGAGAGAATGGAGTAGAATGACCTAACTAGGAGCATCACTAATCCCCACTGGATGGGATGCTACTCCATCAGAGGGTTCTACCTCAGCTTTTCTGCTGGGATTCCTTAACAGTTAGCTGGTACCCATTTGTATACCTGGGTGGAGAGAGACAACGCGGAGTAAGTTTCTTGTCCAAAGTAACAACGTGATACAATGCGGGAACCAACACTCAACCATAGACCAGGCTCTGATCTCCTGACTTAAAAGACTGATCAAAAGCACTACACAGTAACCACTACACTGCTAGTTGCGCGTAAGGGAGGGCATCAGATACCGCCCTCAAATTTGACACATACCTTAGATAGATTTAAGAGCATTGAATCCTGGTTTTAAGAACCCAGCATTATATTATTTATACGGCGTCACAATGTCATTTTCACCAGGCCAGTCTTTTTTTTTTTTGGTTTCTTCCTCTGTGATTTAAAGAGCTTCTTTGCAATGTCTTTTACAAGTATCCTCCATTAATGATTTTCCTTTCTGTTTTTATATCTTTCATCACCACAGGTCACCCAAGCTGCATGGTTAATGAAAGTGTAAGTCAATTTCCTTCCACTAATTATGGATATGCATAATGTGCATTCTTACTCCAGGGGTACAGAGATTACAAAGAGACGAGGGTTCCAAGTGCAGAAAATCCTTTTATTTGATTTATCACACACTTGATTTAAAGAAAACAAAGAATGCACATAAATACAGCTAATTATAAGAATAACTATCCCACGGACTGGGAGATCTCTAATGGCTGTTGACGCTTTTTTTGCTTGTTGTTGCTTGTTTTTGCTTTGCTTTGTTTGCTTATTTTTCATCTAAATGCTATCTGCGCGCGAAGTGTAGCCTTCTTTATTATAATGTAAATTGGTGAAAATATAAAGTTGTAAGTTGCAATTTTCCAGGACTTTCCAATCCTGGAAAATGCCAGAATAAAATTCCAGGACACTCCACAATTTCCAGGACCCATACAAGCCCTCTATGCTTCTCCGTCAGTCGTTAACGAACGATAAAGTTTGATCTGATTCTATAACATTCTTTCTCCTGTCATTTTCTCTCCTCGCAAATTCTTCAACTATAAATCTGTGCATTTTATCAGGAGCACCCAACAGTTCGTTTTGGGGAATATCTGTTCGGAAGGCCTAAAATCGCCTGAAATATTCGGATTTAAGTGCGGTGAAAGCTAGAGATTTCTTCGGCGAAAGATCACCTCGGACTTTCACAACAAGAGGACTTATTAGTTCCTGTTGTTTTCGAAGGGACAAATATGTCGTTTAAAGCGCAAAATAAGATCAGCTAGCATTTTCGGAGGGCCATCAGCAGCTCGGAAATTCGGCGGATAGGATTCTGTTTATCAAAATTTTCGGCGGCCTAAATTTTCAGCTAAAAGTGCCGAACAGATCAATCTGTATAACCATATACAAATATCCCTTTAAAAAGCTCTGAAACAGTCTAAGAAAGCGGAAATTGGTATTTCAAGTACTTTCTTAAAATTTTCTCGTTGGGTGCCCCTGATTTTATTACTCGCATCTCTTGTTGGGCTGATAACTGAAAGCATCTTCTTCTTTGCCACTGACTCTTGCCACATTTACTCGCCGTGCCTGGTTTCAAACTAAATAGTTATGGCCGCCGTGCTTTCTCTGTTGCTGCGCCGTTGCTTTGGAACAGTCTTCCACAACATGTTAGGGATGCAGAATCGCTAGACATTTTTAAAAGACAGCTGAAAACAGTTCTTTTTAAGCGTGCTTTTTTAAATTGATAATTTTATTGTAAATAGCACCTTTGGACCGTTGGGAAAGGGCGCTTTAGAAATGTTATTATTATTATTACTATTATTATTATTATTATTATTATTATTATTATTATTATTATTATTAGGTTTGAACCCATTATATTATCCGGTCTACATTTTCATTAGGCACCACGCAGATAAGTTATGAAATTTGTCTGCATGACCGATGGAAATAACAGAAGGATCTTGTATGAAACAAACAACCAAGTGCCAATGGAGCATTATATAGACAGGGGTTACAAGGGGTTTCAGGGGGGTTTCAAGGGGTTTCAAGGGGTTTCAGGGGTTTCAGCTGGTTTGAGTAGATCGGTAACCAGCTGTATCAACAAGGGGTTTAAAAGGATCTTCCATTTCGGGGAAAAAAGTAGTCGAATTATCTGAACGATAGCCAATGTTTTTCCTTGGCCGTCGGTGCTTATTGATTGTACTGCACTGCATAAATTTCATTCGATTCTAGGAGTATATGAATTGATAAATTTAATGAATCTGCAACTGCTCAGGAAAACTACATTTGTTAGCTCAGACCGGCCATGAAAGAGCAGCTCTCAGTTCGACATGTGCATAACCTAATGTTAAAAAACTTCATGAAAATCGTCAAGTAGTGACGTTGGTTTCAATTAGTACATGCACGAAGTACCCTGAATAAATATGTGACCTTTAATTTGAAGACATCTAGTCTTAATAATAATTTGTCTAAGATTGCATTTTGCGATTAAACAACCCTAATTTAAAAGTTAGCTTCAGCTTTCATACCTTGAATTCTCGTCTAACTGGTTTCAGGAAGTTACATATTGGGAAATAAACCTACAGTGGACATGTCAGTCATGTTGTGGATATTAAGAAAGTTGAAAATATCACTCAAGAGAGCCTTACATCTGAGAAAAATGACCTGTCACTTCAGTGAACTGAAGAACCAATGTCCTTCACCGAGCTATCCGTGCACTGCGTTGGAGGAATGGGGAAAGATGGCAATAATTTGTGTGACTTGTTGGTTATTTACCATTTACAAAAAGACTTTTCGGATCGTTCCAGTAGAAAATTTCCAAAAGAAACGAACGGAATTCCCAGTCAGATTTTTTATATTCCCAATGGAAAGAATGAACACTGGACTGAGACCTCTGTTTAATATAAAGCTGTGCATCCGTTTTCATATAGAGCCGGTCTTAATTTATTATACACCGAAGACAAACGCCATCCATTGGAGGACGCATCAAATGCACATTCGTTTAACAATTTATAATAAAAGTTCCTTCGAATACAGATTTTGATTTTGAGAGATTATTCTTCTCTAACCAGTCTGCTACAAATTCTCCCTGGAAATCGGCAGGCTTCTTCACGCGGTTCGGCGTCAACCAAGAAGTGACGTACTTCACAAGAAGTTTTCTTCGATTTGCCCCGCCCCCCCTCCCCCGGGCCAAAACCGCTTCAAACAATTCCCCACCCCCGGGCTGAAGGGCTAGACTTGTCCCCGGGGTTGCCCGGGGGGGAATGGTAACAGGTAGCATTGAACCATGCATTACACCGAATCACGCAAGAAAAAAAGCGCGCCGGTCACGCTCAGGAACTTTTCGGTGGCTGTCAATGTCGAATTTCCTGTAAGTGTACAGTCGTGGGCAAAGCATAGTTCTACGTTGTATTTATGATTGCTAATTGAATAAGAGGGATAATTGAGTGTGTAATATTAACAAATGAATGAGACTGACTGCGAAATACCACAATAAGAACGAAAGTCAAATTCTTCTCTTGCATGCAAAATCATTGATTGAAAACGAAAGCGGAACTTTCTGAAAGAGTTATAAACTATTACAGTTGTCATCTAAGGTATCAAATATACGTTAAAACTACCTTCATGAGTCTCGCGAGTCTTGGGCAAAGATGGCTGCCATTAAGAGCTGAGCGGAAGTCAGCAACTAAAGATTTGAGAAATAAACATGCAAGCAACAATTTTAAAATACTCGCTCTTAATTGTGCACAAAGATTGACGTTCTGAATGCCAAAAGAGCACGAAAACATGCCAGCAAACGTGCCGTTTTAGCCATAGACCTGGAAATGTCTAGCTCTAGAAGCCAATCAGGTATATTAAGGACTGGGTCTGCAAGTATCTCATCCAGAAAGTAATGGGGGTGGTCTATCTTCGAAATGAAACATGTGATAAGTTTGCGCTTTGGCCAACGCCTTTATCCTGTTGATATAGTATTTTTGACATTTACATTTCCATGGCAACACATTGTGTAACCAATTAAGGTTTTACTTCCGGTTTTGTTCTTAGGGCTTCTGCACACTAGGAAAAAATACATTTACCTGGCATTTTCAGTGATTGCGTGATTTTTATGAGGTACTTTCCAAATGTAACTGGAAAGGTGGTCTCCCTACCCTGGATGAGGGTCTTATGGCTATTGCGTGACAGCAAAATCATGACATTTCAATAACCACGTGACCTGGACACGCCTTCCAGTTAATTTCGAGTAGAACTTAATGCAAGGAAAACTATTAAGACGTCATTTTGTAAGTTAGGTTTGCATAAGTTCTCCTACATCTCGCCTAAAGAATAATATCGAAATTTAATACCTTAATTAGTCACGTGATCCCTATTGTGACAGCTGTTTATCTAAATGAGCTTTCGTAACAAGTTTCATCTTTTTGCTTAATTTCGTGTCAATAGGTTGCATACTTACTGAGATAGACCACCCCCTTCATTTTTGAATGTACCTCAAATGACCCAGTCCTTAATATACCTGAGAAGATCGAAAAGAGAGTTCAACGAAGGAATCGTATTTCAAGGCTATCAAGACGACTCCAATTCGTCCCCAGAGCTCGTCGGTACTTTTGGCCGGTGAGAAACTGGTTACGTTATTAGCTTTCTAGAAAAAGTACCCAATGATAATAGGTTATTCCATTTAATATCCCCCCCCCCCCCCCCCCCCCCCACACACACACACACACACACACACCCCGGTTGAGGAACAATGGAATTCTTCAGTAGTAATGGATAACCTCTGGAGAAGTGGAGGAATTCTTCAGGGGTATTAATATGAACTGAGATTTCATGGAATTCTTCAGTGGTAAATATTTTTATTAGGCGGTGCACGTGCTAGGCACGTGCGGCCGTCTCATTAAATGCAACGCACATTCCTGAATTTACGAAAGTCAGTAGACTTAGTCTCCGCGCGGGCTCTAAACAATCAGGCTCGTTATAATGAGGTGGATTTTACGAGACTGAAAGCTAATGTTTCAAATACGGGACGATTTGTTCGTGACATGACCATTCTTGCATGTGAAGCGTAACTTTGATGTTTTGAGTTTCGCGGCGTATTGAAGTTGAGTAAAGGTAAGCGTTGAAATGTTTATTTTGCTGTTTTTGAGGAGATTTCTTCAGTGCACGAGACGGAAAGCAATCTATACCTGCCACTGTAAACCCGGCCCTTACAGAATCAAAGCTGAAACTAACTTCTATGGTTTAATAAATGGCGTCCCAAAAAACTATAACACTAAAAAAAGGAGAACAGTAAACAAAAAAATTCGGTGGTGATGAAATCTCAATCAAATAACAAACAAGGCCTGAGTATCACCAATCTAAATTGAATCCGTCGCCTGATGAGGTCAGAAATACATTTCTGCTTTTCGGTTCTGCCCAATTTTTTAGAATTTTGGCTGTCTAAACTTGTCTAAGACCTCTCAGTCTTTCGTTTATGTCTTTCCACGATTTCAAACGAATTTAATAAAGTTTCATTCATTTTAGTCTGTATTAGAGCACGGGTTAACACGCAAAAATATAAACGTCACGAGTCGGTTAGCTATCTCAGCATTGACGTGAATATGTCTTCCACATGTCTCTAGAAACACAGCTTTCTGGCGATAAAAAATTGGTCTGAACCCCTACGTGAAATCAAGAATACTATACAAAATGAAGTTTGAGCTCAAAAGAGAAGAAGTAAAGCTTTTTGAGCAAAAAACGTTTCCACCTGTTGTAGCTTAACGATATCACGGTTTAGGAACGATTTGAAAGAGTCGTACAGAGGTCACTGGTTACAAACAAACGAAGTTCTCAAGTTGCATACACAAATTTAATTCCTTACATACCGGAAGTGCAAACTGTCCATACCAGGTCACTGGAAACCACGGACTACTAAAGAAAAGGGGAGGGGGCGAGAGACTATGCGCCGCCTGTAAATTCCCCAGAATTTCTTGTTTTTTTGTGTGTGTGAAATTCTTCAGGGGTAAACCCATTTCTTAATGAACTCTTCAGGGGTTAACACTTTTTAATGGAATTCTTTAGGGGGAAGAGGGAAAGGTCAGTCCTCAGCTGGGGACGGGGGGGGTGCGAATGTTAAATGTAAAAGCCCAATTTTGTAAAGTAAGAAGCAAGATTCGTGACTTTCATTTCAAGTCTGCTACTTTCTGAGGGGAGCTGGGAGGTGGGGATGAGGTTATACTCTCTGTCTACCCCGGAGTTGGTAGGCCCCACCCAAAAGGGGTGGTTTTTTTGCACCTGTAGTAAAGGAAAGGGTTGAAACTGTTTTAGTGAATTAAATGAATTAGTAGGTGAATGGGTCACCGGAATGCATCTTAAACTGAAAGGAGATAACATACTATGTGAGAATATGGTTCACCGGCGAGGACTCAGCAGCTCAATCTAAGTACTAAAACTCTTCGAAAAATTTTTGATAGATTAAATCACAATGCAAAAAGAAACGAAAGCTTGGAGCCTTCGAACGACTAGAATCCCACGTTGATTACCTAGAATCCCGAATTAGACTAGAATCCTGCGTTGATTAGCTGTTTTTGGATAAAAGAGCTAAAATTTTTGTTCTAGGTATTTGAAAGGGGCAATAAAGAGTAAGGGTTTGAATCTTGGGGCGGAGCTTCCGTGTACAATACTTCAATGGGTACCCCCCCCCCCCCCGCCTGCAAACAGGATATTCACCTGCAATACAACAAGTGAGTTATCTTTCTTGAGAGAACGAGATTAACTGTAGAAACATAACTTTTACTCTGGAGCTCAAGTCCCCAGGGGGGGGGGGGGTACTCCCGTATATAAGCTATATGGATATGTGTGGCACCAAAGGGTATGGTTTTTGAGCCTTTTGGTCTGAAATGGGGTATAGATTTTGACCATTTTGGTCTGAAATAGGGTAAGGTTTGTGCACTCTGATGTGGAATCTGGTACGGTTCTAACAAGAAGCCATCTTCTTATTAATTTTCTTCTCCTAAGAACTGAGATTTGATTAACGTTGGGAATTTGAAGCCCTTCTCAAATGTTTACACAAACAAGATAGGGTTAGGGTCTGGCCTGATATAGGGTATCAAATTTTTGGTCAGGTCTGAAATAGGATAGGGAAAATCACATATTTTGGTATGAAATTGGGTAAGGGTTTCCAGGAGCACACCGCACACCCCGGCCTAAATCTTTGGGAACTACCCCCCCCAGCTCAAGTCAAATAAAATGTGATTTCAAGACTGGATAGTGTCTTGTATTTTTTTTTTGCTGTTGCAAATTGACAGCTTACAATAAACAAAAAGAAAAGATGTATCATATCAGGCTACTGAAGATGTACCATCCATGTTTCTTCCAAGAGACACAAGATATGCTACTGAAGACTGACCTTGCATTTTGAACTGGTCCTTTCGCACTTGTTTTTTCCCATAATAACCAGACAACACAGACAAAGTAAAGTGTCCCTTTGGTGTATGCATTTATTGGTGGGGTCCAGGAGCTTATCACCCTGTTCAACTCTTTGGATGATCTGAAGCCTTCTGAGGATTTCCAAAGATGACCTGAAGGCTTCCTTCCTGCGATTTAAGATTGGATTCTCATCAGTTGTCCTTGGAAGACTTCAGGTGATCTTCAGTTACCTACAGAAGCCTTCAGGTCAACTAAAAAAAAGCAGCCTGTCAAATTGCCATTGCACGAATACAAAGGGAGTTTGATGGCCTGCATAATGGTCTTCTGCTGGTTTCCACTGGGCTGCATGTTTGATTGCTGGTTTGTCTTTTACACACTTCCATTTTTGAAAAAGGGGAAGGTCCCATATATAGTGAACACCACCACAAGTACTTTGCATTGCAACTTAAGCAAGTGAAACCAGTTAGACTGAATTGATGTAATGCACTTTGTTTGAAGGCAAACAAAAGAAATTCCACTCTGCTTGGTCATACAAAGTAGAGGTCATATGTTTTCATTCAATTGTTATCTTCGTGTGTGATCCCTGACCCCAAGTATTAGCTATGCCCTGCTGATGAGGCCTAACAAGGCCAAAACAGCTGTCCATGGCTGCTAATACCTGGGCTCACTATTTTTTCTGGTAGGTTTACGTGTAATGCCCACCACCATTGGGCTATAATGCCCTATTTAGAGACTATAGTTCACCTGAGCACATTTGTGCAGTATTCTGAATTATCTGAAAATTGATAGGGTTTTCAGGATAAAAAGTTAAGCATCATTGGGTCCTACAGCACATAATCCCAATTTGTATGACCTCGCTTATCTCGAGTCTTCCATAGCTCAGTCGTAGAGCGTTCCATCCGGTATCTGGAAGGTCATGGGTTTGATTCCTGTAGGGGGCTGGGAATTTTCACCAAGAAGGTCTTGGCATTTTTTATTTATTTAAGCATCATTGGGTTTATAAAATACTTAAACAAATTACAGTCAGATCTCACAGACACTAAAGTTTCTGCACTATGGAGATGTCCATATTTCAGAGGTGGAGTTTATACGGATTTTGTCGGTTTTTTTTTCTTTTTCAGAGCATGCAAACTGTCTGTAAATGTCTGTTTCCTGAAAACATCCATACCTCCCCCACAGATGATTTCTAGATTTGAACCCCATCCCCCTACCCCTCTAGAAATTCCAGTTAAGCTTCATATTTTTCTTTTCAAATTTTGGCTTCTGAGACGTCTCCCCCCTCGATTTTCCAATGACCATCCATGGGGTGGGTATGGATATTTTATGGACCTGCACAATAAAGACTGCCTCATCCACAGGCTTTTCCAAGGCCAAGCGCACGCTGATTTTGGTGTGAGAGGGGAGATTGGGAGTAAGCGTGGAGTGCAAGTGGGGGGATTGGAAGCAAGCATGGAGTGCAAGCGGTGGGTGATGGGAAGGAAAAATAGAACACCTTCCTGTCTCTCCCCTCGCCCCCCACTTTCCTCAATAATTAACTAAAATATCTCCCAGAAAAAAGTGATCACGAGCGACTGGGGACGAGGCAGCAATAGTGAGGTGTCCATATAGTTTAGGTGTCCATAACAAGACATTTACCGGTAACTGCCAATTTTAGAGAAAAAATAGATAAAAACTAATAATAATAATAATAATAATAACAATAATAATAACAATAATAATACAACTGACCCTAATTTCTATAAGGCATAAGCCAATAGTCACAAAATACCAATATGGCTGTCAGAAATACCCTCTATAGCTTTGTAACTTTTATCCTTCAATTCTAGTGTCTGCCAAAAGCTTCATTATCGATGTACCAAGTCATATCTCCAGTGATGGGTTGAATTCCAGTTATGGGGTACCTCCAAATATCGACATCACCACTAGAAAGTTTCTTCACTATGTCCTGCTTTTTATCACCAAGAACAAGAAATGCAGTGCTCTTAGCCTTGTTGAGTAAATTCAAGGTCATTGTCATTCTTTGCTTCACTTTGTAGCCACTACCAGTTTCAGTTAAACCTATCCACTTGTCCTTGTTGTTAAGAAGTGTTTGATGGGGAAACAGAGAAGCCGTATGTCCGTCTGCACCAATACCAAGAACAACAAAATCTAACTGGCCATTGACTAGAGATCTTCTGAGATCAGCCTCATAGTGTTCTGCACCATTGTCATTTGCGTCACATAATCCACCTTTTAACATGATATGCATTGGGTGAATGTTAAAGGGAGAAATAGGCAGGTGTCGTAAGAGCCTGTCGTAAATCAAACCAAAATTTGATTCCCTGCTGGTAAATGGGACACATCGTTCATCCACCATCCAAATATGGGTGTGTTGCCATGGAAATGCCTTGGCCCTAAAAGCTAGGGTTTCATAGAGCATCACAGGAGAGGTGCCCCCTGATAAAGCCAAGTGAAAGACCCCATTTTGAGAAACTGCTCTATGAGCATGATCTATAACACTAATTGCAAGAGTTCTTACAATCTGAGAACTTGTTCCAGCTATCAGATGATTATTTCTGAATAAATCTTGCTTGTAGAAATTTGTTGATGTCTCAACTGATTTGCAAATACCATCTGCAATGCAACTTCCATCTCCATTGTCACAAGAAAACTCAATACGCTCTCCCACTGTAACAAACTCTAACACATCCAAGTTTTCCTGGTCATATTGGCGGGGAACCACATTATTTAAACTGTCCAGGAAATGAGACCAGACTTTCCAGGAAGTTAAAAGGTCTTCAGTTCCAACAAACAAGTTTTTCTTTTCATGATATACAGCCGATATTAGCGTTGTGTAAGCGTTAGTTGAGTCGTGTAGAATTGAAGCATCAAAACTGTTACCTGAACAACCAAAAAGTTCTCCAGTAATGTTCTCCATAGATATCAATGGCTGACATGATTTGGGTTTTGGCAGAAATCCTGAAAGAAGTACTGCTGGCTTTTGGAGCCTTTCTCCCTGAATATTGAACAGTATCTGTCTGACGTTACACTTATTATCTTCAACTGAGTTAGAATGCACTTTATGGACATTGTTTTTGAAAAGTATTCGCACATAAGCTGTGCGTTCATCAAGCTGCTTCCCAGATACCAGAACAAAAGGAACACCTTGCCAGCGTGCATTGTTAACAAAGACGGACACAGCAGCAAAAGTTGGTGTGTTACTGTTTTGGGAATCAGCCATTTTTTCTTGCCTTTTCTCAGAACGGTAGTGCGTGTTGTATAGTCTATATTGGCCAACAATGCCACTCCATCTATTCATAGGTTTAATTTCTCTCAAAAGCCTTCGTTTGTTTTGCATAACACTTGTTCTGTTGCCAAGGTTGTTTGGCATCTCCATAGCAACCATAACTAGGAGCTCAGTCATGTGATTTTGCATCACATCGCGTATAACACCATAATGGTCATAAAAGTTTGTTCTTCCTTTACAATCATTTCTTTCTTTTAAAACAATTTCTACTCTTTCTATGTGATCTCTACTCCACAAAGTTTTATAAAGATCATGATTGCTGAAGCGAAAGTCCAAGATCTGGGTAACTCCACTTTTGCCCAGATAGTGATCAATCCGATAAACTTCGTTTTCTTCAAAATATTTGGCCAAGTCTTTAGCTAACTCTTGGGCAGAGGTGAAGTCCGAGCCAAAGGGCTTTTCCAGCACGAGGCGAGTCCACGTTTGTTTATCTTGGTGGCGGCAAAATGAATTAATCCTCTTAGCGATCTGCGTGTAGGCAAATGGCGGAACTGACAGATAGAACATACGACCCTTCTCCCGCTCTTCTGGTTCTAAATTATTCGAGATTATCTGGCACAACGAGTTGTAGTCTTCGTCGTTTTTTAAACGATGATATTGTGTAACACGCGCAAATGCCCTCTTCTCCTCAACACACGAAAGTTCACCTTTAGGGCATTTTATAGAGTCTGCTAAAATGACATCAATTTTCTTTTTACCTGTCCCAAATTCCTCTCGAGCGGTTGCGTAGAATTTAAACTTATTTTGTTCCGTTGTCTCCTGCCTGAAAAGATGAAAGAAACCTTGCCATAAATATCTTTTGGCCAAGTCGCCCGTAGCGCCAATCAACACTATATTCGTTACATTTCGCCAAGATTTCGCAGTCTGTTGATTCTGTGTAGCTATACCTTGCGTAATAAAAAGTATAATTACAAAAATACAGGTGGAATAACAGTACATCTCCTGAGCTTTGGCTAAAACGCGGTTTATAGGAAACGTTGAATGATCAGCGCCATTTTGAAAGTTTCACTCCAACCCAGTCTTCCCGAGTGTCATCTAGCGTTGCGTGACAGCATCCAAAAAGTAAAGGAAAGTCACGCTATTTCGACACTCCCACATGTCCCATCTTCAAATGCGGGTATTTGTTCGTATTTTCTCCGAACTTGAACATGAAATGATGGACAATTGAGGGAAACTCTGTAACATTACAGATACAAAAGATTAAAAAAAAAATCAGGCTCAGCCAGAAAGGGAGCAAAGCGAGTGACCTCACGCCGCTCTCTTCTTTTTTTGTTTGAAAGCTAATATTTAGATGTTACGGTTTTCTTATCGCCATAGAGGAAAACTTTGAGTAAAACTTTTGATTGCATGCAAACGGTAAATAAGGATTATGAACTTCTGTAGCTTGTGTGGAAAGAAGTTTCGATAAATGGTTCTGTTCACAATTAAGTAACAGGTGGCCTTCCGGTTAGCGTGACTTGGTGCATTCAGCAAAGTCATCCGCTAAAAATAGCGTGCATTCCTAGTGTAATATTTCCAAACGTGTTGAAGGAAATAACGAGGTTAATGGTAATCTTACCGGAAAACAGTTAATTAGGCCATTCACTGATTACTTGTGAACACAACAGTAGTCCTGATTGAACAAAACAGCACGCGGTGAAGAGAAACGAAATTCCTGGGGTATAAAAACACTGACGAAAACAGGCCGATTTCTTTAAAGAATTCTCGTTAATCGCTGGTAGCTTGTTCAATGGCTGGTTTAGGACCTTTGACGGAACAACTGCTGGACGAGGAAAAGTGCAACTTCGCTGATAGCTACATTGAATTTAATGATGGCGAGGAAGGTAATAAGTCTTGGCCACTTTCACGCATCAATAAAAAATTCATGGAGCGAACCGTGAGCAATATGAACAATAACAACATTTGCGGAAAATCGCTGAATCAAGATTTTGGCTCAGATGGAATTCTGCCTTCCTCTTCGCGGGAATTAGGCCATTTTGCTGATGTCAAATTTCTACCTTTGCAGGCACAAATAACTCAATCAGAGCGGCTTAAAAATGTTGCAACACAAGATGGCGAGTTTGAAAACCCTCCAGATATAAATCTGATCAAATCCGCCTTGGAGAAGGACGCAGTGTCAGTGCAAGCTAAAACTTGCAGCAAAGGAAGTGATGGTTCGGCAACAAGTGGCAAGGAAATAGCACGACAAAGCTTTGCAGCAGATATAAAACATGTTAAGGAAGTTATCAAGTTAATAACTTTCGAGAGGAATAAACCTTTAAGTGTTAAGGAAAGAATTTGTAATATTGACTTGAATATAGAATGGCTCAAGTCCGAGCTTGCACTTATGAAAGCTCAACGTTTGTCACTGAAGGAACAATTTGAACAGCTCTTCGGAGAGATCATGAACTTAAAACTTAGATTGGAGATGGACAAAGACGAAGAAGAGCCACTGATCGAGGAGCAAACTCAGGAAATGTCTTTTGAAACCCGATTTTAAAGCTGGGATCTTTCATTCATTTCCTTGGAAACCACGAAATTTTTCTCTCCTATTTACTTTTTCATCAGTTAGTTTCTATATCATAGCACGTGACAAACAGAAACGGGAAAGGCCAAGGCAAATATAGGGAAAACCTCTCGACAATGGATTACAGAGAAATGCGGGATTACTGTTATCAGGGGCACCCAACGACAATTTTCGGGAAAATATCTGTTCGGAAGACGATTTGAGATCTAGAATTTTCGGAACATTTGTTGTAAAATTTCTTGCTTGCCTGCCTCTTCTAGGATTTTCGAACATCTAAAATATGGTATTATTGCCCATTTTTTAACGGATTTCTACCCTTAAAAGGTCACCTAGAATTTTCGGGAGCCTTTTTCTGGCTAAAATTTTCGAAAAGGTAAGTTTTGATCCCTATAATTTTCGGATCACTAGACTTTCAGCTAAGAAATCCGAACAGATGAAAAGTTTTTAGGGGATAAAAATACGCCTATATCTAACATTTAAATACTAAAATACGTTCAATAATGCTAAGTTAAGTGGTTTTGAACTATATTCTCGTTGGGTGCCCCTGTGTTATCGTCTCGTTTATACTTTTCTTTTCATTTTTTTGGGCGGCCCGCATTTATTGTCAAGGTTTCGCGTTTATAAAAACCACAGAAATTTATCCATGGGGAGGAAATGTCAACGTTTAGCAAATACTCGTACTAAATTTCTTGCATGTAAATACTCAATTGCTTGTCATAATACAGGGCGATACGGTGGTAATATATCAGGGTGGGTTGGGGGGGGAGGCAATATATCTTTCAATTATTCAAAACTGCAAGAAGTGGCTAATTTTGGCGATGGCGATTGTGGGGCGGGCGAAATACACACACACGCGCGCGCAATTTCGCGAAGACGCGACGCAAGGGAAGTGCGTGTATATTTCGCCCTCACCACAATTGCCATCGCCAAAATTAGAGACTACTCGCAGTGTAATTAATTCCCGCATGAGTAGCGAGTATCTCAACACTGGATCAGTTTCCACCAATCTCGGCGTTCAATACTCGCAGCGCTTCGTCGGACATGAGTTCATATGCGCCCGCGACTCCATAATTAGAGAGTCTTCGCGAGAGCTCAGCAATTTCGCGAGCTTTTGCATGGATGCAACCCATCGGATATCGCAAAAATTGATAACGTAATAAAAATTTTTGCTGACCTAATTTGCACACACAGTTTCAGAACTCACGAATTGTTCAAATCGCGCGGAAAATAAAAATAAATTCAGGAACAGACAACGGCTAGATCTTAGTTTCAAGTGGGGAGATTTATTTTTAAAAAAATAGCTGACAGTAAGCCATTGGATGTAGCAAATATTGCTCACCTTCGCTTAAATATGACAAGAGTCTTGCGATTACTTCGTACACCACAATAACGCCGTATATCGCTGCAATACTGGAAAATGAGTTGTATTTTATGGATGCTTTGTAGATGAGGTTCCTAAAACGCTGACCTAAAGATGCTTATAAACCTTGTTAGAAACATTATAGCGATACAGGAGCAAATGAGTCTGATCTGTGGTTTCAAAAATTAATTCGTGGCTGCTTACTAGTAAATATTGTGCACCCGCATACTATTTAATGGAAAATATCGTGCACCCGGAAACTATTTACTATTAAATGTCATGCACCCGAATGCTGTTTAATGGTATACATTTTGTGCCCGGATGATTTACCAGTACACGTCATGCACCCGGAAACTGGATATTTATTAGTAAATAGCGTGCATGTGTATTTGTAATATACAATATATTGGTTTTTTTCTTGTAAATAAAGTTTTGTTGTTGTTTGTTTTTGTTGTTGATACAATTTACAGAAAAATATTGTGCGCCCAAATACCACTTACCGGTAAATATTGTGCGCGTGTACACTTTTTACTGGCAAATAGCGTACGCCCGGAAACTATGCACTGTTATTGATATCGTATGGCGTATAATATTCACTAGCAAATACCGTACGCCCAGAAATTATTAACTGACAAATATCGTGCACCCGTCTACTATTTACTGGCAAATATCGAGCGCCCCGGTAACTATTTACTAGTAAATATCGTGCGCCCCAATACTATTTACTGGCAAACGTCGTTCGCCCGGAAACCATTTACTAGTAAATACCGTGCACCCGTACAACAATTTCTGGCAGTATCGTACGCCCAGATGACGTGCCCCCGAATGCTCTTTACTGGTATACATTTTGTGCCAGACATTATTTTCTAGTAAATATCACGCACCCGGAAACTGGATATTTATTAGTAATTATAGTACAGCGCTATATTTTGGCGTGCTCCATTTGTCAAAATCGATCGCGTGACGCGATAGTGTCTCTCCTCAGCGGGCGCCTATCAGCGAATAGTGCCCGTTTTCGGCAATTTCGCTCAAAATTTAGCGTTGTACAATAAAAACATATTTTTACAGTTACAATAAAATATATTTTTACAGTTTTTTTAGCTTAGTTAATTGTTGTAATTAGGCTTTTTAAATGTATATAAATATTTTCCATTTTATATATATTAATTACGTTTTTAGTTAGGTAGGTTAGGTGTCCACAATTAGTAGAGGTGACTTTTCCCCTCAGCTACTACAGTTTTTGACACGTTAATAAAGTTATTATTATTATTATTATTATTATTATTATTATTATTATTATTATTATTATTATTAAAACAACAGAGTTCTTCTACCTCAGGCCCTGTGTGTGATAGGTTCCCTCAAAGTTTATACAAACCTATTTGTTGTGAACATCAAATTTGCTCGGGCAACCTATCACACGATAGTGCCTTCGACAGAAGAACTCTATTGTTTAAATGGCGTGCGACTAGGCACTATTAACTGGTAAGTTTTGTGCGCCCGGATACCACTTACCGGTAAATATCTTACACCGGATGGTATCTCAGTAGTAGATATCGTGCGCCCAGAAACCATTTATTAGTGAATATTGAACAACTGAACACTAGTTACTAGTATCGTGCGCCCAGATACTACTTACCAGCAAATATTTTCCACCTGGACACATATATACTAGTAAATATTGTGCGCCCGGTAATACCACTTACCGGTAAATATCATGCGCCCGGATGCTATATCTACCAGTACAGATGTAAATAAATGTAGATAAGGGGCGCCAGGAACTATCTACTAGCAAACATCGTGCGTCCGGAAACTATTTACCAGTAAATATGCGCCTGGAAACTGTTTCCCGGTATACATTTTTTCTCCGGTACTAGCTATTTACTAGCGAATCATATGTGCACCCGGGCACTATTTATTAGAAAGTGTAGCCTTTCGGCCATGTTGTCTGCCACTGTTTTAATACTGGTAAATATAGCCATCCGGACGCTTAGTTTACTAGTGGACTGGCTATTCGCTAGTAGCTTCGGTGTCGAAGAAAGAAAAAATGTTTCGGCAAATGCTTTTAATAGCCTCCATCAGTTTGATAAAATGTTACGCGTGATTTTACATTATAGTACGGGCATGCACGTCTTAAAAGGTGTTAACTAGTTACGCGTAACGTTTCAAACGTATAAAGGCTGGTTTTCACTAGCGTCGGAGTCGGAGTCGTAAGCGGAGTCGTAAGAGCGCTTATGACCAAGTGAAAATCAAAAAACGGAGACGTAAGCGGAGTCATAAGCTCGACGGAATCGGAGTCGGAAGAATCAGAACCTTTCCTTTTTCTTCCGACTCCGCTAACGATTCCGTCGCTTAAGATCTAGTGAAAATCAAATTGTCGGAGTCTGAAGCAGAAGCAGAAGGATAAACCAATCACAGTGCTCGTTTCCACACTTTGTGATTGGTTTAGTTCTTCCGTTTCTGCTTACGACTCTGACAATTTGGTTTTCACTAGATCGTAAGCGACAGAAGTGTAAGCGTAATAGGAAACTCTGCTTACGACTCCGTTGTTTGATTTTCACTAGATCGTAACGCTCTACGCTTCTGATTACGACTCCGACTCCGACTCGCTAGTGAAAACCAGCCTTTAACGCCCGATTTGTAGTTTGCCGGAATGGCGATGCGGTCCTGCCTAGCTTTCAGATCTTTAGTTGACAACCGGGCTTCCAGGAAAAGTCGCTCTTGGAAATTTGCCTCGTGTCTAACAACTTTAACATTACTTAAGTCCATGTGATGAAGGTTTTCGTGGACATGGCATTAACCTTGGAGTTGTGGTCAAACAGAGAGACAGCCTTTTTGTGTTCTGCAATTTGCGACTTCAGTTGTCTTTCTGTTTGACCACAGCATACAGAATCGCAATTTGTGCAGCTTATTTTGTATACTATGCCCTATTTGGGCCCGTCCGCGTGCCTTTGCCCTTTCGGGAGTGGAAAGACTGTTGATTGTGATTGTGGTCTGTAGGCGGCTTTGACCTGTTGTTGCCTCCGGGACGCGGCCAATTCGTTGTGAAATGCCTCGCTCGTAAAGTAGTACTACAAAGCCATTAGAAGTGATTATGATTGTTGGTCAGTCTGACAGCATGCGCATTAGTCAAACTTTTTTACTTCACTATGTCAACTCCTGACTACAACGACTCAATTTTCAAACAAACATGTTGCAGACGCACGAAGTTTCATGTAGGCGCACACGAAGCATCCAGGAACTGATAACAGTGCGTGAAACATGCATAATGCCGTCAGTATTGATCAGCTTTAGCTGAGGTCACGCCTAAATTTCCACTTTCGCGGATTTGCGTACGTGACTTAGGGCTAACAAATTTTATTGCTTTGTATTAAAGGCAAATGAAAGCCTTTAATCTATCCCTGATGGAAATCATTTACGTTCCATGTTTTCCTTCATTGGATTCCTATCATTCTTTATTGCACAAGAATAATTCTTTAGTGGTGCAAGAATAATTTAAAAGTGCGTGATACGACATTTAATTTCTGTCAATGCAAATAAAACGTTAAACGAAGTGAGTGGGTAACCTATTTATATCTGACGTCACCGCTTTCCGTTTAACACGCTAATTGCAGCACAAATTATTTTCGTATATACAGTCATTTTGACATCAAGCAAATCGAACGTGAATGGACTGAATGTTTTGAGGAAACAAGATATACCCGAAAACCAAAAAACAGTCTTTAAAATTCAAAACAACCAATTTCCACCTCACGGGAGGATGATAAGTCACTCAATCATAGCGATTGAGTCTAAAATCGCCTGAGTTTGCCTCTCCCTTTCATATTTTTTTATACATAAAATATTTCAAAATTTAGTTGGCAAATAATTCATCCCCATTTATATTTGACATCACCATTTTCCTTTTGACACGCTGATCGCAGCACAAATTATTTTCACCTTGACATCAGACACATCGAACGTGGGCTGAGTGTTTTAAGGACAGAAAAAGATATTCCCGAAAACAAAACAAAAACAGTCTTTAAAATTCAAAACGACCAATTTCCACACTGCCGGAACTTCATAAGTCACGTCAGCTCTTGAAAGGAACTCTGAAATCGCCTGAGTTTCCTCTCTCACGCAAAACTTCAAATAAGCAGTAAAAGGAGGGAACCAAACAAAACCAAACAAAACGTGCGTTTTGTTTCCCTTTAGATTCAGAATAATATTGAGTTGTGCGTTATAACTTGAGTATGACGTCCTTCGATCAACATTCATTATAATTGTTTTCCCAGAGTTAAAAACGTTGTCAATGTGGTTTTAACTTCTCAGTCATTAATTCATCGAGTGTGATCACCAAAACAAAAGCCAATGAGCATCACGCATGCATGCTTTCCTACACTGTGCTGCAAGTACGTGGTGCTTCTGTCTTTTGAAACTGTGGATGAAACTAATCTGTTCCCAATGCAAATTAAAAGCTAGAGAGCAAGACCTTCTTCTAATACTGTCAGAAGCCCATGGCATTGTTTATTGTGCCGTACAAATCATTTGTAACATAGGATTCTGTGGAAGAATCCTATATTGCTACCTTGTGACAATTCAAGTGAAATCTACAGAGCAGTACTTTCCTTTGGCTTGTTTTTCATTATCTCTAGTATTTTTCGATTGACAAAAATGTTTTTGAGATATTTGTGCTCGAGCACTCTTGGAAGTAATAATTATCAGCAGGTACCGGCTTAAATTTAAGTGGTTACGTGATCAATTAACTTCCTTTCGTGATCCGAGACGTGCTGCGTTGCCAATGCGTCATGTACACCTGGTGATAATGCAAATTAAAGTAGATAACAAATTTTGTGGTAAAAAGAGTTTATACACGCTGAGACACCGTTGCGTCATTTAAGCGCAATTTTCTTGCCTGTGAAGTAAACAAATAAGGTGCTACTGGATTCGATCCAGTTTGGTGTCGATCCGTGGTTACAGATGTGGGGTCTTGATGGGATAAGGATCCAGTCATTGCAGGTCATGAACGAAACGTAACTACATGACAGGGGTAGAAAACAAACAAATAACACTATGATCTACGAGCGAATGCGATTAGGGTAGAGAGCAAAACGAAAATAAAGCCAAGTTAAGCTTGATCCTCTGTCGGGCATATTTCACACTTTTCTTTCCAATGATCTTCAACAGACTTCTTATACTTTTATC
Organism: Siderastrea siderea; assembly: GCA_964030785.1. NCBI lineage: Eukaryota > Metazoa > Cnidaria > Anthozoa > Scleractinia > Rhizangiidae > Siderastrea > Siderastrea siderea. Next base: position 47,705,438 of record OZ034969.1, on the reverse strand, counting down.
TGTTCCATGTGACCTTCTCTCTCCTTCCTTCCAACACACAACATTTTAACTTAAAGAGGTCTCAGTTGAACAGGATCACTTGAGAGCCAAATACAGTAATAGCTGAATACTGAGGCCATTTTTAAATTACCCTTAGTCTCACTATCTTGGAAATGGCATATTTGTTTAAGTTTTACAGTGTTATCGCAACGAACGAAAAAGCCACGAAATCTTACAGATATCACTTCAAAAGTTTTCTCTTTGGCATTTGCGTTTCAAGACTGAATCACAAGTTTATGTTTCTGCAGTTCATCTTTTGGTGAGGCCGGCTGTCGTACATACGGTAGACTTTATCGTTGCCAGATACTCAGATTGTCAGATGAAGTCCAGGGTCGCTAGGCCTTCCGACTGAATCACCTATAGTTTTTGTTTTCTCATCTTTTGATGAGGTCTGCTGTCGTATGTGTATAGAGACCTTATTGTTGACTCAGACACTGACTCAGACACTGACTCAGACTGTCCATGGTCGTCCGGGACTCCCAAGAGTATGGGTCGTCCAGTTATATTCAAACGGCCTGCCCTTTGGAAAGTATTCTAGTGGATGAGGATCGCCAGAAATTAGCATTGGGCGTGGTGAAAACTTATTCAAGCATCATTAACACAAAATCTACAGAAACTTTTACTGATCTTTATTTTATTTAAAGTAATTACCGCTCTTTTTCAAGTGTTTTAATGATGTGCCCCTTCAAACATGTTTCAGTAAAGCTACGCCAGTTCCCATGAGTGCCTAGCTGCGATAACATAAATACATTACATAAATGTATTCATTAACTCTCGTCACTTCAACTTATGTTTCCGAACCTTTCTCTTCATTGGTTTCGATTGAGCGGTAAGAAACCAAACTTAACTCTTGATAGCCACTTAATAGACGGTGCCTCCTAATACAGATGTAAATATTTTCTCGCGAGGGTTACCTATGGGGAAAAAGTAGATCTTACCAAAGGTTATTGGAATCTAAAAAGAAAAAATGTGGGTATGCGAGGTTACTCAGTCCCAAATTTCATTTTGTTTCCAACAGCCCTTGCTAAGATCTGCCTTTCCAGTATAGTCATGAGCAGTGCAAAAATACCTTTGCATTAGTAGGTACCACCCTTAAGAAACGCGAGTTTCTCAGCGATTCCCAGACCATCCTGAGATGCGTATAATAACGTATGCGTAGTAACAAAAGGAGGCACCGTCCTTAATGGCGGTATAAAATAATAAGAAGCACTCGTAGGGATGGCACAATGGTGGCCAAGGCCACTTTTTCTTACCCTCTATCTATCTATCTTACTGGTAACATCGATGGGACCCTGATTAACGTCCATTTAAAGAGAGTGGCCACTAAATAAAAATTTGACTACAGAATTTGCTTGCAATACAGATGTTGATGTTAAAGGCGCGGACACACGATGCATTGCGCGCAACATGTTGCACGCAATGTTGCAGATGATGGACACACGGTGAAACAGTTGCGCGTGATGTTGCAGAAGTAGGAGCCGATTCTACTTCTGCAACGGTTGCACGCAACGTTGCACGCAACAGTTTCAAGGGTGGACACACAATGCAACTTTCAAGTTGCACGCAATGTTGCGCACAATGTTGCACCGTGTGTCCGGGCCTTAATAAAGCTCTTTTTACCTTAGTTCTGTTCTTTGACTATCCTTGGCGGCTCTCTCACTCCTCGTGTGCATTTGCTTTTGCATAATATTAGGCTGTACATTTCCTACTTTTTCCCCTCTTCCTGCCATTTACCAAATGCCGCGCTTTCCGCCCACTTTCATCTTCTTCTCCTCTCCCCTTCCCTCCCCATCCCCTCCCCTTTCTCCCAGTTCGCGTTCCATTTTTCTCTGGCCCTTTTCCCGCTATCCAGGCATTCTCTTCCCATTTTGCAGGAATTATGAGGTGAAATGCTTATTCATGGCAACTTTCCAGCTCGGGACACTTTCTGCCTTTTGAGCAATAAAACTATCTAGCAATAAAAGAGTCCATTTAGCGTTAAATTCGTTTCACTTGTGACAAAAAATGGCTCGATTTACTTTCCTTTCATATTGTTATGCCATTCTTTAATTGACATGAGCTACGTTTTTCCCCGAAAAGGACAAAGTCTAGTTCCCCTATTGTGACATTATAGGTTTATTACTGAAGTCTTATCTATTGATGAGCTTATGTTAATCGTATTATTCACTGCCAAATTAAGCTGCAATTTTAAAATGCTTCGGGCACATGCATGCAGTCGCGGATAAAAAGAGACTAGGACCTATTCGATATTTTAGGTGATTAGAAATCCATTCAGTGGGATCGGTGATAAACATTATGTTGTGTTAATGACTATATTTAACTCAATCTATTACTTCATGGGCAAAAATGACAGAGGAAACAGTCATTAACTTTAAATCAGACTGAAATGTAAAAATGCTCGAAGCTAAAAATAATTATAATAAAAATAAACAATTGCGTTATAAGTTATGTTAGTTAACAGATCGAAGGGAAATTTTCCCTGCCTCAACTATTTTATTTATCATTATTTATTTTTGTTCGTATTTGCGACTAAGACAGAATAGGTGTTGACAAAATACAATTCGACCAACATTAAATGATTTGCATCTTAAATTCACCGCAACTGGTATTAGCATTGAAATTGACGGATCAATTTGATCGAAGTTGTCATATTGCCTGCCACTATTTATTGGGAAAGAAAATTACATCGTTTACGTTACATTGCCATGACAACTCGCCCTTATTATTGTGCGAACGGCGAATAAAAATGGTATTTTGTCGCAACACGAACTGTGCGTGATATTATTATCATTTTTTTTTTGCGATGGAAGAGTATCAATACTTGGAAGACATTAGGTTGTATTTAATATAGCCAGCGCACTAGGTTTATAGTTTGTGTAACTTGAATAGATGGCGCCACTTCTGCTATTCCAAACGTAGAAAATTGGCGAACCAAATAAAACAGATGATTAAAAAAAACTACAATGAATATGAATTATACAAAACACTTTTTTCTGTTCGTTGTTTATGTTGGCTCGCGAACATTGAACTCCTTTAAAATTCAGCGAACATTGAATTGAACTTCCTTTAAAATTCACCCTTCAATTTAATTTGACGTGAGAGTTGGTGTCACTTATCTTTAAGCGTGTAGTAAACACAACAAACTTTGTCTACTCTATATCACTTTCAAACCAAAACTCCGCGAGTGTTAATAAAAGTAAAAAGGATGCAGCGACTTTTTTTGCCTGAGCGACCAACTCGCTAATTTTTCCTATACTACTCATCCGACGACATGTCTAATATCATCGAACTATTAAATTAAAGCAAGCGTAATGAACACCACTAAAAAAGATCCTACAGTCGTTTGCCTCTCTTACCAAAGAAAATGAATTTTTTATTTTGCATTTAAACAAAACTTCTAACATAGATCCCCCGCTAGTTTTTGTTCCCGCCCAGACGAGAAAAAGAAAAAAAAAGACTGATATGCTCGGTTTCATATTGTTTTTATTCAAAATCCAGCGCGATAAGAGAGACTGGCTTTTACAACGGAAAATTGAGAAATGTTATACTAAAAACATCGTAATCGGCATAAAATTTACAAGAAAACGATTTTGACGTCATAACAACCTTTATAAACAAAATTTTCATGACAACACGACGCGAAAGTTTATCCCCCTTAAATGCGCTGTATTTTTGTCAATAGTTATACTTCACTCCTCAAAATAAAACCAGAAAGACAAAATAAGGGAAATAACGAAAAAATCCTCAGGATATGGCGGAAGATCATTCGACTGAACGGTTCTGCCGTCGAACATGAACTTGCTGTAATTAGCGAAGCAACTCTAATGAACACCAATGAAAGTTGTGACACTACAAAAGGCATCGTGTGCGCATGCTCTTTAGAACAGGTGTTGTAGCTAGTAACGTCCCCAATGCTAGCCATATTGTCAAGCCTACCAACCAAACAACGAATACAAGAGTGATCCAGTCTCCGTGCTACTTCATACTGAAATGTTTTCGTTCACAAAGTTTGGCACGCTATTGGCGTTCGCAACCAGCAAGCAATAACAGAATCGCCAAGGAAAGTCGTATATACGGTTGGACCAGCATTCTTTCGAATTCCTTATGTTGCTCCGGCTTAATTATGGCATTAAGTCTGAACACAAAGAAGTTGATTATACGGATTGTGTTATTTCTCATCTACCTTCTTGTTGGAGCTGCTATTTTCCAAGCGATCGAACTTCCGAACGAGAAGAGGGAACGCGGCAATGACCAGTTCGAAACTCTGAAGGAGAATTTCACGAATAAGTACAACATTTCAAATGATGACATGAAAGAGTTCCTTGAGAAACTCAAGAAAGCGCTAGAGCTGGGCTACGATCTGCAGTCGGCAGAATACCCTACTAGATATCAATGGCATTTTATGAACGCGTTTTTCTTCGCTGGGAATGTAGTTACGACCATTGGTGAGTCAGATTGATGCTCCACGAGCGAATATTACTGTGATAAAAAAAAGAGCGCGCGTTTCTCGCTTAGATGATAGTCGCGTTATAACATGTTAGGCACTAATCTGCCCTAGCAACAAATTGAATGAGAGAGAGAGAGCGATGGGTATATGCTATACAGCATTATTGCGAGCGAAACTTGGTGGTTATTTAAGCATTGCGGTGCTGGATTGTTTTTGATGGTGTTTACTACATGCGAAGGAAATCATGTCAACTGAGTAAAGTTACAGTTGAAGCGAGCAGTGTCGCTCATATAACATTTCAGATTTGGTCGATTTTAGCCACATCGCTCGGTCGGCAGCTGTGTATTATGGTTGTTTAATATTTAAATTTTTGGGCCTTAAATGCGGCAAACAAAAAGCATCTAGTAAGACGCTTGAGCGATATGACAGGGAAATTATTTTACTGGTAAAGCATCAGTAACCCAATCTATCGTGTCTATACGATACTAAGCTTTCCATTTCAACTCACAAAATGCGATTTCAATATGCCCAAATTGGTCGGCAATGTATAAACCTCTTAAGAGCTTTTACAACAGACCAGAAGAATAATAATATCACTTTCTTTCAACAGTTTAATTCTAAAAAGGTACTAAACCTTTCAATGCTTTTCTACGGCGAGGAACACTCTTTTATAATCCAGCCTATTTTGGTTCTCCATAATGTTAGCGTTTTTCCGCCGCGTAATTGTGTGCATGAAGGTTATAGCATAACGCATTACGCAAGCCAATTTTGTCGGAAGTATTACAAACTGCATTCAAGGACGAAAAAGCGAAGAAACAAAATCACTTGACTATTGGAAGCTCAAACATTTACACGATAACGAGAAAAACTACTCGTGAGTTGACCTTCTGAGAATATCCATACTTTCGTCTTGAGGGGAATTATTGAGCATGTTTTAGAAGTATAAACGCAGGTTATATTTTTGATATCCTTGTTTTTATTTGACCCGCCTCGCAGAATCTTGCCGCAAAACGCAATGTGGTCGCTGGCCACAACAAAGCACTCAAATGTTTTAGACAAACAACATAGCTTAGGGTTAAGAGTTTCTTAGCTGCGATGCTAATGTATAATAATCAGTAGGCGTTGGAACAAAATAATCCCGCACTTTAAGGTAGCGTTTTTAGCGTGAAGATGGGTGATGGAAATACCTTGGCTTCTGTGTATATTACTATTTGAGCTCGCAATCGGAGTTGCTATCGGTGAACGCGAGTTGATGAGTCCGCACAAATTAATAACAGCTTCGTCGGTCTCAAAATGGATCTGTATTTAACTTTTATGTCGTGTTCATACAAATATTTGTAAGGGCTTAACGTGGGATTATGACATGCTGCCGCGGCGAGACACCTTAAAACTAAGGAGTCAACAGTCGAATCGGTTAATGACGAACTGCGAACGGTTTGGGCTCAGAAAACTGATAAGAAAAAATGCGCCCGAAAAAAGTCATGAATTTCAGCTTCAGCGGCTCTTTTGAGAATAAAAAACAGCAGTGTTACTCGCTCTTGAGAGTTTGTGTTGTATGCTCATTTTGCATAAACGTATGTTTGTATTTTGTTTTACACAGGTTACGGACATATTGTACCCACATCATTCTGGGGACGTTTCTTTTGTATATTTTACGCACTGTTTGGTATACCTTTAACAGGATTAACTCTCCGATCCGTGGGAAACCGTATCTCCGAGGGAATTTCAACTGCTGTAAAAATGTTTGAGAGGAGGGTTTACAACCGGGAGACTGAGAAATTAGAAATAAAGACTGCTGCTATAGCATTTATTTTACTCATAGCCATTGTCATTTTCCCTGCGTTTGGTTTTCAAGCTTTTGAGGAATGGACGTACTTTGAGTCCGTGTACTTTTGTTTCGTTACCTTAACTACGATAGGCTTTGGCGATTTTGTGCCTGTAACGTTAAAAAAGAATTTTAAAGACAACGAAGCAATTCCTGTGGTTCTGGAGTTTCTAAATCTAATATACATGGTGGTTGGACTTGCAGTAATGTCGGGTGTCATTGTTTCTATCAGCGGAGTTATCGAGGAAAAAACAAAAAATATGGTCATGCCAGATCCGTTAGAAACGCTCAAAGCAATACAAGTTGGAAATCTCAACTCCAAAGCTATGAAGAAGCTAGGTTATAAAATGGGCCCGACTCCGTCCAACGAAGAAATGCGACAACGAATTCCTCCGAAAATGAACTCTTCCACTGCTCGCGGTCTTGACGCAGTGTCTAATCTAGATCGCAGTCAGTCTGCAGATAACATGGATTTTCAAGGTCCGACTCCTATACTGCACTTAAATAAAAACAGTGCATTGTGTGATGGTGTAGATGTCCCGGACGGAACGCCTCAAGACTCCAACAAACCTAAATTAATGTTCAATAATAAAGTTGTTCCCGTGGGGTCCAAGGAGGATTTGCGCGAACAAGATGGGCGGAAAAATTCAGGCTTCTCTTCGTTCGAGAACAGAAGCGATAGCCACGATGAAATTGAACGAGAACTGGCGCCGAGCAATAGTAATACACGGAGGAATACGCTAACAGAGAAAACGGGAAGCAAAAATGAACTGGTAAGCGTTTAATTCTATCCAAGGGCGCTAAATAAATTCGCTTCTTGGTAAAAAGTTTAAAGCGTTGCGTCATGGTTCTCGTAAAAGTGAACGCTAAATAAATTTCCCCTCTTCCTTTTTTCCTTGGTTTTTAACGAGGAGTAATACATCTATTCCGTTTGCTACCTTTTAAACAAATTATTGTAGGGACAAGGAACACATTAACTAATAGATTACAAAGGGCAAGTTTCAACTACTGCACCGCGACGAAAGATTTTATATATTCTAGAATAATAATGAAGTTCTTAGGCGAATTCACTTAATATTGGTCTTAAAAACTGCAGGACGAATTGAAAAGTAGGAAAATTTGTCGCAAACATAAAATGAATTTATTTTTCGCTTGAAATCAGAGAGTTTATTCCACTCAAAGAAGTGGTGGGTATTTTGTTGCCAACAAGCGTCCGCCCCTCCAAAACAAAGGACTTCAGAATAAAATATAAGCGTGTCACTTTGTGAATAGAAGCACCTGCAATTTCTCTAGTATTTATGTCTGAAATGCTTAGAAATTACAATAAGGCGAACTTGCATCAATATTCATTACTTCGCTTTCCTTCCTTTTCTATAACCGTCCGGTTCTGGGTTAAAAAATCTCGTTTTTCTCCTTGTGTTACTTATCTTTGGAGTCTAAGAACTTTCTTATCTCGGTGTAAACAGTTTTGTAACGTGGAGATCATAGAATCAGCGAGCGATGTTGCGAACGATCGCGAAGCTGTATGCAAAATAATTTTCTTTATAAAGAACGCTTTCTTTAAATACCAAGGTTTATTGACAGTCATAACCGTAAACGATAATTATACCGAACGTCAAATGCTCACTTGTTAAAAACGTTAAATGATATCATCGTGAGCTTCCTCGGAGAATGGCAAATGAATAATGTGATATGTCAAATGGAGAATGATCCTCGATGTACGCAATTGAAGAAACTGCAATTAAGCCTGAAAAAAAATTTCGAGGCTTATAGCTTGGATATAGTTTGATATGTGTTGCTCGGTCCCGTAAAGAAGCCCCAAAATATTCCCTGATTATATCACTTATTACGAGCTGTCATGATAAGTTCTTTTTCTTTTATCAGCTGGTGTTTCTCTCATAAACAAATTAATTAATCTCAGTAATTTTTACCGTTCAGGCTTCGGTCTTTAGGCCCTCGTTAAAACAAACAACAATGTTCCAGGAACTTTCTTTTCTGAAGTTGTTAAACTAGGAAACATTTGTCCCGGAAGCAAATGCTGCGCCTGGAGTAAAAATGTTTTTGACTTGACTATTAAAACTATAATATTTTCTTGCGTCCGGGAAGTAGGATTTTACTCTGCAATATTTGTTTTACGCGTGGCTAAACTGGGAAACATTTGCGTCCCTAAAAATATTTCTAGTTTAGCCAGGTCCTAAACGCCGTGATATCAAAACGTTTTAATTTAAAACTTTAAGGGACCTTAAGGGACTGCGTTATAGGGTTTCTACGTTTTTGGGTCGAACTAGTGTACTGAACTTAAAATAAAATACATCAGTATCGTACACAGACTGCTCATAGCCTACCAAGATTTCAAGTGGTTTTTACAAAGGGGGAACTAAACGTAATCCGTTTTAGCGATACATGAGGGAAGAACATTGACACTGACAAACTGAAAGTACAAGCTGTAACAATGCTCAAGAGAACTGCCTGATTTCAGTCTTGTTCCTCTGATAGTTTAATTTCCAAGTCTTAGATTCTGCTTCCACAAAATTTCAGTTTAAACTTAAGGAGGCTAGGCACATAAACTGGGAATAACCTAACCTAAACCAACAACTCAAACATGTCAATTTAACACTTACGCTTTGAGCATCATGACAGTTACTTTTATTCTTATGTATGTAATCCTTGTTGATTATGCATGCTTCTCTAGTTTGTTATAAATTTACTCTCAATATTTATCTGGAACAGAATTCCAACAGTTTTTCAAATTTCGCTGTAAGCGATGATGATGGAGACCCATTGGAACAAATTTTTACAGTCTATAAGCTGCCGTTGTCTCTCTTTTTACCATAGTTAGTCGAGGGACTTGTTATGAAACTCGGCAGAGTTCAAAGGCGATAACAAAGGAGGTGCAATTTATGTTAAACATTCTACGACCGTGCAGAATCTCTTTTTTTTTCGACCACACTGTATGGCTGAATAATTTAGGCAACATTTCTGTTGGTCTGTTGTTCGGACAAAGTTCAAAAGCTATTGTGGTGTTGTCAAGGCGGAAAAACGGTAACAAAAACCTCGAAGAAAAAAATTTATCAGGTTTCATAACCATTGCACTTTATTAACTATGTATTAACTTATATGTCGTCCTTTGCAGCGAAAAGTTTTCTAACAGTTACGTCGCCTTCCTTTTCATTCAGGTGGTTCAAGCACAAATAACACCAACACCGACGCCTCGCTCGTCACCAGTTCCCTCGCCAGCGCCAACAGAACACGAACATTCAAATCCAAGGGAGGAACCATCGCTAAATGTCAAAGAGAATAACATATCTTTTATTAATAGCTATCAGCAAGGGCACGTGCAAAACAATGAGATTCCCCCTGTAGAAGTGATTGACAAGAGTGCGGCAATTTTAAATGGCTTTCTTGGCCAATCTAAGGTGATAGAGAAGAAAAGAAGTGTTTCGGAAAATGAAACGTTAGAAATGAATGACACCACTCAACGGACAATAAACAGGTGACGAACAGGAAAAGGGTACAGAACTCCATAGGAAACCTGGAGGAAAAAGATGAGTCCTTGACCTGCAGAGGTATTGAAGTTAATAGAAGGTGCAATACCATACGTGTCATCTCAAAACACCCCTCGAAAGATAGCTGGCACATCTCGTGATAAAGCACCTTTTTAACTTATGAGGAGAGATCTAGCCTCTTAACTACAGCAAACACCAGTGCTGTAAGCATTTGTCATGATAAAATGAGTGACACGCTAATGAACTTAAATATCCAGGCTCCCGTACACACGACACTAAAATGCAAGACACGGTGAGCAAAAGCACAAACTAAGATGGTTGACATGCGAACAACGCACGACAGAGACATGCCAAGCACGTGTGACAATGGATGTCATATGCGCATGCCCTGGCTTTATAAAATGAAGAGTGACGATCCGTTACATCATTCTCATCAGCGCTTTCTCAGGGTCCACATTTCTGCAACCTTACTAGCACGGACTCAGCTGAGTAAGGCTGTCGTTGATGTTTGGAACAGGTGAGGAAACGATATGAGACAAAAAGTCCTTGACGCAGGTAGAAACTGGTCTTGGTTTCAGACGCATTTTCTACGACTTTTGAAAATTCCCTATACTAGCTACTAGTCAATATCATTTCACGGAGAATTCCTGACTGTTATGTGGTATTTTTATACCGGACTAACAACAAACATGCCACGACTTTTTCTACAGGTAGAATTCTATGCACGCTTTTGGATTCCCGCCACTGCGTGGAGGGGGAGACTTTTGTAATTAATTTAAAGTATTTAAAAATATTGAACTTCGCCATTTACCTTAGCAGTAGTAACTGCGATTCTTTTGTCTTGCAAACTTTAAATTCGGAATAGCCCTACGTTTTTGATTAACGTAATCAAGTGGTTGGATAATTTTTGGTCAGGTTTCAGATTTGTCATCATATTAAAGGCTCGACTGACAAATTATTTTGAGCCACAATATTCACAATTTCACTTGTATTTCTAGTTTCAGTGATTCAGTACCGATTAAGTATTTTGGTAACACAACCGATTTTATTTGGGGGTGAAGTGAATGGTTTATTTTGGGAGCTTAAACAACTATTCAGGATTTGGCCGGTCTGCTAGTAATTCAGTTTTTGGTAAGAGAATGTCCTAAGTATTTGGGTTTGATTTAAATGACAATGCAGTGATTTAGAGTAAATCAATTATGTTAAGATATATAAAATTTAAAATCAAGCGACAGTTAACTAATTTCGATAGGGTGTCTACCAGAAATTTCTCTACCTCCAGCATAGAAAGGTCTATAGTGCATGTGCTAAGAATTGATAACTTTCTGGGTTAGGCAAAGAACCAGTTGTTGACGTTAAGCGTGTTTTTAAAAACTATTTTTACAACCTATCAACGATTTATACTATCACGTGTCTACCATTATCGACTCGTTTCCAGTCTTTTTTAATGAGAAACAGTAGAAAATGGTCGAGGAAGGGTAAGGATGAGTCAATGATGGTGATATTTTTCATTTTGCGTTCAAAATGAATTACATTCATTATATGCAGACGCCAAGAAATGGTAGCTAGTTTTGTATCAAAACTAATCAAGAATGAATTCTAAATAATATTGTAGATAGAAAACATCCCGTTATTTATGAGATGTTCGCAAGGACATCGAAACATAATGTAAATAATATAGTGTAAAGTAACCACTTCGATGGAACACTAGCTCAAAAATGAATATAAAGAAAAAGTGATTTAGTTAAAATAAATATTAATGTAAGAATTTAATGAAAAAATAAAGATAGCCTGTAATAAACTAATAATTCCTGCTGTAAATAGAGAAAAAAGCAGATGATTCTTAAATAAAATTACTTTTAATGAATTCTACTCTTTTTTTTGTGAGGTTATGTTGTAAAAACCTTTTTTTGCGCAGGGGTTTATTCAGAGCTGGGCTCCTGACAGAGTTACTGTAGCGTGCGAGTAGGCTCACTTAGTCCCGGTTCAAACCTCGAACTTTACATGTGCCGAACCTAATGTAAATAAGAAAAAAAAAACCAATAGCTTTTGCTCATATGCATTAGGTTAGGCACACGTACGGAGTCATGTAAAGTTCGACGTTTGAACCGGCGGACCTTATTAATTCGTGCGAGTAATTAAAAATTGGCAGCAGAGGCGGCATAGCCGTGGGTAGCGAACAGGCGAGAAGAATGGGGCAAACAAAGTGGCCCATTTCTTATTCTTGCTCGCAATCGCGACTCCGCCGGCAGGTTTCTCGCTTGAACAATTCAATAAGTGAGCTAATTTGCAAGTTAAGTTACATTTGCACATCCTCGTAACCAAGGGCTACTTTTACATTACTTTAGTTCAGCGGCTGGAACTTACGCTAGCCTTAGGTTGCTCCCTCAGGTTTACATCAGTGAACAGTGCAAAAATCTAGCGCCTTTTTCGGCCTCTATTGCCTAGTTGAAATTTGGTTTCGGCACAAAGTTTACGAGCGCGACGTTGTATGAAAACAATTCAAGACATAGACTTCACGTTCACAAGACTGGGACTGAGAGTTATTTTCTTTTGAAGAAAGAGGGAAAGAGGGAAGGAAGGAAGGCAGGCAGGAAGGAAGGAAGGAAGGAAGGAAGGAAGGAACTGAAGGAAGAAAGGAAGGAAGGAAGGAAGGAAGGAAGGAAGGAAGGAAGGAAGGAAGGAAGGAAGGAAGGAAGGAAAGAAGGAAGGAAGGAAGGAAGGAAGGAAGGAACGAAGGAAGGAACTGAAGGAAGAAAGGAAGGAAGGAAGGAAGGAAGGAAGGAAGGAAGGAAGGAAAGAAGGAAGGAAGAAAGTAAGGAAGGAAGGAAGGAAGAGAAGGCTTTCTTATTTCTAAATAGCTGGAAAGCTTGTCCTACTAATGGCATAAATAAAGACTTCGTTCACTGTAGCAAGCTGGAGATTTCCGTCTGTGGATTCTAAGATTGCTCCTCCTTCACAACCAAGAAGCAAAATAACCTTTTGGGTTTGTTTCTTCATTTGTTTAGGTACTAATGCCATTTGTATGTTCAGCAACTAACTCTTCGTGGTAAAATTTTGACTGATTAAAATTAACTAACTGAAAGGTAACAAAAAAAATTATCTTATTCTACTATCATTTTTTGCATGTTTATATTCTTCTAATACGCTTCACTTTAGAAATTTTTGGGCAAGTTTCATGTGGGTTAGATAAATGAAACTCAAATATAATCATTAGTTTGTTGGAAAATAGGTATCAGTCTCAAAAAAGAGTCATTGTTTTACCTATTGCTCTTTGTCAACAAAGAATCGAATTAGCATATGATGAAGTGATCAATGACATCGCTCCTATCTGAAAAAAAAAACTATTAAAAAGTATAATAAGGGTCATACTCATTCGTACATCGTGTGCTTATCGAGTTATATCTTGACAGTAATCAGCGGTTGGCTTCAAGTCGTTTTTGTATCTCAGAACCATGTTTTTCGAAGGGAATTTTTGTTTTGATGATTGACTTATGCCCCTAGAATACGCAGATCTAGACGAAAGTCTCCACACTATCTGTGTAAGGCGCAACCAGTCTAAAAGCCTGAGCCGGTAGTCTGCGCCCAGAATGCATCAAATGTCCTGGTAGATAACCTGGCATTGCAGACACACCCCTTTGGCTATACACGCAAAACAAAAAACAAAATCAAATAACTTTATTATAGTCTCAATCTTATAGCCGTGCACAAGTGCACTACTAATCGGGGAGACTGAAGATCGAATTGGAATTTGGATATGTTGGTTTTTGAGGAGAGGGGATAACCGGAGTACCCGGAGAAAAACCTCTCGGAGCAAGGACGAGAACCAACAACAAACTTAACCCACATATGACACCGGGACCGGGAGTCGAACCCAGCCCACATTGGTAGGAGGCAAGTGCTCTCACCACTGCGCCATCCCTGCTCCCCTATATACTCACTCTCATTAATTCACCAGCCCGTGGGGTTAATACTATTAATCACAAATGACCAGCTCCCAGCTGGCTTGATGGCTCAGTTGGCCGTAGAGTGCGGAGTCGCGGAGAGGTCATTGGTTCGAATCCCTTTCTAGCACGCTCTTTTTTTTCCAGGTTTTCCTTTTTTTCAACTGCTAAGGTTGATAACGTAAACTGCGATGGTTGTCATCAATTCTTGTTTCATCGATCCGCAGTTTACTTGGATTGATATTTCACGTATTCACAAGAGAAGGAGAAGGAGAAGAAGAAGAAGAAGAAGAAGAAGAAGAAGAAGAAGAAGAAGAAGAAGAAGAAGAGGAGGAGGAGGAAGAAGTACATGTATTTAAGAACGATTTTGAATATAAAAAAGTTAAGTCGCATCGAGCCAAGGAGGCCCACAGGGCCGAAGCATAACCCGGTTTCTGCAGCTTGAAGCATTCGAGAGTATTACTACTCTTCCCTGGATGGGATGCTAGTCCATCGCAGGGTTAACCCAGCGGTATGTCGCCAGTACCCATTTTATACAACTGGGTGGAGAGAAACAATGTGGGGTAAAGTTTCTTGTCTGAGGCAACAACACGATGGTAGGGACTGGCCCTCGAATCTCTGATGTTTAGATCTGAAGTCCAACCAACCACCAACCACCACACCACCGACCCCCCCAGGATTTTGAATATGTTATAGTTATAACTCAGATCCCTTTTCATTCAAGAACTCAGTCTCTCGCAGCACATAAATTCTGACTCAATAGTTGAGACCTATTATTTAAATTTCCGTGATTTCAGACGTTAGTATTTCTTTTATCTATAGTTTTGTCTTGATTACGACACTGGATACATCAAAACATCAGTTTGTGTTTGGAAATATTTTCGCACTGTTGGTCGGCATTTCTATATATTTACAGAAACGTCCCACATTGACTTCCTCTCCCTCTCCCCGCTGGCGCTCTAAGTCTTCCAGGAAGTTATGTCATCTATTGCTTCCTGGTTACAAAGTGCAAATTTTTCTCTATCAAAGCCATTTTTAGAGCTAACCACATGTCCATGTGTTCTTGTTATACTTGCAATTTCCTTATAGCATCTTTTATCAATATTCTGTTTAACATTTTTATCCGCTTTACACCGGAATGTTGTAGACTTTCCCGTGTAAATCAATGAATCACTCTTTGTCTGAACCCATTGCGGGCCCAGGCTCTTCTGTCTTCCGGTCTAGGCCTCAGTCCTCTCTCAGACGCTGTGTCACCTGACCACGGTGACTTCCGCTTGATTTAACATGCAAATACACGGATGCGACCTTTTCAAAACTTCACAACCATATTGCGAACAATTGAGTCGAAGTTGAAATTCAGCAAGTGGACTTGAGGTTTTAGTTGTTCTGTTTTGTTACATGACACGGGTGAGTCAATCTTTTCATCTCTTTGACGCGCAAAGACACGAAAATTGACGAACTTCATTGCGTCCGTTGTGAAGTGGCACGAAGGAAATTTTGAAATCGTTTTGTGGTTGTGTCTCAATTTCGATAGATAATTTTGATGTGGAGGCCATTTCTTAGATTTCATTAATGGAGGCTTCTAAATTTGCCCATTTTCTGTCAAATGTATCGTCAACCAGGGGTGAATTTCGAACAAGTGCGATCATTATTGTATTGAATTTTCGTGACCGAGGTGTGTAAAACGATCGTGTTCTCGTTGAGCTTATGTTTGTAGCCGGTTTACTAACCACAATTTATATTTTGTTTTTCAGGTTGTTATCAAAGAAGGAAGGTCGTGAACAGATGTGTTGCATTGGTCCTTAACTGTCTTAAGAGGAAAATCGGCGAAGAAGTTTTCGCTTGTCAACTAGCAAATTGAGATAAGCTTCTGAAATACCAAGACGTACCCTATCCCCGACTATGGTTGTGCAACATAGTTTTCAGCTCATAATTTTAATGTGAATGAAATAAAGGCACCGGGAATTGGAAATTGTACTTTGAATGAAGATTTCTTTTCCTGTCTAATTTGGCTCAACCTTGGTTTGTTTGCTGCGGAGGATTGCAAGAAGTGTTGTGTTGATTTTCTTCTCGAGTTGTCGCGTCTGGTCTGGAATCAGCGAACAGTCCCCAATTCCTAGACCACCGTTTCCTCTGGCTACCGTTTGAAAACAAACGAGCAAGGATTTTAACTGCATAACATATTCGCCTTTGTATAGTCTGAAAACAGAGGAGCTGGTGTACGATACAGTCTGTTTTGGTCTAATCAGGTCTAGTATTTGCAGAGCGCCATTTTGGGAGCCGCGAAATGTAAACACGCCAACTTGTTATGTACGAGTTGTTCATTCGAATGATAAAGGATAGAGTTTCTTTACATTACTGGAATGCAAGGATTTTCGTGTGGTGAATTCAACGTTGCTCAGGTCACGTATGGCTTCATTCTTTAAGAAGGAGATTTCTGGATTGTTGGTTTTTAAAAGGATCGAGCTTCTGCGTTTACATATAAGCCTACCCACCGGTTGAATCTTCGATCAGATCATGGCTTTTGGTGAAAATTTGAACAACAATTCTCAGTTTATAAAATGCCTACGCAAGCCTGTTGACCACAGAACGAACGAGGTGAGTGGGTAAACGTTTTGTGTTGTAATTAATAGTGAGGAGATTGAAAAACTTTCGAGCTATAGTTGTGCAATTTGGTCTATGTAATCGACAACATTGCGAATTGCAGATTAATAGCTGTCAATTTCACGACCACAACGAAGTGATAATTTCATTTTATTCACTCCTACTGTCGAAGTTTCGCGATCGGGGAGAAAAATTGATTATATAAATTTGAGTCAGCGCTTGATAAGGTCGTTATATTGCGACAAGTGTACAGGAAACGTTATTAATACTTGCAGGTTTGAAAATACGATTTTGTGGTCTTTGTTCATCTCTCAAGAATTTAACAACTTTGTTATTTGGAATTCGACCCAAGATTCCGCATTGTGAGTTAATTTTATCTCAAGCGATGAACACAGCTTGGCGCAAGCATTGCTAATCGAATTTCATTCCAGAGTGCAATGTTACAGCATACTATTTCTACCTGCAATAGGAAACTGTAGATTTACGTTGTATGTTAATTATGAATAAACCAAAGCATCATTGATCTTATAGTCAGCTTGACGCTTAAAGCGTATTATTTTTTCATTTTTTTCTGTTATTGTTAATAGAGAAATGATTTTTTTGGGTAACCAAACAAAGCTGGTTTAATTTGTAGCTTAATTGCTTGTAATCTGTTGTCTATTTCTCAACAGTAATTATAAGTGTGAAAATCTATTAGGTTGCAAATAGTTTTATTGTGCTCTGCTCCATTACAGTTGGTTGTATTTTTTAAAGACATGCCTCATGTAAATGTACTTTGAAGCCCCTTACTCACATAGTGGAACATTCTCTCATTTAGTATGCAACCCCAAAGTAAAACCATATCATTAGATTTTAATTGAAAGTTACAGTGTGTATAAAGCAGTTCATGTACATTTCCGTGATGATGCTGATCATTCCATGCAGGCTGATTTCAACTTTTGAGTTTGTGGACGAAATCCTTAAGTGCGGCTATTTAAATGAAAGCTTCTCAACAGCCCTTTCCTGCTGTTCTGCTTCTTGTGCCTGTTCTCTTTGCATAAACTTTAAAGTGAGATCATTCATTCAAAGGATACTTAGTGTAAACACCAGCGTATAAGCCACATTCACAGCTAAGCTGCACCCCAAGTGTAAATGCACAAATTTTCCGAAAAAAGGTTTTTATAGAGAGATTTACAGACAGCTGACATTAAGTTTTCTTCAATGTACATGAGCAAAGTTTTGTTTTGATGGCTAATGAAACCCAACCATAACTTTGAGTAAGGACTATTAAACACTGTTAGCTCTGA
The DNA here is from genome assembly GCA_964030785.1 of Siderastrea siderea. Lineage (NCBI taxonomy): Eukaryota > Metazoa > Cnidaria > Anthozoa > Scleractinia > Rhizangiidae > Siderastrea > Siderastrea siderea. The sequence continues at coordinate 47,687,787 of OZ034969.1, read as the reverse complement.
AATTACATGAAGAGCAAGTCCACATGTCTACATACCTAAGCACTTGGTGGTTATCTTTTTGAAACTTATCTGCCAGTATGTTTGTCTTAGGGCCGATTTAGACGGTACAACTTTTGCTTACGACCATTGCATGCGACTTTTATAGTGCGCGCTGCTCGCGTCAGGCAAAGATCGTATACAACTCATCATTCTAACATTTTGATTGTGGCTACGACTGTCGTGGGTTTTAAAACATGTTTCAAAATCCTACAACGTTTTTCGTGTTGCAACTGTCGTGAAGATGTTGTACGTCTGATTTACACAACACGACTCATGTTGTGGACGTGACGTGAGCAAGTCTCATACTACAGTCGCAAGGAAAAATTGTACCGTCTAAATCGGCCCTTAAAGTGGTTTCTTTAGAGCCTAAAGTTTGGTTTTCATTTCACTATGTCCACAATCTGCAGTTATCTAGTTAGTAAACACGCTGTCAAGCCAACATGGAGCTGATCTTATACAATGGCCAGCTCCCAGTCGGCTTAACAGCTGACTTGGTTAAAGTGATGCAATGGTATCTTCAAGCCTGAAATTATTTAGGCTTCACTCTGATGGCTCATGAGCTTGTAAATTCAAACCTCTATTAAGAAGCCACCCTCTGGGAATGAGCAAGTGCCTCATTAAGGATGGTGCCTCCTAATGCAGAGGTACTTCCTTTTGTTACTGAGCATACATTCTGGTCTGGTACAAGATATTCAAGTTTCTTATGAGGAATTTGCCTACTAACACAAAGTTATTTTGTGCAGTTTATGACTATGTGGAAAACGTAGATCTTAGCAAGGGCTATCAGAATCCAAAAAGGGTAACCACACATTTTTCAGAAATAATCGACCTTAAATTTGGAAAGAAATTGCCAAACATGCTTTGTATTTTAAAGCTTTTTTTGGAATTATGTTTGTATGTGGTTACCCACATTTTTCTTTTTAGATTCCAATTAACCTTGCTAAGCCCTGCTTTTCCCCTATAGTCATAACCTTTGCAAAAATATCATTTGGGTAGATACTTGCGCAGATTAAGTTTATTATTGGTCTTGGGAGCAATATAGAGAACTGAATTCCCTAGTTTTATGTACTAAATGATTCTGTGAACACTGTTTTTGGTTTATTCTAGGATGTGGAGACTATTTTCTGTTATTTGCGTGGGATGCAAGCTGTTGCAGGTCTACCGGAGTCCTCTGTGCGGTCAGTATTTTTATCATACACCAGAAATTTTCTCACTGGTATTAGGTCCAAATGGGATACAAAGTATGATGTAGTTTATCAGAACCATTGAAGTTAGGTGGAATGGAGGGGGGTGGTGGGGGGGAGAGGTGGTCCCATACCCCTCCACTTTGTAAGGATCATAATTTTATGAGAATGATACACACCGTATTTTCTCAATTAAACGTCCCCAGTGTTAATTTCAAACTTGGCATGGTGGACCCAGCATTTGTTTGAATCAGCAATTTATTTGGGCCCGCCATTTTTTAAGAAAGGGTTATTATTTGTTTTTCTTGGCAGCTGTGTATTTTGCCCTTAAATCTTAGGGTGCGTTTCTTTGGGAGAATCCGGAAACGGATTTGTGATCCCAGATCATGTGGATTCTTTGACACCACAGAAATGCAAAATCTGAAAAAGGATTATTTTGTCATGACAAGACAGGCTGGAGGCACGCAATATATATATCAGAGCAATATTTCTCTCGTGCTGCCCTAGAATTTAACTAGAATGGAATACAAATAATTTATAAACAAGGACAGTATCTGCAGTAGTTCAAGTGAACTCGATATTTGCGTTCACATTTAGCAAAATCTGGTCCCTGAATTACAGAAATGGTACACAAATGAAGTTATCGTGACATGTCAATACTTCTCTCTGTACGTTTGGAGAAAACTTTTCAAATATGCGGAATGGAATAATCACCTGAATTTTCTTTTTCACGATCGAATGTTTTGTCACGCAAGATCGAGAGAAAATATGGCTAGACCAGTAAATTTGCATGGAAGACTGCTTGACAGATGTACTATTTTTAGATCCGTCCCCCAAAGAAACACACGGATCATGAATCCTAAAAATCTGGATTTAGATTTGATCTGATGTATCCACTCGGAGTGTGGATTCTTCAGATCACTAATCCCTGATTAATCCATTTTTGGATTTAGGTAAAGAAACGCAAAATCGGTTTTTGGATACAAGAATCTGGATTTGGATTTTCCCGAAGAAACACACCCTTATTAGTTTATTATACAACAAATAAACATCTGAGAGGCTTATTTATAATTCCCTCTTTGATGCCTGGCATTTATTTGGGTTCCAGTGTTAAATGGAGAAAATATGGTATACCATTTAGACATGAAATTTTTGCTGGCAGTTGTACAGTGTACTAATCCCTCACATTGTATCTGTGAGGTGTGTTGGATAATGTAAGTAGATATGAGTTAGTGGATGAAACATGTTTTAATTCTGTCATTCATTGCACAAAATTGTGGTTTCTTTTAAACCTATTATTATTAAATTTTGATAACACATCAATGTGACTACACTCTTCATAAATAACATGATTGTGTGTTCATTAAAATAATGTATTTTCAGAGCCATGTCCGAGACTGCAAGATATGAAGTACAAGACTCTAACTATTTACTTTATATGTAAGTTAAAAGTAATTACACAAACTGTAATCCTCTAAGCCCTACATGTATATGCAAAAGTGCAGTGACCCACTGTGCCAGAACCTTGTTAACTTCAACTCCTTAGGGGAATGATTAATAGTTTGAGTCATTGAGGGTTCAGAGGGTGCGGTTAGTGTTGAATTTCAAGTACCTGTATTCTGGTAGTAACTACATGTACCAGACAATTGATAAAGGATTCTGTTATTAAGGGTTCTGTTATTCATTTACAATCATGAGTCAGTTTGGTCCATTTTCAAGTACTTACAAGACTTTGTACAGCATGAAGTTGTGACTTTGGATGTACATACATTGTACAGTGTATGTATGATTTTTCCTCATTACCGACTAGTTCAGACTAGTTAACTGACAATTTAAAAATGGAGTAAATAGGGTTTTACGTAAACAGGGATAATTTGAGCCTAGTCTGGGAAAAGTAAGCGTGAAATTGGTTTGAGCTTGTGGGGAGTCAAAGTTACCTGAGTTCAAGTTTGGTGATGGTTCATGACTGTAAAGGTAGGGTAAAATCAAACAAAATTGGTTTTTGTTCCAGATAGTGTGTAGTTTAAGTGAAGCCATGCTCTTGTAAGATCCCAGCATAAAATTAGCACCAGGACACTAAATCAGATCATGACAGATTACTGTAACAACAGTGGTAACAATGATAATAGCAATAATTAATATCAACAAGGCAGAATAAGTCAAACAGTTTAAATTCTGGGCAATAACTAATTATTAGAAACACATTCAGCAAGGAGGTTAGGGGCAGGGGGGTGCTGTTGTTGGAAATGGAGCACTATGCTGGAAAGAGGGCTCTAAACCAAATCATTGTCAATGGTCATGAGCAGGCAATAGCCAGAGGTGAATTTTAGCTGTTAATTAGCAGCGTTACACATGTTTAATGTTGTTTTTCTATGTTTTTTTTATTAGGGAAGAGGACATAGCATCTTGCTGGTATATTTTGCTGTCTGGTTGTGTTTTTCTGGATGGATGCATGTATCTGCCAGGAAGCAGGTATCAGGCAGACTTGTGTTCTTTGACAAAATAATGTAAAATTAATATACATGTACCCAGTGCAAATGCTTTGTAGAATTTATTAGGGACTTCTCATTATTTATGGCAGGGGGAGGGAGGGGAGGGAGAGAAAAAAGACCTTTGTATGGAGCTAAAATTGACCCCCTCCCCTCCTTAGGCCTAAAGTATGGCAAGTCGCCCCCCATTTACATGTAGGTCTTGTATGTTTCTGATAACCCCCCTTTTTTGGAGCTCCACTAATTAATTCAATGTAGTTATTATTATTTGGGCATGTGGAACAGTCTACACAATAAATGTAAAGAAGATCCTCGCAGTTATTAACGCAACTTACGCAGTTGCGAAAAGAAAGCCTGAAAAAATCAGGCTTGCCGGGATTCGAACCCTGACCTCTGCGATACCGGTGCAGCGCTCTAACCAATTGAGCTAACAAGCCAACTGGGAGCTGGTCATTAAGTTGGTTCGTAATATACCCGGGAAAGATGAAGATGAAATAATGAATATATGAAGTTCATATATTTGAACTTCATTCCGCAGTTCAAATATATGAACTTCATATATTCATTATTTCAGTCTACACAATGTTGCCACTGAGGGAGACAGTGTCATAATTTATTTAATTATTCTTACAACCCAATTGCTGAGTGAATCTACACAGGCTTTACCACAACAGCACAGACAATTAGTGAAATTTCTTGCACCAACCTTCAACCACGTCAGATTGTGTACCAATCACCACGTCAATCAATTTTAGTATGATAAATATTGGTGGGGAAGTTAAAAGATTATGACACAGTGAAACAACTCATTATGCACGGAAAGTCAACTTAACCCTTAAAGCCCCAATAGTGATCAGCATCAAATTTCTCCTCATCGTGTCAGTGTATTTTAACACATACAGGTCATAAGAATTTGGCAAGTGATCACCAAACATAAATTGTCTTGATGTTTAAACAAGTTCTTGCAATTAACAATCAGTAAAATCTATGGAGACCAGGAAGGAAAATTTGTAGGATGATGTTGGAGGTTAAGGGGTTAAAGGTCATGAGACACCCTTCATCTACCATGGAAATCTTGCTGGTACCCATTCCCCTGACCTACACCCAAAGTGCTTCAAGAAGGTCATTGAAGTAGCTTTTGTCTCCTTTAGTGGTACTGATCTGCAAAATAATATACTTTTAACTACTTGGTTCTTGGTCTACAATTTGTGGCCTTTTCTCTTTCCCAAAAGTGATGTCCACGTGGTTTCTTGAATGTCTCCTGTTGATTAAGTATGCTAAGGTGTAGGAGACAAAGCCAAATGCTTAATAACATCACTTCCCAACAATGTAGGGGTTTCGGTAAAATTTGAAGTAGGCAGCTGGTTTGAGTAGAGTAGCCGACTGTATCAACAAGGTTTAAAAGAAATCTTTCTTTAAAGTGCTACTATGATCAAAAAATCACTTTTATTTTTTCTTCGGATTTCGAAACTATGTTTGTTAAACACTCCCCAAGCGAAATTATAAGCGTTAATTTTGAGAAGAAGACCGTTAATTTAAACTGCAATTTTCCGGTTTAATGGTCCGCCATTATTACACCAGAAAGGATACAATGACATCATACACTCAAGAGCTGTAAAATGTAGTGTGTGAACGCGGCTTACAAATTATGCAAAACACGAGTTTGAGAGTGTGAAAGCTCAAAACTCCCGTGCTGCATACTAAATAAGGCACTTTCACACACACTGCATTCTACATCTCGTGAGTGTATGACGTCATTGTATCCTTTCTGGTGTAATAATGGCGGACCATTAAAACGGAAAATTGCAGTTTAAATTAACGGTCTTCTTCTCAAAATTAAGGCTTATAATTTCGCTTGGGGAGTGTTTAATAAACATAGTTTCGAAATCCGAAGAAAAAATAAAAGTGATTTTTTGATCATAGTAGCACTTTAATTACTTCAATTTAGGGAAAATAGTTATTAGTAGGCGATTTCTTTGAGCGAATTTGCAGACACTTTTCGTCGGTCATCGGTGCTTATTGAAAGCACTGTCATGATGTGATCTTGTGAGCTGAGTCACGGAGATGCACACAGCCAGCAAGATTAATCCAGTTAAATTGTAGCCCTTCAAGCTGCATATAGTGACAAGAATCTAATTTTTCCTTACAATGTCACTACTAGATCAAACTAACAGGTCGAAACAATTAAAATCTCCCAACTAGTACTCTGAAAAATATGTGGAAAATACAAAGGAAAACATGCATTTTGATATTGTTGCTTAGAGGGTTAAGAGGTCTGCACTGAGTCTGGCACCCTACCAACTGGGCTTAAATACACAACAACTAACATTTTGGAGTAAAATAAAAGTAATATATGTATTTCTTTGTGTGTCTTCTAGTTTTGGCAAGCAACCACTTGGCCCCACTGGAAAAAGAGGAACAGATTGCCTTATCTTGGAATATTCAGAAATGATTGTGGTAAGTTGCCAGTTAAAGTCAAGTTGGCTACATAAGGACCTCTAGGTATGGTGGGAACCCTATAACTTAAGGCCACCAAGGGGCTGAAAAATATGGCCATAGCAATGGGTGACTAGAGTAAAGGGGTTTTTACACATATGTACTGTATTTATATGCCAATGAGCTGAGCCACTTTTTGAAGTTAGTACTGTACTTATTCTGGGAAAAAATAATTTTCTGAAGAATTGGGTTTGGCTTACAGCAGAGAGATTCAGTCATATTAAAGTCAATAAAAACGTTCCCTGGCTAGAAATATAAATAAATAAAATCAGAGCTTTCGGCTGTTGGGCTACGCAGCCTTCGATGAAGAAAAATGGAATGAAAATGAATCTAAAATATGTACAAAATAAGGTGAGACTAAAAATGAAAAGAACAATGTAAAAGTCAAAAAGTGTTAATTAAGATAACTAGTTTTTAAAATGAATGGAGTATTGATGAGGGAGCAGCTCCCTAATCAATACTCTATTCTCTTTTAAAAATAGTTAGCTTAATTAGGGTTGGTTCAGTTTTGTTTAATAGTACCCTGCTACTACCAAGTGTGTGTGGTGGTGGATGGTGAGAATAGAAGTAGATTGTAACCCGGTTTTCTCAAGTTCTTTCCTGGTGTTTTGAAATATCACCTAAAACTGCTTATGGTTCAATTGTTCTTCCTTTAAGAAAATCATTTGATACCTTCCTCTTGGTGTTTAATAAGAATTAATTTTGTTCAAGACAGAACATTTCAGCTCAATTTTGACCTAAATAAATCATGTAAAAATTTCATGACATAGTTCCTTTAACTGCCTTTTCGTGGGTTTAATGATGCTCGTATAAGATAAAAAATGAGGGACAATTTCTGTGTATTAAGATGTAGGACTTCATAAAGAACATTATTTGCTTTTTCGACAGATTGATTTTCCAAACACAGACCTGTTCCAGCCATTTCAGCGGCACTCATATTCCAAGAATGACCTGGAACGTCTTCTCGCCCTGGAGACACAGGATTACAGAATTGGAGGACCAATTCCTGATGATGAACAAGTATCTATAACTGATTCCTGTGCTTAGATATTAAATACAATTAACAATAATTCGCCAAAGGCAAAGTAAATATTATGGAATAATTGTTGAAGGGATTATTTCTCAATATTTGCTGAGCCTGAGGAGAATAATTGTTTTAGTACAATTGCTCAGGTGATTATCAGAGCAACTGCATTTTCTTTTTTCTTTTCTCCAGACACATCAAAAATAACACGGTGTCCATTTTGAAAATTAGAACTTCAGGATTATAATCACCTCATGCAGGGTGATAATAGCAAGATATGATGTAATCCTCGACCAATCAGAGCGCACGCTTAAATCACCTGAGCAGTTATACTAAATATACATTATGTACACATTTTGAATTTTTTTAATGCAGTAGTACAAAGGTTTGTACAATGTGATGATGATAGTAAAGTATAGTATTACAATATTAGCAGGCAGAAAAAGAAAGCATTACTTCTTGTAACCTGGGCCTGCTTGCTGGAAAGCCGGTTAACCCTAATCTGGATTAGGATTTTACAAAGGATGCTGTTTCTCTTATTTCAAAAAAGTTTTCACAGCAAATTCCATGCAAGAAGTGACTGTTTGAAAGTAACCAAAGAAAAAATTAGGGCAAAAGGGATTTACAGGAATCCGTTATACTATCATTTATGGCTATAAAACAAACTGATGCTAATCCTGGGCTAGCTTAACCTTACTTTCGACGAGTTGATTCCAGGGGTCGAGAGACGATCTCAGGGGCAATTCACACCAATACGATCTGGAAAGTCAATGCGACGGACTCAGTAGACAATGAGACAAACTGGAATAATGGATCGACGAGTCGAAAGACCAGTTTAGTCTTGGATCTAACTTCATAACATAATATACATGCAGACTTTCCCAATGTGACTCTCTTGAGTGTTTGTATCAGGTTACATGTAGTGACCAGTTAATTTCTTTTACGAAAATATTAAAACCAAACAAGATTTCATACCCATGTTTACGTAGCCTCATCTAAAACAGCTACTCAACCAATCAGAAGACATTGTACATTTGCAGTTAGACTTTTAGCAAGTTATATTCATTTGTGTTATGCAAAGGGATAAATGATGATTCTGCAAATTCTAATAAGCTTGTGAAATCTACCAATGAAAATTAATAAGACTGAGTATTCAACAATAAATATTTATCATTACTATTATTAATTTGGTAATTATTTTTGTATTTAACAGCTGCCAATGGAACTCCAGCATGTGAAAGAGATCATTTTAAGAAGTGATAAACAGCTAAAACGAAATGCCTCTGTTGAGGATTCATCTTCTGTGAACAACCTGGAGTTGGATCTTACAGGCTTGGTGGAGAGTATCGGCAAGTGACATTTAAACATTCTTTATATGCAGTAATGTTCTCTGCTTGGAGTCCAGGCATTTTTTGGTGGACAGGTGTTGGATTAATTCATAAAATACATTTCATGGAGCAAGAACAAAACTCCTGATTTGATTTATAAGGTCTCTTTAAACATAACACAAAACCTGGATTGTAAAATTCCATTCAGTAGTAAGATGTTATTTTAAAAAAATCCCAGACGAAAGAGGGGGCCATTGCACACAGTTCTGTCAAAGAAATTTCTAACCTACTGTGACAGAATCATATAGTGACATTGTGCTTCTCAAATAGTAAACACAATGGCAATTATTTGTTTATCACATGCTAACTGCACTGTCAACTGTAAAACTTAAATTTAAAATAATCAATACCACCCTTCTGTCTTGTCTTAAATTGGTTGTGTATTGAGGGTGTCATTGTTTTTGCGCTTGGTTTTAACAACAAAATTCCCAGCTTATTGCTGAGACATGACTGATCGCATCTCTTTCACAGGGAATGATGTTTGGGGTCGCCAAAGAACACCTGTGTTCTCAGGCTAGTTCAATGGTTTTGCTTTCATGAATGTCATGGGAAAAATATTAATTATTTTTAAATAATGTTTAATGACAAGTAGCTGATGTCAAACACGATGATCAAGACATTTAATTCCCGCCCGGTTTTACTTCCTGTTAACTTTTGAAATAGTAAATCAAAAAACTAAAGCAAGCAAAAATTACTTTCACACTAAAAATGAGTTACTGGTAATAAATCGTCTAAACATAGCTTTCTCCACAGTGGTGACTGTGGTGAGGTTGGTGGGCCTGTGACTGAGTGCCTACTCTGAAATCTCTTTAGGATAATTTAGGTAACACCACTTCAAATGCAAATTAATATTCTTTTCTTGTTGTTTCAGTTGATTCTGATGAAGATGATGAAGAGGAAGGATCTCATTCATCTCGAGAGGTGCGGTATCTTCATTTCCTATTTTCTCATTACATTGAACTCCCTCTAAAACCCCGTTTACACTGGCGATTTTCAGAAAAATTTTCACGATTTTCAATGCTATTTTTCTGACGCCTGCGCCTCAATTTAAAGTTGTCTCAAGTCTTGAGCGTGTTCAAACCTCCCGTGATATAGTGTAGGCTTACACTCACGATTTGAGGTTGCATTACGAGTGCTCACTAAAAAATTGAACTGGAAACTGCAACGAAAATTTTACTAGAAATTGCTTGTGTAAACGGGATTCAACAGTTTGAGAACTAATCTACTTCCACAAGTCATAAAGGGAACTAGAGTGTAAGTGTAAAAAAAATAAGTGCTGTGCAGTGTAATACAGGGTTGGCTGTGTTATATAATGATCAATAATGATTATCGATCTGTTACTTAATTCAATATTTTTCAGTCCTTAATGGTGCGTGATGTTGTGCGAGATTGTCTTGAGAAAGAGCCCACTGATCGCACGGAAAGTGACATACGTAAGTCTCTGACGTTATTAATTGTTAATTTTTTGAATGAATAAGAAAATGGTATATACTTATTTAACTGAATCGATATAATTATTTTTTGTTGCAGAGGCTTTGTTGGATTTCATGCAACATCTGCCAGTAAGTATATTTTTGAAATTTTTAGTCTTCATCAAAACAACACCCCAAAAAAGGGGGTGGCATGCACCCACATCATTTTACTCTATTTATTTACCAAGACTTGTCTTCCTTTTTGTAGTTGAATCTTGAAGACTATAGTAGATCCCCGGCTCTCTCGAATCCCCCACTATCTTGAATCCCCCGCCATCTCGAATCCCCTGTTCTCTCGAATACCCCGTTATCTCTATTCCCTCCGCTATCTCGAATCCCTTGCTATCTCGAACCCCTCCCCCCCCCCCCCCCGCTATCTCGAATCCTTAACTATCTCTAAATGAAACTGGTTTCCTTTGGCTGAGGGTCACAGTTATTTACTACTGGCTATCTTTAAACTCCAGTTATCTCAAACAATTTTTGGTTTCCCTTGCGCGTTCGAGATAGCGGGAGTGTACTATATACTACATACTATAAACCCCAAACTATGATCATGTACTAGTTCTAAAACTGTGCTTTTCCTTAATAAACCAGGCTTTTGCAAATATGACGATGAATGTGCGGCAGGAGCTGTGTGCTGTAATGGTGTTTGCTGTTGTGGATAAGGCGGGATCAGTAGTCATGGAGAACGGAGAGGAGGTGTGTTGCGTTTGTTACCCGAAAGTTTGAAGAGGACTCCGTTGTAGCTTTTATTTAAACAATCTGCCAGTTGACTTGTATTTTGTTAACCATCTAATTTCTCCTTACAGTATTACTACTTGATCAAACATACAGGTCACGAGAATAAAAGAAATGATCACCAATTATCAAATGGCTTGATTTTTAATCGAATTCTCCCAACTAGTAACATAAGAAATAGAAGGAACAGTGTGAGGAGAATATGGATGTTAATATTGGGGCTTGAAATCCTTTGGAAACTCTTTAGAAACGTTTTTACTTTTTGAACCTTTCGAGTATCCTTTGCAAACCAACTGGAAATAACACCCCCATTGATCCTTTGGAAAACCATCAGACACGCTTTAACTGTATCCTCTGATAAACATTTGAAAACCGTTCCAATACGCTCTAGCTTTTGGAATCCCACATTGACCCTCTAGAAAAACTTGGAAGCCCTTCCAAAAAACCCTTTGAAAAGCTCTAGAGGCCCTTTGGAGACCCTTCCAAAACCATTTGAAAGCGAATCTTTTCATTTAAAGACCCGTTAGAAATGCTTTAATCCCTGTGGAGTCTTGGTGCCCACGCTTGCTCAAAGTGCCCGGGCGCTAAAAGAATCTTTGTTTAGAGATGTACCGAGAGGTTCTCAGAACCATCCTTAAAAGAAGTGAGTGAAAACAGGTAAGGAGAATTACTATATCCATCATGTCATTTCAGCTGGACTCCTGGTGTGTGATTCTCAATGGCTCAGTGGAAATTCTTATTGATGGGGAAGAGCCGCTGACACTGCACCTTGGAGACAGCTTTGGAGTGGAACCTAGCCTTAAAAAGATGCACCACAAGGGTGTGATGAAGACTCGAGTTGATGACTGTCAGGTAACCTGTTAATAGCTAGCCTGTGTAGCTGGCGGGATTGTTTGCGCGAAGTTTGAGCGGCAAACCGCGAAGGGAATGGGCAGGAGGCGCAGACAATAACGCCAGCTACGCAGGTTAGTTGTTTCACTACTTGTTTGACACCCACGGTCGTTTCGTACCTAATTTTATGTTGGTTCGCGTAAACTGAGGAATGGACAGAATAAACTAGGTATGAACTACGTGGGTTCAAAACGACCGTAATCCTTGCAATGCTCACGAGGGTAATTATTTTTCCCACTGTACAATTTGCCCATAGTCAATCAAGAATTAAACCAAATCAAACTAGCGAAGAAATACTCGAGACAACAAGAGAATCAAATAAAGCGATAAAAAAATTTGGGTGTTAGGGGCACTTTATATATATATTTTTTACCGTTGCCCGAATTGACTAAAGAATGGCACGAATCGATTGGGTATGGAGCGACTTGGGCATAAAGCTACCGTAAGCCTTGCAGTGCCGAGAAGGGTGATTGGTCTTTTCGCTTATGATATTCAATTCGCCCAAGGGATGATCGATATTTCAATCCCTCGGTGTAAAACGTGGTCAAAAGGGTAAGTCTCATCTCTCCATGTTTCTGTGATTTCAGTTTGTGTGCGTCGCACAGGCCGATTATTACAGAATCCTGACTCAGGGTGAGAGAAGCATTCAGTGCATAGAGGAAGGGGGCGAGGTTGTCATGGTAACAGAGTTTCGAAAAACTGACGGAGGAAGCAGACAGGGTCAGGTGGTCATCAAGGTATGTTTTACATGGTGTGTTTATCAAAGATTGAGAATTCCACTGAACTATTTTTTTTTTTAATTAAAGCCAAGCAGATGATACGTGACTCCATGCTAATGTGTTCATAACCTCTAAAACGGCCATGCAACCAATCAGAGCGTACGTTATATCAGCAAATTCAAATATAGGTCTGCATTGCGTGCAATAAAGCTGATATTTTTCCCGTTTTCTTGAAGGCCACGCCACAGAAGCTCATAAATCACGTGGTCTCTGACCACTCGGCAATCGATCCCACGTACGTGGAGGATCTTCTTCTGACCTACAAAACCTTCTTAGATCGCCCCTCAGAGATATGCAGTCAGCTGCTGAATTGGTTCCTTGAAAGACGTTATAGAGACAAGGTAATGATCTATCTTTTGTGACTTTTCAAGGTTTAGATCACTGTAAAACCGTTTCCTCCTGGCTCTTTTCGGTGCAATAAAAATAATTGTACCACCTGCCCTTATATCGAAGATGGCCGCACGCAATATACTTTTAATAGTACTGGACAAATGTATCAAATCAAATCGAACACTACTTGTGAAACGTCTAATGTGATTTACATGATTCAATGTACTAAATGTAATCTTCAATATATCGGAGAAACTAATTGTCGCCTCAAACAAAGCTTTAATGAACATAGGCGACCCATTATCAACACCTCCAGCTACAATCCTACCGCGGTCTCACGACACTTTATTGCTAGTAATCATACGGTTAATCATATGCTTCTTATACCACTTGAAAAATTATGTACTAAACGTGATTCAGTTAGAAAGGCTCGTGAGGCATTCCTCATCCACCGAGGAAACACACTGGAGCCTACAGGTCTTAACAGAAGAGATGAAATGTAATCCAACCAGCTTTTTCCTTATCTCTATTATACTGTATTTCCGTTTTTATTTCATTATTATCAGTATTATTTTTTCTGTATTTCAGTTTTACACATCACGTAGCCATGTCCTGTTATTTCCGGTTCATTATATAAAGACCATGTCAATTCGCGTTTCATTCAATAAACCTGAAGAAGGCTGGTGTTGGCCAGCCGAAGTATTGTATTTACGCCTCTTGCACGTTGTCTGACCAGTCTTTGCAGTATTTCCATATTATATCTTTTGTAGCTGTTTGCGTTCAGTAGGAATGGGCACACTTACTATATAAAAAGAAAACAAATTGACATACAAATGGCAGCCGGTGAAAATGCTGCTAAAAATGGTAACAATTAAGGATTTTTTTCCACAAACTGAATACCCTGCTAACAGAGGTGTTTCCTTTCCTATCTTTCGGCCGGGAGAAAAGAGCGTTTCTCTCGGGAACGCTAAACAAAGAAACACTCTGCTAGCAGGGTACAAACTGAAAAGTCAGAACCGCCTTGTACAGCAAAACATGTAACACCACAGGAAAGTAAACCTTGAAAGCTTTCATTTGAATGGTACACTTAAGATATTTTTACCCACACAGTCAAAAGCTAGAACCACCTTTTACAGCATGATAAGCTGCACCGCAAGAAAGTAAAACTCAACAGCTTTCATTTGAATAGACCCAAAGCCCTCAAAGTTAGAATCCCCAAATTCAGCATAATTAACACAACACAAGAAAGTATTTGCCAACAGCTTTCTTCTGCATGGCACACTTGGGGGTGTCATCGACAGAAAAGTTAGAACCACGTTGTACAGCGTAATAAGCAGCAACACAGGAAAGTTCTGACCAGTAGCTTTCATTTTAATCAGGTGCTCACTAAGAATACCATACCTACCAACCGTCCCGATTTAATCGGAATTGTCCCGATTTTTGAGCTTCAAAACCGAGAACAAGCGGGACACTCCGATTTTCAAGAGGGAAAAAAAGACATTTTCTTTTGTAACAACTTAGAACTGGGCTGTTAAAGATTGGTCTTGACTCTTCTAAATCCCACTGTTTTGTGCAATACATGTAGTGTTTGAGACCATTGAACAACACCTGAGAATTCTAATGCTAAAACAATACAGTACAGGCAACATTTTTAAAAATTAATATGCAAAAACCCTGGAGTATCCTAGACCCTGCTCAGTGCTGGGGGCAGGACACTACCCCAGGACTAGGGTGGGGTTTTAAATTAGTATTTTTTATAAGTAGGCAGGTATGAATGATTACGTTCCGAGACTCAAAATATATAATCAACTTAGATACAGGATTACACTATGAGATTTTATCTACAGATTTGCTCGTTAGAAGCTTGTACAGCATAGTGGACAGTATTCTTAGGAAAAAACAGCTTGATAGCTTTCTTTAGATTGGCCAAAGTTAAGAATTTTATCCGCTGCCTCAAAAATCAGAACCACCTTGTGCAATGTGCTTAAACGTAATTGGATTTCTTGTTAGGTGACGCGCGCAATGCTTCTATGGGTCAATAATCATTATGGCGACTTTGAAGGGAACCCTGTGATGGAGGACTATCTTGGGACGTTTGAAAAGGGCCTCGAACAGCAGGTGAGCTCCAAAAATCAGCCACGCTTCTTGCTGTGCCTGTTACGCTGTTATCCATCAACTTAGAACAGTTTATGTTCGTTCACAAATAGTATGGTCATCTTCGGGTGACACCAATGGACGTTTCGATAGTCTAGGCGAAAATTGTCGTCAGAGTTGAATTGCGTGGCAGGCGTAAAATTTGATAGGAAGAGGGAGGATTTGCGAGCGTGGAGTGCGAGGAAAGGAAAAGGTTCCACGTTCGCGTCTCTCGGTTCACGCTCGCGAATCCCTTCTTTTTCCTCTTTCGGCGCCTACGACGAAGGGTTCTTAAAGTCAGCCACTTAGTGTCTCGAATCATCAGTTATCACAAACATCAGTCCTTTTCAAAACTTGTCTTATCCAGACGATCTTTCTTGACAAACTACTGAGACTTCTGAGTTCCATCCATTTACAAAGGAGGTTTTAGGAGAGAAAGGCAAAATTTCTTAATGCTAAACGCACCAACACTGTCGGCTAACACTAGTTTGTTGGCCCAAAGAAGTTGAAATGTTTAACCGTGACTTTTAAGACGATTTCCGCTCAACGTTCGAGCAGTAAGTGCAAAAATTAAGTTACCAAAAAAATACTTGCAGCACTGTCACATTTTGAGAACAGATAACAAGAACTTATCGTTACTTTTGCTCCCAAGCTGACCCCGCGAGAGAAAATTGGGTTTGAAGTTATCCATATTTCAATTAAAAAGACGCTTCATGTCAGTTCAAAACAAAATGGCGCCCGTTTTTAGCATACTTTTGCGAGATTTGAGATTAATTTTCTTGAGAATGTTTGAGAATTTCATCGCGGGGTCACTTGGGCAAGTGAACTAGAGTGAGATGTTTCAAATAGCATTGAAAATGTTACCGTGCTATGAGTAGTTTTTTAGTAAATATTTTTTGCACTTATTGCTCGAACGTTGAACGAAATCCGTCTTAAGTACTTAACCCCGATTGTGGTCTTACCCTACCGTAAACATAATCGCTTTAGTATGTGCTTCTTTTCTTTTTGGTCTAAACAGCAAATGAGCGGTCAGCTTGGACTATTAAACATAGCATGCGCAGCTAAAGCAAAGTCGCGTCGCATAACAATGGTAAGTTGCTTCATTTTTTTCGGTTTTAACGAAAAAATGACGACGAGGTCTGCTATAAAAGTAAATCAGTCTTGATAACGTTTTCCTTTATGTTCGCTTATTTTTGTAGGATCGCTCCTCTAGAGATATGCCTCTTGGTTTTACAATTGCCGGTGGCAAAGAATCTGGTTTTGGAATTTTTATATCCAAGGTGAAGTAAAGAGGCTCTATTTTCTGCTGTTTCGTTTTGTTTCCACTGTTTTTTTTATTTTTCTTTTCCATTTGATTTCATAATGAAAATCAACGAAATGTGCCAAAATGTTAACGACATAACTGCATTGTTCCAGTGGTTTGCTGACGTGGACCATTCATTAAATAAAACAAGAAATTCTGAAGAATTAACAGGCGGCCGATAGTCTCTCCCCCCCGCCTCCCCTTTTCCTAAGGAAAACAAAAACTTTAGTAGTTCTTGGTTTCCGGTGACCTCTTATGGACAATTTGCACTTCCGGTATGTAAGGAATTAAGTAATCACTAGCCTGTGTAATCGCTGACCCTTACCAAACCAAATGTCCTAAAAACAGCGACATAAACATTTAAACGCTTACCTTTACTTAACTTCCATACGCAGCAATACTCAAAACAACGGAGTTAGACTCCTCTCTAGCATTAATTTTCGTAACCACCACTACTTGAGAGAGAAACAGACTGAAGTAAAACAGACTTTTAACATTGGCCTTCGGTGACCTGCTTGGCACCATTATCCCTTCGTGTACTGTCACGATTTGTCACCGTATTCTCTTTAAAAACATGATTTAACAGTCGTCTCCAGCAGTTGTAATGTAGTTCGTCAATAAATTCCCTGAAATTTTCTGCGATCATAGATGGAAAATTTATAACAGCAATACCATTCAATTCTCGTTCAGTAAGCCTTATGTGCAGTGCAGTTCTCCCTGTTGGCCCGCGCGACACCAAGAGGACTGAGTTCCAGTGACAGACGACGACGAGAGACGAACGACGAAAGGAATGCAAAAAGAATGCAACTTCCATTTTATGAGTCCGTGCGACGTGCATATATGCACGACGAGTGCCTAATAATGCAGGGAGAAACAGCCCCCACCCCCCCACCCCCCGCAAGCTCTCTAGTGGGGTAGGGAGAGGAGATCTTTTTGCGCTCGTTGGCTACTCGCAAGCTGCCCAGCAGGCTTGCGCAGGGAAACATGGAATAAAATTAAGCTTATTATCCGAATAAACAAAAACAAGAACAGCGACAACAACAACAAAAACAAAAAGCAAATAAGTATTGTACGCGTTAACTAAATGAGATACTTAGCTGTGAAAATCATTGTGATATTTTTGTAGATTGAACCGGAATCAAAAGCGTTAGAAGCGGGCCTCAGACGAGGAGACCAGGTTGGTTATACTCAATGAACTAACCAAAAATGGGTTACACCGTTATTTACTTACTTATTTATTTATTTATTTATTTATTGTTATTTTTTTTTTTACTCTCGTCCCTTTGCTAAACTTCTTAGGTTCTTGAAGTGAACGGAACCAACTTTGAATCCATTCCGTACATAAAGGTATGTATTAGATTAGCCTAACACAAACAAACAATCACTGCAAAACAATACATCGCCACCACCACAACCACATCGTGTTTCTCTAGACTACCCGTGTCTATCAATGAGAACTGGCGGAAACAATTGTGGAAGTAACCCTGCTATGGACTAGCATCTCTTCCAGGGGAAGGTGACCATACTTCATTCTACAGAAGCTGGTTTTATGCGCGGCCCGTGCGCGGGCCGCTGACAAAAATTCAGGCTTGAGCGAGATTCGAACCCAAGACTCTGCGGTTACTGGTGTAGTACTTTACCAGCTGAGCTATCAAGCCAGCTGGAAGATGTTGTTATGTCCTCGTCTCGTACCTTACTGCAGTGGCCTGTTTATTAGTTGTTTCATCCGCAGTTTTTATGTATGATATTTCTTATATTTCACTTCTATCTATTCCATCTTCTACGGGTTTATTACGAACTCACATAATGACGATTGAACTACTCCCAGTTAATTGTGTTCTCATTTTTATTTCGGTTTTTAGGCCCGAGATGTTCTGTCGACTTCAACTCATGTATCTTTGCTGGTTAAGCGGAATATGCCAGGTTTGTGCAAAGCTTACTGCTATTAATCCAGAGTCAGTTTACCTTAGTTTATATTCCTTAATAATATTAGATGTTGGCGGCACATCAATCACACTAACCTTAGGGACGGACCATTAGAAAAATGATGGGTGGGGTGGGGAAAAAACCGAAAAGAAATTCATGCAAGGGAAAATGTCCGAAAAAAAATTCATGCAAGGGAAAATGTCCGGAAAAAAAATTCATGCACAAGATGGGCCTCATTTTGATATGAAACCATAATTCGTTCTGCCAAAGTGCTCAAGTAGTGTCTCCAGTGTTTAAAAAATTGGAAATTTTTTGGGGCTCTGCCAGGATGCTTTAAAATATTAATATTCCTTTTGTCGGGAGTGGGATACCTTCGCCTGGAACAAATTTTTTGTTGTTTTTATAGTCATAGTCATACAGTTGAACCCCGTTATTTTGAACCGTCAGGGGAAACAAAAATAGTTTGAAATAGCGGGAGTTCAAAATAACCGATAGTAAATGAGTGAAGGGCAAATCCAGTGGGATCATTCTCACTACTATCTTATTACCTTCCGTTAATGAATTCTGATACATGTATGTACCCTGTTGTTGTTCAATTTTATCCCTGGTTTAATTTTTAGTGTCCTTTGTTCCTGGGTATGGTGATGTCCGATAATGACTTTAAACCAAAGGGAAAAAATAAAAACAAGGATAAAATTGAACCACAACATGATACAATGGATGATTTCGGTTAGTGAATCAAAGCAGCTGTCACTAGCCACTTGGCTAGTTAGCAAACTAGTTACTCTCGAGCCCTGACAGGGCTTTTGGGCTCCCTACAATTTTTATTACAACACAACCCTGCATTTTAAAGCGAGCATTATTAAAAAGTGTTTTGTAATAAAATAAACTTTAAAATGTAAAGTAACGTAACAGTACAAGCTATGTATTTAGTAAAACAAAGTTGCATTGTTTTTAATTAATTCAATAGCAATTTGTGCATAAGGAAAATACTTTCTCAAAAAAAAATTCATGCATAGGGCTGTAGCCCCAAAAAAATTCTTGCACAGGAAATGGGCCAAAAAAAAATTCTGGCAGGCAAAAATCCCCCACCCCCCCCCCCCCCCCATCACTTTTCTAATGGTCCGTCCCTTAGCTGCAGGCAATTAACCGTCTTGTAGTCTTCGCAAATAGCTGTTCGGTAAACTTCCGAAATCTTCTTGTACTATTAAGCAATCTTTCAAGGCCGTTGACGTAATCTTCAGCGGGATTCCTAGCAGTCTCCAAACACCTTCGGATAATCTTTGATTGATTTTCGAGTATCGTCAAAGGCTTTCAAGCCTGCAATCTTCGGTTTATCTTCGGCATTCTTGAAAGGGCTTCGGTTAATCTACGGTTGATCTTTCGATGATCAAAAAGGTCTGATCTGCAAAGGTCTCTGGGTAATCTGCGGTTGACCTTCGGCAAAACTCAAAGGCCGTCTGGTAATCTATGCGTGATCTTTGGCCTCGAGCTATAATCTTAGGTACTGGCCTGCTTGGAATACCTTAGTAACTCGCGACGGCCGTCAACGGTGTGCGGGTTTCTGCGGTGATCCCTTTCTTTGTACCTTGCCTTCAAATTTTTGCCACTTGGAGTTGGTTGATTTTTGTGTGGCTTACATGACGTATTTCATTTAAATCCTCGCCACAATATGCCACGAGCTGTGAAAATTTTATCTAGGGAAACGACGACATTCTATTTCAAGTATATTGTTGTCCGTATTGGTTTTACTCGCAGAACTTTTCGTCTTCGATTGCTTTTTTCTATGTTGACAATACTGTTGCAAACACTGTGTACCAAAATCAAACTGCTAATAAAGATACAGCCCAAAAAGTTTCGGTTGCGTTAAATTTCGCACGAATAATTATCGTATAAATTTGTTGTGCGGATTTCCGTGCTTGAAATAAGCTTAAAAGGTTGCCAATTGAAAATAAATCATTGCCCCTATAAATATGAAATTATTGTTTTATTGAGCACTGTTTTTAGTCCGAAATTAAACGCGTCCGAAACGTTTGAGTCGGATATAGTCGCTGGCAAATAAAGTCGCTGTGCTAGGTTAGCCAATGCATCTCTCACACTGTTTTCTTTTCTACAAAGAAAGTCGTTCAATACATTTGACAGTATTTTTCTAAACCAATGGAAATAGACTAGGTTTAATATCAGCCTATCAGACGCAATCGTGAAACCAAACGTGATTTTGGGCATTAACTCGATTTTTCGCGCTTTTGTAAAACAGTTAACAACGAGTCTGTCTTTGCCGTTAAAGATTATACATGTACGCAGGCGAGAGTTGATTTCTAAAAACCTGTGATTTATTACGCACCTAATTTTGAAATTCCTTGTGGACCGAAAAACCATCTCTTATCTGTAAAGAGCACATAAAATATAGCAAAACTTATAAATTTGACCGTGCTATCTTTCAAAGAGGTTGTTACCTTTACAAACGTTTCCGTGAAGTAGGACTGTCTTGCATTCAGTCCTTCAACCGTCTTTAAAAACAGTCGCTCTTTTCTTTAGAATTCTGACAGAGAGCTAGACCTTTTCAAGAAATGATGGCACTTGACTTCCAAGGAACAACGATCAAATTTAAAAGTTTTACTTAAATTCGTAGTGCACTTGTTGCAATCGTGATGTCGATAGCTTTTCTGTTGAAAAAGCTTCCAGGAGGTCGTTTAAGCTCTCTGTCTTTGTAACTGAACTGCGAACAAATTCCCGCTGCGCGGTCAGTGGTTTCGATGCAAGAATCGCCTGGGATAAATTGTATTCAAGTTGTCCTGGCTGTTTTCACGTGGCTTTTAGCCTCAATCATTATTTCTTTGTGTGCCGCTTTTTTTCTCAACTGTTTTCGCATCCAAAACCATCAAACTTTGTTCGTAAATTGTGCACGCTGACGTTTTTTTGTCGAGGGCGAAGTGATATGCTTCAGTGTACTTCGACTTTGCACTTGTTGCAATCGTGATGTCGATAGCTTTTCTGTTGAAAAAGCTTCCAGGAGGTCGTTTAAGCTCTCTGTCTTTGTAACTGAACTGCGAACAAATTCCCGCTGCGCGGTCAGTGGTTTCGATGCAAGAATTGCCTGGGACAAATTGTATTCAAGTTGTCCTGGCTGTTTTCACGTGGCTTTTAGCCTCAATCATTATTTCTTTGTGTGCCGCTTTTTTTTCTCAACTGTTTTCGCATCCAAAACCATCAAACTTTGTTCGTAAATTGTGCACGCTGACGTTTTTTTGTCGAGGGCGAAGTGATATGCTTCAGTGTACTCGACTTCCAAGGAACTGAAGTTTCTGGAAGCGACGAGTGGTTTTGTCACGCAATCCGCCAGCAGTAATAACTTGCTTTTAATTTCACTGTAATTATTCTGTTTTCACGCTTAATGTTCAAACAGAGAAGATTGATCTCAATAAAAACTTTGTTTGAACAAAGAAAAGGTTGCGGCAACGGAAGTCAAAGTGCAAAATAAAGACTCCTTTTTTCGCGCGAGCAAGCCGCACAATGAAGAGAAGTAAAACTGTTAAAACGATGAACTTCTTAAGTACCACTTTTTCTTCTATCTTCCCGCAGCGTTTAAAGAGATGCTAACAACGCCCCATGGAAAAGACAACTTAAAAATCACGCAATTTAAGGTAACAAAGCTTTGTTTAGATTCTGTGACGTGTTTCGAAAAAGATCTTGGATGTCCATTGTGCTTCCTGATTTCTTGTTGACTCTAGCAAATGTTGCTTACACTGTTTCCTGAGTGAAAATGAGTGCGTGCTGTAAGGTGCGTGTTCGGCTTTTTTCCCTCATTTTTTTCACCTAACCGCGTAGTTTGGTACGTGTTCGAAAATTCCTTGATATAGTGCCGGTGAATTGATGAGATCATGTTGGCCTTCTCGACCAATATCGTTCCTTTTGTAAGCCTTGATTTATTTCGCAGTTTACTTTTTGCGTTGGTCCCCAGCGGAAATCATAGACATGGCTTCTGAGGTAAATCCTTCAGCAATCAGACAAAGAACAGTGATTAGTTTAGAATGGACTCGCATTGAACTGCTATCACGTTGGTTTTTGCGATCTTGTTCTAGGACACCGTACAAAGGAGTTCGTCAGACTGCAGTGAACGACAAAGGACTTTACAAACTCGTCTTTCCTTTCCTGAAATCTCATCAGGTAAAAGCACTTGAATACGAAGCCTTAACGACAAAAGGTTTAGATGATTAAGACCCTTAAATCTTCAAATTGAACTTCCATTGATGAATTATAGAATGTAAGGGGCATGGGAGAGTAAGATAGCAACTCTAAATAGATACTATTACTCCATTGGAAGTATATCATCTAGATAAACGTTCTGTAAATTCTTGTTCAAGGGCCCTCTTTAGGATGTTGGGAAAATTGCTGGAGATTTTTAGAATTTGTTTCTGTGGATGAGATCGTTTCGAATGTTTTTTTCATTTTTTGCTCCCTCAAATGTCAATTGAGAAATCACAGCAAAGAACAGATGTTTATGTCAAACTGTAATTTAGCATAGATAGTTTTGTTATCTATGTTCACGCTTGAGATTTATATCATAGCAAGTTTAGAATTCACGCATTTACACATGCTAGAATTTGCCAGAAATGAAATTGCCTCGATTAACAGCATATTACTTGTTTGGATTTCTTCTCACGTAAAATATAATCCTCTTTTGTTTTTTCTGTTTAGATCTTTCCAAGAAGCCGGTCCAGGTAAGAGCTGTTCAAATTTTGTATAAATTAAATTCCAAATTGATTCGATTTCCAAGCTAATTAAAAATATACGTTAAGAGATTTTGCGCTCCTCGCATATTTAGTGTCATTAGTCGATTTCTTAAATTCCTTCTTGTAATTTAGCCATTTGTTGGCTTCCGAATTGGTGCGTTTGGCGGAAAAGTTTTTGTTTCGCCTGGTTTAACAAAAACCCTCAAAAATTCTATTTTGAGTGAACAGCAAAGGCACCAGATATATACTGTGCATAATTCAGTTTTGTCAGTCACCTTCGGTTTCTTAACATCGATTTTCCCGCACAAAGTCATAACCAAAACGTCAAATGATTTTGTTAACGTGTTTTATTATATAAGCCCTCGTTGGACTACTACTACCAGATAAAACTACAGCAGAGAAAAAGCAATAATATTATTAAAAGGTGTAATGATGCGCGAATATGGGCAGATAAACAGACGTGAAATATTTCCAACCCACATGAACTACTTCAATACAGTCGAAAAACAATCTGTGACTTTTGAAATTCTAAATGTGATCTGCGGTGAATTCTCTCCACCAGGATGCACACATTTTGTTTGACCTAGTGGAGAGAATATGTTGATTCATCAAGTACTTTTACTCGACCTGTGGCCTTGCACGTGGATTCGTTATGCTGTTTTTCCTCAACAAGCAAGTTGGATAAAATGAAATCTATTTACCCGTGTAGACTAATCGAGAAAATTGTATCTTCGTTTGATTTTAAAACGGATGTGAAAATTGCTCATTCTGTCTCTGTTTGTCTTCACTGGGTATATTTCACTCAAAAGGACTGAAGTGCTTTCTTTGTTAAATTTTTTATTCCGGTGAAACCACATTCTCGTTTTGGATCAGGGAGAAACGTTGTTTATTCTGATTGCTTTTTCATAAACCTTTCCATTCTCAATAACTAACATTGTCACTAGCACAGATTTATTTACAGCCACCAATAAAAACACGCATACTAATTTGTTGTTCTGCCTGCTGTGAAGAACGCTAACATTTTACTACAAGAGCCTGTGACTAAACAATGATATGTTTGAGACAAAACATCCTTAAGAGAATTAAATTGTCTCCATTGTTGGTTGTGAAGTATAAGTTCTCAAGTGGCAGAGTCGTTTACTGCTGTAATCACTTTTTCGATAATGTTTAGTCGTCGAGAATTTATTAGAGGGGAGGTTTTCCTAGGCAAGTTGTTATGATAGAATGGCATCAAATATATTGAGAATTATTGCATTATCTTATTTGCTAACGGCTTTAGAGGGAATGAAAGTCATTGTGGAATAGCCGTTAGAGTTCATCGTCCAAACATTATTATTGCATTTCATCGGTGACGTTCAAACTTTGTGCTGTTAGGAAGGTTACAGCGCTGACGTCATGGGAAATATCACTCACTCAATCAAACTACAAAAAATGCCCTTTATGAAGGCTATGCGAGCTGTTGTTCGATTCAATAGCCGCTACAGACGTTTAGCTAATAAGAAATACGCTTCAGCAGAGAAAAGTACGACTCCTTTGCTTTTATTTGAATAATAACACGTTCAAAGTAGACAAATATTCGTAAAACATGACAGTGGATTTGTTCACAGAGCAATATTTTAATTATCTTCTTTGTTTAGTATACATTTCTTTTCTCTCCTAAAATACATAGCCTGTGTGAAACAAAAGGAAGACAAAAGAGTTGTTTTGGAAACAAATCAGATATATTTAGCAACAACTGTTAAGCGAAGATGCTAAAACGAAGGAGTGCTTTCCGTAAGAAAACACAAGATTTTTGCCTTGCTATATAGGAAGCAGTATGGGTTTCCTTATTTGTCAGGCAGAATCGTTTGCCAATATCAGAATGTGGTTGTTTTCTGAAGTGGTTCAGTCGTTTGACCCTCGCGGTGCAAGAATAAATTTCCCTCCCAAAGTCATACCACAGTCCACGTAACTGTGTTGCTAATAGTTCGCAGACTAAGTGCTAAAGTGTGACCATTCAAATGGAAGCTATTGAACATTACTAACCTGTGGTGCTATTTATTGTTCTCTACATAAGTAGTTCTAACTTTTGAGTCTGTGGATAGAATCTTAAAGTGTTACCATTCAAATGAAAGCTACTGAGCAGTTTTTTTCCTGTGGCGTTGTCTATTGTGCTATACATAAGTGGTTCTAACTTCTGAGTCTGTGGATAGAATCTTAAAGTGTGACCATTCAAATGAAAGCTACTGATCAGTTCTTTCCTGTGGTGTTGTTTACTATCCTGGACAGGGTGGTTATATCTTTTGAGACTGAGATAAAGTGATGCCTAGAATGTTGCCATTCAAATGAGAGCGGTCAACCATAACTTTCTTGTTTTGCCGGGGTTTGTTTTTCAATATTTTCACAGTTTTTAACCAGGGCACTCCTGGTAGTCAAAGAGTTAATGGCGTTGTAAACTAAGTCGGTGGCCTTCCAAGCAGTTCTGGTTGACTTAGTATTCAATAGTTTTAAATGCGACCTGCAATTAACTGTCTCTTCATCAATTCTGTGGACAACTTGAGTCAAATTAGAGAACAGTTCATTTTCAAGGAGCAGCGTTAATTTAATCTTCAGTCGATTTGCCTGCACAGTGTGCAGCATTTCACGTTTTATTTATTTTTAGCTTTTTTCGTTCCCGTATTTCCGCCGTTTTGTTTCGTGATGGTAAACACCTATTGTGGTCAATATATTTTGATGTTTTCCCACGCGAATTTGAATATATTGATTCCGCTTGAAGTCTTATTTTTTCTCGCCGATGTCTTTCGGTCTTTGGACACAATCTCACTCGTGCACTGGGGGCGATGGGAATTACTAGGCAATATAACTAAATTTGTCTCTAATTTAACTCCAAGAAATTGCTTTTCCGGCTAAACCCAGAGGAAAATGAAGAAAGAATCATTCCTTGTAGATTTCTGTATTTCTGTACGTTTTTTTCTAGGCACGTCTTGTTTCGTCCTGTCAAAACTTTGTAATTTGAGGTAACTTAGCTACAGTGACTTCATTTGTGTTCCTTTTCTACATTTTGAAGCCTTGGTCATCAGAGAAACCATCAATACAGAGGAATCGCTCAAGATACGTGTCGCTCACATTACGTATCTTGCACTGAGGCAAAGATATTGCTCGCAAAATCTCGATTTGTTATGTTTATGTGGTGCAAGCTTGCTTGTGTATGGATGATTCGCCTACCGCTATATAAACGACTCTTTACACTTTAAGCCGCAATAGTGACAAGCATCTAATTTCTCCTTACAATATCCCTACTTGATCAAACATACAGGTCACGAGAATACAGGAAATGATCACCAAACATGAAATGTCTTGATGGTTGTGCAAATTCTCCCAACTAGTACCATAAGAAATGTATGGAGAGCACTAAGGAGAATATGCATATTAATATTGGGGCTTAAAGAGTTAAGACGTCTTAAGTCGCAGAGCAATGATGCAAGTTGAAGAATTTAAGATGCCCTGTTTTGATTATCGATAACGTTTTATCCAGGCTTAATTTCAAAATTGAGAGACACTGCGATGTGTGTGTTTTTTTCTTGTATGTGAGTATCAAACCTTTTTTCTTCTCAATGATTGCTAAAACTCCAAACTGAAAACATTTGTCGGATTTTGGAAGCCCGAGTTAAGATGACTCGAAAGGTTTCTTGTTTTTTTCGATGTATTATATGTGGGAGTTAAAATATTTAGGTCAGAGTTGGCCAATCATGATCACATTTTGCCACAAAATAATGATAATATCAAAGTATCAATTTTTTGTAGATTCCTTAAGAAATTTGTTGCCATGGCAACGCAGTTGGGTTTCTTAGTATTACTATAAAATAGAGATATCCTGAGTTTGCTTGAAAATGTGACGGTGGAATTTCTTTAAATTTACAACCACTGCCATATTGCGGTGTGTAGCCTCTTGTTTCTACAAAGGTCTGTTCCTTGGAAGAGCACTTAATTCTGTGGGTAAATAAAGCAGCCGTTGTAATTTTGTCCGTGATGTAAGGCTTGATTGGAAAGTTTCCATTGAAAAATTTTCTGTTTGTTGTGCATTTTTGTGAGACCTCCTTTCTCGAGGCAAACGCGAGTGGTTTTATAAAGCAGATTGGATAGGTGGTTTTTTTGTCTAATACTTGTTGGCAAGCAAATGACGACCTGACACTTGGCTTGAAACCGCGAAAATCTGATAAGTTAATATGTTGGCCGCTTGCCCATTAAAAGTTTTCCGCTGACGCACAAGTTGTGAGCCTTTCATAAGAGCACTCATCTGTTGGAGCATTGTAAGAATAACTTTCGCCACAAAACGTGACATATTCAGTGACTAAAACTATTTGATAACAACTAATTGAGAAAGTAATCTTTGAATCCGCTACAACTGTCTAGGAAAAAATATGTTTGCTTGCAATACCGTTTATAAAGGTCTAGGTCGTTGCAGAGGAGGTATAAAGAAACAGTTTAGGCCTAAAGTTAATTATCCACAACTAAGTTATTTGGTAGAAAAATAACATTTTAGAAATTACAGATACTTGTTTTTCGATTTGTTTAACCTTTTGCTGGGTAGAAATGAACAACTCGAGTAAAGTTTAGAAGATAACTTAGATAACTATTCAGAAAATGATAGTACCTTGCATGTGTCAGCCATATTGGTTTCCCATTTGCAGTTTTGTTACAAAACCATGTCGACCGGAACAGAAGTGCACATTGCAAAAAGCGGCATGCAATTGTTTTCTTTTCAGTGTTGTTAGCTTTTACTTTTGATATTGCTTGCATTATTGTGCTATCTACAAGTTGGAAGAATAATGCGAAAATATCGTTGTTGTTTGTTTTGTTTTGTTTTGTTTTTCTTACTCTGGACCTGTGTGGCCATTATTATGAAATTCCGCTTGAATCAGTTCTCAAACGCTGAAACTGGAATCTCTCATAAAACTAAGCAACCATCATTATAAAATTCCGCTCGAATTAGTTATCAATAAAGCACTGTATCTAGAATACCTCATAAGCGACCATTGTGACCATCATTATGAAATTCCGCTTGAATCAGTTCTCGGTCTCATGAAGCGACCATGCGACCATCATTATGAAAATAGAAATCCCCGCTTCTCAGTCAAACACTGTATCTTGAATCTCTCATAAGGGACCACTATGAAATTTCTTTTGAATGAGCACTTAAACAAACGCTATTAAGAATCTCTGAAAAATAAGCGTTCTTTGCGGGATCAGACCTCCGTTGTTGATAAGATTGTATCTTGGCTATCCTGGAACTAAAAGGACCACACATCCCCTTCACGTGTTAGTAGCAGTATTCGAAAGTACTAACATGGCCACGAAATTAGTGAAACAAAGCTGTATCTCAGCTTTTTCCGATTTCGATTTCCAAATAAGCTGCTTTCAAGAGGACCAGCCCAAAAATGGAAGTTCGTACTGTTATCGCTGCGATCAGATAAGGGTTTCGGTCCGTAGCCTGTTTACAGTCGCTATCTGTACCCTAAGAAAAATGAGAGGAAATGGGAGGATGTGGACTGGCTACATCAAATACATTGACGTAAGCAGTTGGCTTCCGCTCGGCTGTGCCTGGCGCCCACATGCACGCAAGGAAGTCACTCGAATTGCTGCGAGAAACCGCTGGCGTGAGACATTCTTTTGTCGCGTTTATTGCTTGAGTGCGTTTCAGAACAACAGTAGCTTCGCTTGTATGGGAATTTAGTAGGTTTCAGTCGGGTAAACCTGCAAGGCCAGGAGACACACTTCATTGATTTTGGTGTTTTTTCTACCCTAGCACCTTCATTCTTCAACCACAACTGAGCGAGTGAAGAAAGCTTTGAATCGGCTGAGTGCGATTGGAACACTGTCAAGGAATACCAAGTGAGTACAAGAAACTTACGAGCGTTTTCTAATGATTATCTGTTCTCAATGGTGTATTGGCTCTCAGTTATGTTGTCTAAGAAGGACGAAAATATTCCAAATAAAAATTCACAGCTGCAATATTGTGATTTTAGCTGTACTTCTCGGTTATTTTAGTTTCTTTTAGCAGCCTCCGAGGATTCCGTGGAAAGAAAAAGGGCAATTCAAACTAGAAAGTTTTCTTTTGAATTGGTGTAAAAGTGATTCATTATTCTATTTTTATCGAAGGAAATCGACACTTAAAATATGAAGTAATGAACATTCCAGACAAACTTTATCGGAAGACGTAAAATTGCTTACAACTACGAATGGAAAAAAGGCTTCCTGCTGTTAAAGATGTATAAAAACAAATTAAAGTCTGACGACTGCCAAACTCAGCTTGAATTATTTATATTTTTGACATGTTTTCGACTAACATCCTTAGTTTCGGTTTCTAGGACAATACGCCATCGATAGCTTTCTTTTTGGAATTATGCGAGGTTCGTTAGATTGTGTAATATTCCAAAAATACTTGGTTAGTCCCGGAAGATTTGAAATGCTTCAATTCCCAAATTCCTTTGCTGTTTTTTAAAAGGAGTTTGTAGTTAATAACGTAGAATTTTTTTTAATATTGGCGAATATCGAATCAAACGACGTGTTATTTGTACCTTAGACTTATATTTCTGGACTCGAACCTTGACAAGATGCGTTTAATTTGGCTCTAACTTTTGGGCCTGTGGATAAAAATTGTGGACATTGAAATAAAATCTACTGAGCAGTACGTTCATGTGGTGTTGTTTATCATGCTTTACACTCTAACTTTCGACTTTTATGGATGACATCCTGAGGTTTGACCACTCAAAATAAAGCCATCAAGCGGTACTTTTGAGTGGTGATATTTGTTTTTCGGTATCTATTAGGCAGCAAATTCAGCCCTACACCTAACGTTACGTTGAACTAGTCTCCTTGACTTCCTCTTTTCTGTAAGGTCCTTTGTGTATAGGGTTTTATTGATATAAGTCTTGACATGGCATGAAACCTAACTGCATTTATTGTGATAGTACACATCTTTACCTCTGCACTTGAGACCTAATCTCAGCGCTGTCATGGCTGGTTCGGAACAGTACTGAAGTGTCTGAAGTGCGTTTAATACTGCGGAGTAACTCTGTAAGGAAAGCTCCTTTATTGGGACAAAGAAAATGCTTTAGACTTGCTTATTTACGTTGTATATTTTTAACGATTTTAACCTTGAACTTTTAAAAGGCCTCGCACAGACTGTACAATGTAAGAACTACGCGCTATGTAAATGTAAAATATTTCTCTTATATTATTGCTGCTGTTGTCGTTGATACTATCAGGAAATATGACAAGTCTGTTATGGTAACCATGACACGAATATTGTTGTTCTTTATGGTATCAAAGTTAGCGCTCGGAACGCAGTGTATACCCGTGGACTTCTCTCTTCCTTCCTGCTTCCGCGGTAAAGGCCAGAGGGTGGTAGTCATTCCCTCATTTGGCCTAAAAGGGACGTACCTCTTGGTAGGGTATCATTTCCAGGGTCATTTATCTTAAACAGGGTACACAGTTTTATTGTTTATGTCTCAAACAGGTAGCTTTCTCAATTAGTTTGATCTCTGAATGTCTAAATAGGCAGAATTTTTTTTCTTTTTGAAACAAACCATTAAGAGCATTAAGCGTAAACACAAAAACTTGGAAACGTTAGACGGAATAAATTGCAGCTGCAACACCATCCTTAAACAGGATCAGACGAGAAAATGGGTTAGAAAATGGGTTGGAAAACTCGAGGATTTTTGTCTTGAGAACGGTCGAGGTATGCCAAACCCATCGAACCCTCCTACCCTCACTCCGAAGAGTACTACTTCCCCCTGGAAGAAAAAGGCTTAACGTAAACATTTTCAATTACGCTTTCACGCAATTAGGCTTAACACTCCAGTCCAGTTATTAGGGACGCAATGCTTTGTATCCCATTTATAACTGTAGAGGACACGCTGAGCGATGTTTCGTGGCCTAATTCCATTAGCTCGTAAGACTTCTGCAATATTGAACTCAAGCGTAATAAAAAAGAAGAGAGATAACTTCAAAGACACTCCCGAGTTAAGTCTAATATGAACTTGTTTTACGTCAGTGCAGCCGTTTTCAAACGTGTCCCAGTTATTTCAACTGTCCTTCTTTCGCCCTTTTCTTATTTCTTTTGTGCCTGCTTTCATGTTCCGACACCCTCCCAAATAAGGTTTGTACCGACACAATGTATATCGGATAGACTCTGTTCTTATGCATAAAAATGCATTTGCCGACATGACGTTTGTGTCGAGGCGATGTTGCGTCGCTCCGATGTTGAAAGTGGGACCCTTCAAAGCGTGAAAGATTTCGCTCCGCTCCAAGTTTAGTATCAGCAGGGAACTGTTTTGGATGTGCGTCATTCACTGTAAGTCCTTGTGGAATTTCATTTCGTTGCTTGTCATTTATGGTAGGGTGCGAAAGACTTGCTCTGTACTTTTTTTCTAAATATCGAACCAATGAGGGTGGCTGCCTTAAAGGTATGTGTTCCTCAAGAGAACTCAAAAATTGCAGAAAACTTCCAGTTTCATTTTGCACAATGCTTCAAAACAAACATCACCACAGGAAAGGACTGGTGACTAGCTTTTACTTGAAAAGTCAAACGATAGGATTTCGTCCAGTGGCTCAAAAAAATAGAATGACCTAACAGCATAACAAGCAGCACCACAGGAAAGTACTGCTCAGTAGCTTTCATTTGAATGGTTACACTTAAGGATTTTATCCTCAGACTCAAAAGCTAGAAATACCTTGTACAGCATAATAAACAGCGCCACAGGCAATTACTGCTTAATAGCTTTCGATTGAATTCATATTTAGGATTTTATTAACAAACTTCAAAGTATTTCACGAGAAAGTTTTGGCTGATGGGGTCAGAATGTTGATAGGTACAATATCCCGGCACGAGCGATATCATACAAATGTTGGTATATTTTTTGTCACCCATTGCAAAACAACGTTTTACATGTTACCCAGGGCCGTGAATTTTTCGCGTGTCCCCTTTCAGATCTAACCAATTTCTGTTGACAGTTGTAAGATGGTGTTAAAACCGTAAGAAAAAGTGAATTGAGTTACGTATTCTCTAGATGCTCAGTATATTTTTGACATTTAAAGGCATAACAGGCGGCGTGAAGCAACGGGCAAAACATCTTGTTCAATTTCATATTGATCTGCGTGCCATCGAGTCGCCTAAAACCCCGGCAACTACACAGTGGTGTAAAGCTTGGCTCTAAAGAAAAAATAAAACTAAAAATCTCAGCGATCCGGGAGGCGAGCGATTACTATGGAAACCCAGTTGGTATCGCTGCAACCGCTTCATGCTATGTAAATTTTCGTGAGCTCGCTACATTTGCAGCGATCATACAGTAACCAGGCATAATTTGTTTTCTAGGCTCATTTCTCGGAGCGAAAGGGACCTTCTGAGTGTGGATCACGATTCCTCCGAAGATATGCACGTTATGGCCCGGCACGCAGTCAAGAAAAACACCAGGGCCACTCTCCCGCGTGGATTTGGGTCCACGGAGTGCATTAATACGAGTGATCAGACAATGGACATACCTGACAAAGTTATCAAGGTCTTCAAGGCGGACCAGACTTGTAAATATTTTATGGTGTACAAGGTACGTTGTAAATTTTGAACTTGTGATTGAGCACTGTTTTTGAGAATACTGTCGAGACAGCTTAAGAAAATTGTTTTTTGGCGAAACTGAATTTGAGCCCCTGTAACAAATGGTTGTTGTTGTCATTGCTTTGTAAGTGTAGTATCATCGCGTGGCGGTATTTTTGTTTGTGTTGATTACATGTACGTACCGAGATCACGACACAAACCGGCACCGAGTATGGCAAAATAAATTTGTACTTTTCAGACTGTTGTTCTCAATGTCAAAAGTGTTGTGTTACAGTATAATTTGTGGTTTTGCTTTCCCTATCTGCTTAAACTGTATTTTACAAGAAATTTCTGAAGAAAATTCTACATGCACAAACCCTTAGATCTTCCTACGAAAGTTTTAATTGATGAGTTTTGTGTTAAGGAAGGCACATCAAAAGGAACTTAACACACTGATGATACAGTTTTTCTTTTAGCCATTCTTCCCAGTCTCAATGTATCACATGATGTGATGAGGGTCTTTGTTTTCATTGCTTTCTAGGAAACTACAGCCAGAGAGGTGGTCAATCGAGCGCTAGATGCTTTTGGCATCCAAGGTTCTCCAAGGTACAAACAGCATTCCGCCTGGTCAAATACCGACACTATTGGTCTAGTATTGGACCATCATTGGATTAGGTTGTAGCTTAGGTGATGTTGATGCTATGGGCGTCGTTGTTTGGACGGAAATATTTGGTCGAACCTTACATAACTTGCTTGACGTGAGTTCTAAAGCATTCTGTGGGGAAATGATATCGACAACGTGGGGGTATTTTATTTACCCTTCTCTTCCCTGGAGTTCTAACCTTAGGCAGAACCATCTTGGGCGTTTGTCCTTCGACTTTCCTTAGTTGGTAGTCTTTGTCGAGGTTAACACTAAAACTAACATTTTTCTTTTCCTTTCAGTAACTACTCACTATGTGAGATAACTGTAGAGGACGGAGGACTCATCAAACAACGAAGACTACCTGACATGCTATCGAACCTACCCGACAGAATTCACTTGAATGGGAGGTCAGTAAACTTATAGCGAGCAGGGTGACAAACACAGGCACTCGTGTAGGGGATCTTGCATATATTCTCGTAGGAATCGTCGAATAATTGGTAACGATGGAGCCATTTCCAGTTGAATGTCGTAAAAGAAAAGCGGAAGTAAACACGTCGGACAATCACAAGAGAAACAAACAACTTGTTGAAGCAGTAGAGTGGATTTTGATTGATTGTCGAAAGTAATTCGCGTTTTGTTTCGTTTTGCTTTACTAGAGCGCTTTTTAAATGAGTGTCGTAAAATCAAAACCACAGTAATTACCCCAGCCAATCACAACAAACACAAATGACCTAATGAACCAACCAGAACTCGAAGCAAATACATGTAACCGCGCCAAGCGCAGGAAAACGTATGCGAGCAAGTCGCGATTGGTTTGAGTTTTACTTCTGACTGGTCGAAAAAGTGGGGCGAAATTTTTTAACCAATAAAAGCGAAGTAAGGCAAAACCAAAGCAAAACGCGAATTACATTCGACAGTCAATTGAAAACCGCTCTACGCTCTCTGATTGGTTAAAAAAATAAAAACTCGCACCACTTTCTCAACCAGTCAGAAGTAAAAGCAAAACCAATCCCGACTGGCTCCCACGCGTTTTCCCGCGCTTGGCGCCCGTTACAGGTATTTGTTTCGAGCGCTGATTGGTTCATTGTGTTGAGTCTGTTTTGATTGGTTTGAGTAGTTACTTTGGTTGATTTTGCGACACTTGATTGAAAACCGCCCTAGTAAGTCAAAGTAAATACATGTAAGTGACGCAAGCGCAGAAAAACGCGTGCAAGAAATTCACGATTGCTTTTACTTTTAATTCAGTCTTGTTGGTTGAGAAAGTGGCATGCGTCCTGTTAGCCAATCGCACACTGTGACGAGGCAAAACCAAGCAAACTAGAATAATTTTCGACACTTAATTGAAAACGGCTGTAGTAAAAGACGAAACTTCCTATATATTACTTGGACCATTGCTGAGTGCCAAAAACAATTACGTCTAACTTTGTGAGTGTTTGTGTTATATAAATATTTACATTCTGTACTGCAGGTATTATTTGAAGAACAACCTTGTATCAGGTTCATTGCTTCCAGACGAGGCTGCGCAGGTCAGTGACTGTTAACTCTTTCTCCCATTGTCTCTCTTAATTCTTACCGTTGCGAAGACCCTGGAAACCAGGGGTCCGTTTCTCGAATGTCCCGGTAACTTTTCGGGCCCGGAGCTACATTTTAAAATCAAAATCTATAGAATAGTGGCGTAGCTTTTAGCCCACAAACCAGCTCAACTTGTTTCGTCAACTTCAATTTTAATGCTTAGCTTTAAAAGCCAACAAAATTTTAAATCTTTAAGGTAAACCTTGCGCTCATAAAATAGCTTTCCGGGCCCGAAAAATTACCGGGACTTTCGAGAAACGGGCCCCAGGATGCTGTAGATTTGCAAATCAGTGTGAAAGATGCCAGTGCACATTGTTTTGATACTATTCTAGCTGTTTCCATTCCAGTGTCAGAAGAGAGAATACTTGAAATTTCTATTCCTGAGTGAACAGGCAGTTTGCGCTAAATTAACTTGCGGGATGCAGGGTGGCATCTTTAAAACTTGCTTTGGGTTGCCAATCTGTTTGGCTTAAATGCACGTGCAATAAGAGAAGTTTTATACGCCACACGAGTCTAGGTGTTAGCGGTAGACAGTCATGTTCTGACTGCTCCTTGAAAATCGACCGAGAATTAAACCACATTTAACCCGAAGTGATTAACTTTACTTCGCAACAAAATCATGCTAGTATCATGTATTTTGTGCGTACAGTTATAAGAGATATTAAACCTACATAGCAGAAGTCCCCTGTGAAAGGCAAAGAAAGCCTGAGCCGGAAACCGTATTCTTTTTGTAACGTTGCAAATGAATGTTAAACCGGAACTTTATTCCTTTTATTCCAGGAACAGAAGAGCTAGCTAATTCCTGAAGAAAAAAGTTCCCTTGATAAAAAAAAAAATTCTGTTTTCTTATTACGTTTCTGCTTGGCATTAAATCCATCGTAAAATTGTCGTAAGAAAGAATTAGGTATTCATAATTCGCGGAAAACACGAGTTAATCATTTTGCATTTGCTTTTCTTTTCATTCAGGAACTGGCCAAAGAATCTCATTTTAGTTTGTTACAACTCAAACCTCGCGACGTGGCTAAAGAGTTAACGTTACAGGTAAGCTAGCTGTGGGTTTTTATCAATCTTCTGACTTACCTCTAAGGAGGCCCTGTTAGGTCAAATTCCGAGCAATCGACATGGTTTTACAATAACGCCATTAGCAAAACGAAACGACGACGAACAACAAGACTGCCTCTATGAAAATGCGACAGCGACGGAAAGTAAATCAGATCACTAAACGAAGTTTTGACGAGCACATGCTAACTGCCTGAAATTGTGACAAATCAAGTTTCGAAATTCAGACAGCTTACACCCTGACACCCTAACGGAGCCTCGCTGGCTAACAACTGTCACACAATTATTTCCGTTTGTAGGATTAACGATGGCAGTTTAAACTGGTCGCTGGTTTGCTTTTCCCAGTTTTGTTAGTAGCGAAATATACTTAATGTTTGGTTTGCATAGTTTTTCCTGCACTCTGTACTAATTAAACTTTTCATTTTGTCAGGAAAACAAAGGGTAGATCCTTTTCATAGTAGCCGCCAGAAACTGTGTCAACTTGAACTGCGAAGTTCTTTTATTAATGCCTTTCCGTTGCATAGTACCCGCCAGAAACTTTGTCAACTCGAACTGCGAAGTTCTTTTATTAATGCCTTTCCGTTGTCCTTCTTGAAGTTAAAAACTTTTCTTTGTTTCTGGCTTGAGCATACAAGTTACAAGTAACTGGTTATGGTTTTTTTTTCCTTTTTTTATGACAAGGTCGCATTACTTTAATACGAGCACCTTTTATTAAAACAAACTAGCTTGCACGTGGCAGAAATACGAAATTGTTGCTAATTGATCGTGTATTTTCTTCTTGCAGGATTTCGAGGTTTTTAGAAGTATCGATCCTCGGGAATATATCTACAAATTATGGAACTTTGGTCCTAAATTAACGGAAAACCTGAGAAAATTTTCCGAGGTAGGACATACGTTATTTATAATACTACATCAAACCAAAGTGTGACCACAGACAACTTGTAATTAAGTAATTCGCAACTTCATCGCCGGAGATCAATAAATTATGGCCGTGGTTGCACATACTGCGGTAAAACAATAAAACGGTAAACCACCCAAGTGTAACCGCAGCTTGAGGAAAACTTCTAGGAGAATTCGAAAGTGCGAGCCTTAAGTCGCCGATTTCGTTTCTGTTGCAGATTGTAAATAAAGAAATGTTTTGGGTTGTAACGGAGATATGCAGCGAATCAAATCTAGTCAAGAGGATGAAGTTAATAAAGGCTTTTATCAAAATTGCAAGTAAGTGATGATTTCTAGGTAAAAGAATACGTTGCCTCGTCTCCAGGCTTCGCTTATTCGTAGAAGGCGTTGCGCGTGGAGTTATGGAGTGTTTTTCGTCTCCTTGACTTCCCATCAAGCCCCGCACCACCTTTTTTCCTGTTAATGAAATTTAACTCTTCCTGGTAACGAGGCAGGGAATTTAAATCCACTTAGTAGAATAGGAAAAATATCTTGAATTTTGGTGTCCCAGTCGGCAAAAATTATAGCATTCGTAAAAGAAACCGTACGTGCATCTTTTGAAAATCCCTTTTGACTAAGTTCTCAATCAAACACTGTATCTTGAATCTCTCCCTTGTAAGCGACCATGGGACCATCCTTGTTTGAAATTCCATTTAAATCCGTTCTCAGCGAATTCAATCCCCGTAGGTAGAATTTCTCTTTAGAGATCAACTTCCGTAAGCGACTTCCTTTTCTCTTGTCCACTTTCGATTGCGAGGAATTCAACTGGCCCTAGTTGTTCAAAAGGTGGATAGTACTATCCACTGGATAAATCTCTATCCAGCGGATAACCCAATTGGTTTAATTAATACTTATCCACTGGATAGCGCTTTATCCAGTGGATAGCGCTGTCCACCTTTTGAACAACTGAACTGCCTTTTGAACAGAATTTAGATTGTATTCGTGTATGGGATATGTTTAATTCTTCTCTTTCCTTTCTTTTTTAACAGGAAATTGTAAAGAATGCAAAAACTACAATTCTTTGTTTGCCATTGTAAGGTAAGTTCTTCCTGACGTTACGATTTATAGCCACACATGGTTTTGGACAAATTCACTCATTATTGAGCATGTATTGACGCCCTCTGTTCTGTGTTCCAGCGGTCTTGGACATTCAGCTGTGCAACGACTGAAGAACACGTGGGACAAATTACCCACAAGACACAGCAAAGCATTTGAGGTGAGCTGCGATAACAGTGTTTCCTTACTTCATCTCACAGTCTCTTTCTTGTTAATGACTTATCGTTTCGTATTTCGTTTTACACCAGGATCTTCAAAGTCTTATGGATCCCTCAAGAAATATGTCAAAATACAGAAACTTGCTGAATGGAGAACACGGTGATCCACCCCTGGTAAGCAAAAGAGAGCAAGAGTTGGTGTGCCATAGTCAATAAGAACTTAGAAGCATTAGTTAAGAAGGGTACGCCTTTATTAGCGTTTTGGCCTTGACCGTGTGTTAGACTGTGTTGCAGTGTGTTGGAGAGACTGAGTTGAAAAAACTGAAAATTGAGAAAAAAATTTGTTACGTTATTTAGTCATACTATACGAACACGGAGCAACGTTAAAGCGATTTTACTTTGGATATCCACAGCTAGTACTAGTTTGACTACAGTGTGAGACAAACATTGTACATACCACGATAATCAATAGCACCTATCTTACGACAGATTTAAATTAGTCATCGTGATAGTACTCTTATTGACTTGAGTTATCTCTCAGTCATGGTGCACGGACCTCGCTGCGATTGATCAACATGACTTCGAGCCAAATATTTGTCCGTCCGGCCCTCCCAGTCACTCAGTATTTAAGTACATATAATTTGAAACAACAGTCGATATGTAATTTCTCCATAGAATATCAGTGCAATGTCAAGCAGACAGGTAATGAGAATAAACAAAATCATCAGCTAGTGTAGTTTGTTTTGAACGGGTAACTGGCATGGCAACGCTTATCTGTTTTCCTTCAGATTCCGTTCTTTCCTGTCATCACCAAGGACTTGACGTTTATCCACTTAGGAAATGACAGCATCGTTGATGGCCTGGTAAGCTTGAATTTATGTCACAACAGCTAATGACTTACGTCTAATTTCTCCCTAAGGAGCCTGTTTTACAGGCTGACTGTGGCAAAATACAACGCGGGTCTCTCATCGCTCGCACCTGCTACAGGAGTTTGTGACAACCCCCTTTGCAAATTTTCCAACCATTTATCTATCAATTCAGAACTCTAATGAAAGCGTAATGTTTCCGTATTACATAGGGGGAGAAAGAGAGCGCCCGCTTCCTTGGGTTATATTTCAATGTTCATTCCGTCTGGGTGAATTTACAAAGTTTTTAAAATATTATAGTCACATCCAGGCATTGTCCTTCACTCCCACAAGGTTTGCTCTGTGTATCCTTCTCTGAAATGCTTCTATTATCCTTGTACAGGTGAATTTTGAAAAGCTTCGCCTCATCGCCAGAGAAATTCGCCAGATTTCCAAGTTTAACTCTATCCCTTACGTAAGTATTGAAAAAATTTGTGCGAACTTGTATCGCTCAGTCGAGAAATTAATAACTGTGATTTTCTTTCCTCTCAAATTTTCAATCCCAGGACCCCGAAACCATGTTCGAAGACGACCCAAATAGTCAGGGTGGTCCTGGACAACAGAAGGTGACGTCAACCGTGGTTGGCATGGTAACAGGTAGCTCCAATTGGAGTCGAAGATCCCTGCGAGACCAGAATCCCAAAAAGATGTACGAAGAGGTATGAACATCGACAGACAATTTATCATCACCAAGCTCTTTACATTTCCTGTCCTTTTTCATGAGAGTATCTACTGGTACTAATTGTGTTGATTTTGTCACGCAGTCCATGATGTCACGCAGAGTCAAGCAGTATCTTTCAAGTCTAACCATCATAGAAGACGAGGAGAAACTACGTGACATGTCAAACAACTGCGAGCCCCCTCAGGGGTCAGGTACGTCTATTGTCACCTCACTCTCCCCCTCTTCCTCTTTTACGGTACTATAGCTTTGGTATTCAAGTTTTATTTGTCTTTTATTGTAGCTCCCCCAAGTGTGCAAACTCGTAAGAAAAATTCGCCCTCGTCCTCCCCGGTCGCCAGTAAGAAAGACCGAAAAGGAAGTAAACCTAGTGAGTTAACCGGTGAGTGGACTGTCGCTTAATCTTGCTTAACTGGCTCTTCAAGCTTTAGTGTAGAGCGGTTGTATGTGGAATATATCCGTAGACTGTTGATAGTGCGAACTTAGGCATACAGCGATTGAATGTAGGGTACGTTTGGAGTTCACAGCGTTGAAACGTACGACACAAGCTCAGTTCCTGCTATAATTTCGCAAAGGAAAGTACAGACAAACATGGAAACTTCACTTAAACAGCAAAACGTAACGCCGTGTTCTAAAAACCCACTTTACGTTGAGTGTGGGTTCAAAATAATCAAACAACTCTCACTGGAAGTTTTGCCGGCGCGAATTTGGGTTTG
The DNA here is from genome assembly GCA_964030785.1 of Siderastrea siderea. Taxonomy (NCBI): domain Eukaryota; kingdom Metazoa; phylum Cnidaria; class Anthozoa; order Scleractinia; family Rhizangiidae; genus Siderastrea; species Siderastrea siderea. The sequence continues at coordinate 47,647,564 of OZ034969.1, read as the reverse complement.
TCGCGGCATTTCTTGCATCTTTTTTTATACGATGCTTTAAATTTCACCAGGCAAAATCGACCGATAGAAATAGTCGCTTCCTTGTATTGTCGTGGCGTATTTGATATAACCTATCTTCAACATTGACAATTAATTTGACCTTCTATTAACGTTTTCTTTTTTTCCTTTCAGTCCCATCGCCATTAGCACTTAAAAAAGATTTAATCGCAGGTAAGAGGAGATCGTTGTGATAAAGTTTTGAGTAATTTTTAATGTCAAGTGGAACGTTGATTAAAAAAAAAAAGGTCAAGGCGCAATGCTTTTCACTGAAGCCTTTTATATATTTGAAATAGTAGCTGAACAGTAACATAGTGTGAATTCCGACATAAGCTATTAAATTCGTCAAATTTGCGAGCTATTACGGCAGTCAATTGAAAACCTCTCATTCCTTTATGAAACGTTGTTTCTTTGGTTCTTTTCTTTACGATGTCATTTGTATTGCTTTACAGCTGATCGAATGTCAGTGTCTTCCACGGCAAGTACATCGTCTTTACCGGACCCGGACGTTCAATCACCAAAACTAATACCGGAAGGTAAAACAAACTTACAAACCATTCAACAACAACAACAAGTTGTGATCACATACCAAATCAAACTCCCTTTTCTTGATTTGACGAGAACGTGTCAAGCCTCTTCCCTCGGAGACAACAGTTTGAACATTGAACTCCCAAGCGGCAAATATTTGCGGCAAATGTTTGCGTACGTCACGAGGACGACAGTGAATAATGTTAAATAAAATTCGGAAAGCAGAATCAATTTTTGGCTAAAAAAAAACAGTGGTCTAAAGTCGCAATTGAAAGGTCGCGCAGTTATGCATTGGTGAACTCCAGCGATGTCCACCCCCCCCCCCCTCCCCGGGCATTAGTGGGGCATTTTTTCACATTGTTCTGTCCAGGAGTTGGACATTACTCTACGGCCTCGTGATTTTGACGGCTTTTGACGGCCTCGTGATTTTGATCTCACCGATTAGAGAGGGTAGATTATCCTACAATAAGGCAAGGTGACATGCGTCGATATCTCATTGTTAACATGTCTTATCCACTAGATGATATACATGTATTCCCGGAAAACGACAGAATGTCTTTACCTGATGACACAGTACACATGCAGGAGCTAAGAAGACTCCACATCAACGATGAACATCGAAGACCGCATTACCGTCACCCAGAAGGTGAGAAGCTCTACCGAGACAAAAAGAAGGTCAGCTTTTGCATTTGAGCTATATTTTAGGCTTGACACAAATATGCAGAGCGACAATTTGTGGTCGACTTTTCCACTTACTCTAATTCTTAGCTGCCCAAAACTTTTAGATATTTTAGGTAGATATCCTTGGATGTAATGCAGTTTTAACTGGAGAATATCGCGTCGTATTACGCTTTTGACCAATGACGCGTGAAAGAAGATATTTGATGAATAATTGAAGGTTATTTGTATTTTATCTTGGGTTGAGATTTTCTTGAGACTAAAAGTCCTTTTGTTTCTTCTTGTAGGTGTGGAAGTGATTAGACCGTTACATTATTCAGGTAAGCTCTTCTTTCTTTGCTAAGAACGAATGCATGTTTCTTTAAGTCTGAACTAACGCGCTACTTAGGGTAAATAAATGAGTAAATCATTGTTAGTTTAGGTCAGAAAACAGCAACAACAAAGCTTAAAATGGTTCCGGTTAAGCTGCGTGAAAAGAACTGCGTAGGAGTCGGTTTCGTTTCCTTTGAGCCAAACGGGAGAAGCGGAAACAAAGCGGGAGACGCGCGAGAGCATGGGGCGAAAAGGAGGATAAAAATTAGGAACGGGGAGGGGGGGGGGTGGGGGACAAGGGACATCTGATCCTCGTCCCGTCGTTTTGCTTTCCCTGTTCCCTGTTTTTCTGTCTTATTCTTTACTGATGGAGGAGGGGGAGGGGAGGGAGGGCTGGCGACTTGTTCTTGGCTAATCTTGAAGTATTCTGTTTCTCTCCCACAGCTTCGGCGGAAAGTTTACCCTACAGTCCAACTCCCTCAACATCCTCCCAAGAACACGCATATCACCCTGGTAAGTTACGGACACTTAAATTTAAGTCCATTCGTAATAAAGACAACCCTGCACTCTACCGTCTAAACGTAGCCCTTATGGCGAAGCAGCATATTTTGAACAAAAATCAACGGTGTGACTTAAAATAACGATCTGTCAAAGTGACGATTTCTAATCAAAATATCCAACACACAAATAATATACATATATACACAAATATTCTAATTCTGAGAAACAGTGCTAGATAAAACAGTGAAAAATATATAGGGTATATCAAATATGATTTTCCCCAAGTGATATCCCCTAGTTTTGAAAACTCGAGTCCTGGCGTTTTGGTAGAAATTTCAAGACGGACGAGCGTTTTGTTGTTGTAAAAGAGGGGACACCACTTACTTATGGATCAAACAGTGCCAAAAAACCTTAGAAATTCAACATGATCCTACAGTGTAGTAGTTTTAAACGCGCGCACTGCTTTCAGGGAAAAATTTAGAAAATAATCTTTATTTGGCTTAAAAAATGTGCACGGAGATTTGTCTTTGGACATTATCTGTTCCTCGAAAATCACGCAGCTTTCCTCAAGCGTCGCTCTCGAAACAGACAACTGTTCCGGGAAAGAGCTGTGCTTTTTTGTCGTGCCAAATAAAGGTTATTGTTTCCATATACTAGCAGAGAAGTCTCAGGTAAAACGTGTTCTGTTAATTAGTGGATAAGTCACGTGTACTTCGTTTCTCTGGCATGCACTGCCACTTAGCGTTACGATCCTTTTTCCTTTTCTGCAGGAGTCACGTTCCAGTACACTGCTTACCATTATCCAGCCGACCAATACAGCAGAGTAGAATATGTAGACAATTACGACGGTTAGTATCGGTTATTGCTACAGTTTTAGAAGCGCAAACACGGTAGCTTGCAGCGGTATTTGAGTCACTTTTAAATGGGATTGCGCTCAAGTTTTGTAATTACGTGATTGATAAGTTTTCAGGATAAGTTTTCAACCACTCTGTTGCTATGCGAGAATAATGAATCAGCGGGGCTTGTTTTGTTTGTTTGTTTGTTTGTTTGTTTGTTTCTTTTCTTTTTTTCTGATATCTCTCTTTAAAAGTTCCTTTACCTATCTAGTTAAGACATTTTTTTTTTATTTTACAGAGGAAGAAGGTCAAGTTTCAGCAGTTTGACGGATCATGTAAGGTAAGAAGAAACGTCCGGCTATTTTGAAAAAATCGCTCGAATGAACTTTTGTGCATTTCCAGTTGAGTTCATTTCTCTTCACATTGTGATTTTCTGTGGAAAATACATAAACATTTTTTGTACTATTTTAGACTGCTCATTTATCTTGGTAGGAGTTCTTTAAAACTGTGTAGGAAACTAAATTCATTTTTTTTAGCAACAATTTGCTAACAATATGTTCGTGTTGTCTTTCAGGTCTCAAGAACTTTCTACAGAGCTTCATTTCTCCTCGGGAATATAGATATATTTTGTTTTTACTTAACCAAGGGATATATTTCTACTTTGTTTGGATGCATTTATTTTGATTAGCTTCTTGCGTGCGGGATTTTCCGCAAGAAGCAAGTAGCATTAACGATTAACCTTCTAACTCCCAAAGTCAACCCATAAACTAAATCAAATACTACGCAATAACTAAAATTCGTGACGCTGAGGGCCTCCACTTTCGAGATTGTTTTTGACAAATAAATGTGATCGATAACGAATCTAGTCGATAGAACGGTTTACAAATGAGGTTCGAAAACAATGTGCTGTTGTTTTGGTTTTGCGTTTCTACGCTCTGTGATTGGTTTAAAAAAGTACGGGCCACTTCTCGACCAATCAGAAGTAAGTCCAAAACCAAGCGTGCCTTGCTTGCACGCGTTTTCCTGCGCTCGACGCCTGTTACATGAACTTGCTTCGAGTTTGATTGGTTCTTTGTGTTGTTTAAGTGTGCTGTGATTGGCTAAAGTAATTGCTTTGGTTTTGGTTTTACGACACTCAATTGAAAATCGCTTTATTTCTACAGCTTTTCTATACACACGACAGTTTTAGAGATAACTTTTTCTTACGAACAACTATTTAGTTGTCGACATCTATGTGCTGTAGACAAAGACGTCGAAGTGGTACCTTGTAGTTGCCAACAACTGAACTTTGGCAAAAGTTCGACGGCTAAAGTAATTTTCTTTCTCAAAAGGAAAACTAATTTGTGGTAATTTTGTTGACAGTTTGTTATCGGTTATATTGTTTTACACATGGGTCTTTTTTTTTGTCGATAAAGTTTCTTTTATAATCGAAAATTCATTAGAAATCCATTACAATTTCTCTCGATTGTAGGGGACCCAAAAAAGCGAACTTAATTGAGTTTTATGAAATCGTTACGCTGCGGCTACGGAATGCGTTGTTTTAAACACATTTTCCGTGTTGCCGCGACATGAATTTTAGGTGAAAGCTACTGAACCAGCAATGCTTTTGTATGGTTCGTTTTCTTCTCAATATTCCAATTTGAATAAGACTTTTTGTTTCCTTTTGCTTTTGGACACTCGTTGGAGTTAAAAGGTTAAGAAAAGAGACAGATTTTGTGCTACTGTGGCAAAAAAATACTACTTCTTAATTTGGAGGTACAGCGAACCAATTTCTCCGTCTTTGGAATGCTCATGTGACGCTGAGAGTTGAATAAGGCTGGAGGACAAACTGTTTTGCGGGATTTGGTAAAGCGATCGCGAGGAGAGCGCAAGATATGCGCATTTTCATGGCCACGAATGTCTTGCCTGGTCTAGCGACAGTAAGCTATAAGCTCTAACAGTGGACGATATATATACACGTCCTTGAGAAGAATCAAGGAAAGGGGATGTTGATCATCTGCTGAACTGCATAGTCAGACCCCTCACTGGTATACGTTTGCTTTTAAACATATTTATTTTTTTAAAGACTCGTTTTCAGTTCAGTTCATTCGCTTGTGCATTCATTCGTTTACGTTGTTCACACTTACCGACTGAAAACGGTCAAGCTGGCTTGTGCCGATGTTGTTACGTCATCGTTTTCGTAAACCTCTGTTTTCGATTGTTTCTTTATCTGTTACGTGGGGAGGAAAAATATTCCTTTCTGTCCCCCCTCCCCCCGGTCTTTCTCTCTTCTCCCCCCGTTTTTGCTGTTTACGTATCTCCGCAATTAGAATTCTCCACCCTTTCGGTTTGTTTCCAGTTGTTTAAGTGTTCGTGACGTGTGGACGGGGGGCCAAACCGTATCGAAAAACCTCTGTCTTCAAATAAAAACGTATACTTGTGAACCGGGAATGAAATGTAGATTTAATTTATCTCTAAATAAATGTGACTCTAGTTAGGTCATATATACTCAATAAAAGGGAAATACCGCCCGTCTGACAAGTAGCTATTGCAAGGGGAATGAATGGTGTGGCTGTGTCTCATCTGGCCGACGCGTCGGTCACTATATATAAATATTTAAACCTTATTAGTCTAGATAGGATTACGAAAAACTACCTAGTTATTGAAATAAAGCATACATTTTATTTTAATCTCGAAAATTAAGAGATGTACTTACTTATGAGTTTACGAATCGTTTTTCTACCAACTGTAAATATATTATTATATAGGCTATGGTACAAGTACAAATTAAACAGACTTTTTTAAACTTCTGTGTTTTGCATTTGCGGTGTTGAAATTTTAAAGGCAACATTTCAGTATTGCTCACCGCACGTGTATGAGACTGAGTACAGGTACTTTAAAACTCAATGCAAGCCGATGCGCATGTTTCAGATTATAGAGCCCTTCCCTTTTGTGCATGACTGAGGGGGGGGGGGGGGGGGGAGTCTTGTACTCAGAGTGCTCAGGCTTGTTGGTCAGCGGGTTGTCGCCGGGAGAGACTGAGGTATTGAAATTTTTAACGCAGAAATTTGATTTCTTTATTGGCTGTTCACTAAGCAAAACTAAGAACTGTTAACCGCAGTTTCGTGTATTTCCATAAGTGTTTATTGTTACAAATAAGACCTAAAGGATGGAATTTTCGAGCTGCACGAATTTTTTTCGTTAACATTTCCCTTGCAGGAATATTTTTTCCGTATGCAAGAACAGTTTTTCTGGGCTACTCGCTGCGCATGAATTTTTTTCCTATTAATTTTCCCTTGCATGAACTTTTTTTTTGTACTTTCTCCCAACCCCCATAACGTTTCTAATGAACCATCCCTAAAACAGTGCAATTTGGCGGTGCATGTAACATCCTTTAAAGAAAAATGCAGAAGATTGAAGAATTCTGTTTGCACGCTCACTCGAACTCATCACTCTCAAGCTCCGATAGTCTGCCATGCTTGCATACGTGTCTTGCGGAAAATGAACCAATCAGATTCTTTGAAAAAGAGTTAAACGATCGTTGCTATGGTAACTGGCTGGGTTTGTGTATTTTCCAGTTGGAAAGGAGTCGGGCAACGTGATACTTCTCCGCGCATGTCAGTGTAACTGTCATCACGTGACTGCTCCCTCGATCACAAGGAAAGCGGGAAGACTTCCTTATTTTCCTTGCAACAGATGTTAGGTAGTGTCGCATTGATTTCCTCAGCAGCGCTTACAACACTTGTAAAAACACTAGAGAGAGTAGACAGCCCGATTATTAACACGGCGGCCCGCAAGAACATCATTGCAATGAGAAAATCTTCGGTGGGTGCTCGGCCCTGGTGTGCGTTTCTCGAAAGCCTTGAGACTTTTCGGGTCGATTTTGAGCACGATAAGTTACTCTGTATCCTGTAAATAAAGAACATTCTAAGCATCAAACTTCCCCTATTAGTTATACATTTCTTACCTTGAAGACATGTTAAAATAACAGCTTTGTAGAATGAGTTGATCATGTTTTTATAAATGGCTTTTCGGGACCTAAGTGTTTTCGGGGCTTTCGAGAAGCGCACCCCTGGTTCGGGACAAGATCGCCAAATCCGATGGTCGTGAATACAACAAAGCAATAGTAAACTGAAGCAACATAGTTCCAGTCCTCGGTAGAGTTGTACATCACTCCTCCAATTAACAACTCCAGAACCATCAGAAAAGCTGACACGACCATTGTTTTTATTTTGAGGTGTGCTGGCGTTCTCTTGAGAAATTTCCTCTCAAAGCACGTGATCAGTTTGGTAATAAGCTTGTTGATACCGTCCCCAAGAACCTTCAGGGTCAGAATGTTGAGCGGGATCCCAACAATGGCAAAGAATATGCAGAACAAACGGCCAGCGGTGGTACGCAGAGATATGTGACCGTAACCTGTGGTGAACAAATTAGAATTAACTTTTGTGAAGTAAACAGACGTCAAATTCTTGAGAACATCTCAATTCTACGTGTGGTGCAGAGAGAGACAAAGTTTCTTGTTTAAGAAACAACACCAAGGTAGAGGCCCACACAGCTAGACTAATACCACGCAAAGTAAGAGGTACTTTGTTCCCTTTTCTTATAGAACGTAGTTAACCCCATTCAGACCTACCCAGGGGGGGTGGGTGGGGGTGGGCGGATTCTGTCCGCACGGACTTTGGACGTTTATAACTTTTTTAATATGCATGCTAAGGCCACCAAACATGGTGACTTTTCCTAAATAAGTCCTTGTCCATCAAATGAAGTTACCATGGCAACCACTTTTTGACAGAATTTTGAATTTTCCCCTTTTTAATTAAAAGTAATAAATTAAAAATAAAATAAATTATGAGTTATGATTATAGATCATTTTCATGTTCTTTCATTCCTTTTTGGTCAATTTTGGTGCTTTTCGAAGGTAATTTTCCAAAAATCAAGAAATCCAAGATGGCAGATCCAAGATGGTTGCCGTTTGAGAACATGACGCAATTCTTCCGTCATCTGACGTCACCAGCTCATGTTGCGGATCTCAAAGGAAAGAGGTTTGGACGTACTATCTGCCCTCTAAGTTCGTTGTCATATCTATAACAATCTCAGTGGGGGGCGGAATCTGCTTCCCGGTCCGTGAGGACTTAAGAGGCTCTGACTGTAAATATCGAGAATCGGCGGACAAGCTCAAAAAATCGAAAATCCTGATAACTTGCCAGAAGAACACTTTTGGGGAGCTATCTTCTAAAATATTACTTAAACCTTCTGGAATTCTATTGTTTTCGGGAAATTCGGAAAAACGGTTTTGCTTAATTTATTACGCAATAATCAGGCTTAAAATTAAACAAATTGAAAGCGCTTGCTTTTAAACAATTTGCAACGCCAGAAAACAATTTTAATTTTAAATGATAGCAATACTCTTCTACTTTCTATCAGTAGGAATTGCATGGAGTTTTGCTTTATTTCTGTAGTTTGGTGGCTCTTTGAAACAAAGCCATTTTGCGCACTTCGGAAAAAGGCAAAAATTGGTAAACTTTAGAGGCTTAAAATGGGTCTTGGTATGTCTAATATCGAATTGAAATAAACACTGTGATAAAGTTTGGCCCGGGTGTTACTAAAACGAGTAATGCAGTAACGAGTAACGAGTAACGCAGTAACGAGAAAACGAGTAACGGGAAAATTTTTTCAAGGGTAAAAAATAGAAAACGAGTAACGGGAAAAAATAGAAAGGCAAAATTTAAAAGAAAAAGAGTAACGGTAAAAAATGAAAAGAGTGAAAATTACACTGAATAATAATAGTTACTTTAAGGCAATGTAGAACTGTAATAAAACGAATAATGTGACCTGAAAGCCTTTGATGTGTGTTGGGGAAAAATGTTGTTTTTAATGTCATTCTCGAGCAGGCTCCATACAGAAGCTATGAAGAAGTTTTGCAGTGTACAGCGATGGTGTATTCGCGAGACTCTTTTAGTGACAGGGTCTAGATACCCGGCAGCCAGGCACGGATATTTCAAGACTAAATACCCGGCATTCCTGCAATCGTTTTTTTTTTTAACATTACAATATACTTTATTACAACACATTACATTGCACTAATATTACTTGCGACGCTTAGGGAAGGTACGTTTTTCTTGGGGGAGGGAGGGCTGGGGAATTTTGGTATTTTTTCCCAAAAAAGTGTTGGCCCTCCCTTGCGTTTTAATAAAAAAAACTCCTGACCCCCACCTTTAGGTGACTGACAAAAGCCCGACCCTCCCCTCACTACAACATGGTATGTTCCATGCTGTAGAAACCTCAGAACGTTTCGCTTGTGAACGCAAAGTGTTTGAATATGAATGCATCTCGATATTGAATGTGTGCGTGCTGAAACAAGTAAAATGCGAACAATCAGTCTGGGATATTTACGTTTTATAGCTGAAGTTTGAATATGGAAGTATTTGAGTATTATAAAAGCTTTGAACATAAATTAATATCTAAGGGAAAATACACGCGCTTCTTTCTCCGACTAGCCGGCATTGCGACATTTCCGACAGGGTAGAGCGCATTGTTGGATCTACTAGTAACTCTTCAGAACTAAACGACTCAGGAGATCAGGCAGCGGATAGCCAACAGCAAGAAGCTGAAGAAACCGGATACCTGAGTCAAGTACTTCTCGATAGGGACGGAAAAGGACACGAGTCCTCCGAGAAAAACTATGTGCCATGGCATAATATACATGTAAAAATGTAACCTAGTACCTATAATAAAACACCAAATTAAATCAAAGTAGGTGAAAAGAAAAACTTAATCTGTAAGAAAAATGGAAAGCAACATCACAAAAATTCTCATTAAAAAATTCTGGAAAAGATGTGTGACCCTCCCTTGAATAGCTCACATGAGGTATGGCCCTCCCCTTTTGGTGCTCACTTTCGCTGATGACCCTCCCCTCTGAGGCCCCAGCCCTCCCCCCCCCCCCAAGAAAAAACGTACCTTCCCTTACAATTCAGTTCTTTTTTTAAATTTTTTTTATACATGTACAAGAAAACAACACAATACACACATTATAGAGATACATTACAGAAAAGAAAGAAAAAAACGTTTGACAAAAAAATTGTTTCACCTTCACCCTATTGACGACGGGGGGTGGGGTTGGGGGAAAATAGAGAGGTTTGAGAGGTGGGTCATGAGGGATCAGGGCCATTTATTCAGGGGTTCCCAAAATTTTTGATTCAGCGCATTCTTAGAAAAATGTTTTTATGTATAAATAGATTCATCAACAGAAACACTGATTATTCGTTTCTGTATCAATATCACTGAAATATTAGTTCAATAATTTAAAAAATGTATTTGAAACCTCTGAGCCGCCAAACTCGTAAACTGCTGGGCAGTTAATTTAGCTTTTTCCGGCGAAACTGCACCCGGCTGCCGGGCATGAAGACACGGTTATTAAGGTCAGCTGTATACCCGGCACTCTGGTTTCAGAGAATTATACAGTAATTATTGAGACAACCCTTCGTAACTTTGTATAGTGGTGGTAAGTGATTCGACACTATCGTGGTTTTTTGGGCCTCATTTACAACTCTACAAGACTTCTACAGCGTCCGTGACATGTCACAGTATGGTGGCGTGACGGCTCGGGTCAGACAGGGATCAAGAAAGCTACCAGGGTCTGGAAGTGAGCTACAGCTATTGTATAGCTTGCTAAAGCTCTGAAAGTTCGCCAACTACAAAACCAAATTGGTCTTTTAATCGCTTAGTAATTGTAAACAATCTTCCAGTTCTTCCAGAACGGAGGAATTCTGTGTTTCTGACTAGCGGGTCTGGCCACTAATAAGTGTCGCAAACATCGCAATTTTCTAGTATGCACAAGCTCAGAAAACTCGTCAACTACCAAACTAAAATACTTTTCTGAATCGCTTGGCAATTCTAAACAAATATCGAATATTTTCAGAACGTTAGAATAAGCCTTTCGGTCAAAACCCATCGAAAATGTTGGACTGCCGGGAATTTAATAGTCTTGAAACATTCGTACCCGGCTACATGGTATCTAGACAATGCAATTACTATTCGAAGTCTAGCGAATGCACCATCGCTGCACACTGCAGTGAGAACGGGGAATTGAAATATGTATACGGATTAATTCATTAAATTCGGAAAAAAGCTTCTTCATAGCTTCTTTATGGAGCCTGCCCGAGAATGACATTAAATACATTAACATTTTTCACCAACACATCAAAGGCTTTCAGGACACATTATTCGTTGTATCACAGTTCTACATTGGCTAAGTAATTACTATAATTCAGTGTAATTTTCACCCTTTTCATTTTTTACCGTTACTCTTTTTCTTTTAATTTTTGCCTTTCAATTTTTTTCCCGTTACTCGTTTTCTATCTTTTACCCTTTGAAAATTTTTCCCGTTACTCGTTTTCTCGTTACTGCGTTACTCGTTACTCGTTACTGCATTACTCGTTTTAGTAACACCCGTTTGGCCCTACTTCTATTATTATATGAAATAAAAAATCTGGGCAATTCAGGCTCGCGCTGACAAAAACACAAATTCGCGAACCAGTGTTGCCAAAATATGCATAATTTGGATAATAGAAAAAAAACTGTAATGGAAGGATGACTTGAAATATGACAAATCGTTTACTGTAACTATTTTCGGATGGTCTTTCTACTAGATGATGCATTCGCTGGTATCTTCATTTAATCTTTCTGAAGAACTGTGAACAAATTTGGAAAATTGTTGGTGAAACTAGAGTGCAGTGGGTTATCAGTTTTTGTCAGATGTCTATACTCTGCAGCACCAATGGCCTTTCTTTGTTATTTGCAGTTTTTTTGGGGGAAAAAACTAATGTTCTCGAGAATCCAAACGGTTCCTTTTACAGATCATTAAAGTTGACGTACGCGTATAAATTGAGAGCTCAGTTTGGCTGTGTAAAGCAAGGAACACAAAAGTATCACTCAAAATAATCCAGTCACGCAACCGATCACTGCACGTTCATGCAAACGTGAGAATATTCTTCAATGAAAATCTTATCCTCTAAAACCGTGAAAGAGTTCTCAGCGATCTTGCAAAGTAAAACCAAACAAGCTGTGTATTAATATCTCTTAGATGTACAGCATTGAGAACTTGTAAATACCGAACCCGCTGCCAGAACGTCCGTAGTGTGCGTTTTTTTAAACATATTTATACAAGTGTAATAACATCGATAGGAACAGCACAATTTTGACAAATGCGTATAAATCATAATAATAATGATGTACTTTTGCTCCTGGCCAAAATAGTGTCATTTCAAAAAGTCGCCCAAAATCTTAGTAGCCGTTTGAAAAGAGCGATCGCGTCACGTGCACAACAACATACTATATTTTGCAGTTTTCTTCTCTCGAAGAGAAAGGTGTCATATGTATACGAAACTAATTCTAGACTTGCCTGTCGCAATTTTCGTCCCAGTGGAATATCAGCTTCACATGACAGTATGCCCCAAACACAGGGATGCGTACGGTATTAGCCATGCATAAAACAGAGGCCACTGTAAGAGACCGCATTTAAAAACTGCCATAAGTAGGTGACAAGAAATATTCACGTGACTCAGGTCACGCAACAGCTGTGTAGAACTTTTAAAACTTTTTCTCCTTCTCTTTAGTTTCACGTAGAAATAGTATAAGCCCAAAACAATGCAAGAATAGATTGAAGGAATGTTTTAGTTCATTCTTTGTGTGCCTTCAGTAAATAAAATCCTCTAAATTGAGCTCACCCAAACTACTACTTTTCATTTCATTCATTTTCATTGTTCAATTTTTGGCAACACTGGTTCGCGATTTTGTGTTTTTGTCAGCGCGAGCCTGAATTGCCCAGATTTTTTATTTCATATTATAATAGAAGTAGGGCCAAACTTTATCACAGTGTTTATTTCAATTCAATATTAGACATACCAAGATCCATTTTAAGCCTTTTTCCGAAGTGCGCAAAATGGCTTTGTTTCAAAGAGCCACCAAACTACAGAAATAAAGCAAAACTCCATGCAATTCCTACTGATAGAAAGTAGAAGAGTATTGCTATCATTTAAAATTAAAATTGTTTTCTGGCGTTGCAAATTGTTTAAAAGCAAGCGCTTTCAATTTGTTTAATTTTAAGCCTGATTATTGCGTAATAAATTAAGCAAAACCGTTTTTCCGAATTTCCCGAAAACAATAGAATTCCAGAAGGTTTAAGCAATATTTTCGAAGATAGCTCCCCAAAAGTGTTCTTCTGGCAAGTTATCAGGATTTTCGATTTTTTTGAGCTTGTCCGCCGATTCTCGATATTTACAGTCAGAGCCTCTTAATTAAAAGAGCCCGGTCTGAATAGGATTAAAGAATTCCACATAAAACCTTACAGTTTTGCTATTATGTACTACAGTGGCGACGACAACACTGCCAACATAGTCAATCAGACAGCCAAATACAGCTGTATTTTATTACCTCTTACTGATACAAAAATTAATCAGTGAACTTATCACATTCTTCTGTTACTCTTAAATACTACGCAAAACACACTTTCTCTTCATTTTAAGAGACCTCGTGTTAGTCACCAAGTTAGGCTTACGGCGAAGAACTGAAAGCGAATAAGTAGCGTAGCATTCTGTCTACTTTTAATTTGTGTCTACTTTTAATTTGTGGTTGTTAAGGAATTACCGCTGTGAATTTTATATGTTTACGAACCGAGTCTTTGAAGTCGGCTCATGGTTTGAAAACCATGTTTTGAAAACAAATTCACCCAAAATTACGTACCGTTTGTGGAGGTATCATTTCCCTTAGTCCATCTAAAAATCCACATTTAATTTGCTTATTCTTTTAATTTAAAGTCGAAATTTGCTCGGTTACGTTTTAATAATAGTAGAAAATTAGGCTTCTAAGAAGGATTATGGCTAAGACCCCGGCTAGCTATTTCTCCATTCTTGTCAATAATGGTAAAAAATTTACAAGTTTGTTCTATACAGTCTTAACAGACAACATTTAGCAGACAGAGAACTGCAAATCTCCTTGTTTTTCAACTCTAAACCATTTTCATAATAGTTTAGTGCATATTTAAAGAATTCAGTTTGCTTGCCCAAATTCGAGGAGTTTTTTGCTCTTGTGAAGAGCGTAGATGTGGTGAAGATTGTCTGCGTAATTGCTACGATGAAGATCAAAAATAGCAAATCTTATAACTTAATAAACTTCTAAAAACCTTTCATTCTCACGAAGCTGGGCACAATTTCCAAATTTTGTTTTGAAAGGTATCGTAAAAGAGAGAACCGCAGAAATTATATACATCTCAAGGGATTTCAAAAGTTGAATTTCACGCTTAATTAAGGGTCAGTTTAATGCAAGGACTTGAAAAATGTTCAACTTGGTGTTAGTTTTTTTTTTTCAAGATTTTTTTCTCAGTAGCAAGTCTGTTGTGACTAGCGAGGCAACTTCACTGTTGTCTTAACATAGTATTGAATCTCTCACGTAACTGCCTTCAACTTGAACTCACCTATCGTGGTTATAACTGATCCAACAAAATATAAAGATGAATAAAACGTCCAGTCGGTCTTCACGGCTTCGTTTTCGTGGTATGCAATCGTCCTTGCACGGTCTAAAATTCTGTTTATTTGTTGAATTGTAGCGTTGTGCATCAGGTCTCTTTCAAGAGACTGCGTCAAATTGCGAGCGGTATGTCCTTCACCAGGGCGACTTTCCAAGGTTTGAAACACAAGGGCACCGAAAACCATGTAGAGAGAAGTTGTCAGAGATAATAACAACAGATTTCGGAACAGTTTGCGGTCCATTATAGCGGAAAACGAAGTGTAACATTTGAAAGAATTTCATTACTTTCTCTTAACCTCAAGGGCTCATTTCCGCCTTACCTAAAATTAGTACCCTAATTCCACGCGGATTTGTGTTCTTTAGATTTGTTTTTACAACGATTCGTTTGCAATCATCGAATTACCGTCAACCAGGGTGATTAGTTAAACTAAAGTACAGTGACACAATCTTGCTTTCTCTCCTCGCAATCATAAACTTGTCGAACTGAAACCGTTTCCCATTGATACTGTTGTGTACGTATCAAAAATTTACCTCGCGTTTTTTGGTTAAATATAGTACAATGAAGTTTCGCTAAACAAATACAAATAACATATAGCAGCCAACCATTTAGAAATTGAGAAAAAACAAAGAACTGGCGCAATAAGTATGACTGTTAAGTCAAGTCGCGACAAATGTTTCTTGGAACAAAGTCGCTTGCACTGATCACTCAGAACTTTTTTTTTCAACGAGTTCTTAAGAAGTTCAGCAAACTTAGAACCAACCAAGCAAAATTAAAGAACTCGGTTCGAGAGTCGTTTGGTCATAAGAGGTAAGCTTTGCCATTAAATATTTTAATTAACTTGCAACCTCAAGGCTTGGTACCCACTAGAAACATAACGATCATAAACATAATCATAACCATAAACATAAGGTTCTCATGATCTAGTGGGAATTGGTATCTTAAGGAGGACATAACCATAACTAAAGACATAATCATAATCATAAAAAAGAATGGTCGATCATTTTCGGGTGTCAGTAAAACGCCGACTCGGGGTCGGGGTCGGGGTCGGAGTCGGGGTCGGGGCCGGGGTGCCTTTTTTGATTTTTTTTTTCGATTTATTCGGAAATAGATTTATTTTGGTCGAAAAAAGTATCTGTCGCTTAGGTGAACGGAAAATTTCTTTTTTAAAAAAAATATGAAACAAATGAATCTGCGCATGTGACAAGGTTCTTTCAGTTTGCTCATTACTTTTCCCGCGACAACGGTCACGCAGTCAATCATTCCCACGCTTTCCTTTCATGAAGATGGCTAAGTCGGGGAGATACAATTCTGGTACGCAAGGAATGCAGCTAGGATCTAGCGCATGATCTACCCCCAATCTAATATCCAATCGCTAGAAAAAAGGTCAAATTATAGCTTTGGTCTAAGAAGTTGGAAATATTTCACACCTACTTGAAGGTAATGAATGGTTAGCGTGTCATGTTTACATTTTTGTAAGTTTCGTGGTGCGTATGAACCAGCTACCAGACTATAAACGGTTTGAGACCAGGGGCCCGTTTCTCGAAACTCCCGGCAACTTTCCGGGCCCGAAAACTATTTTGGGCGCACACTGGGATTCTCCAATAGCTATACAATTTTTATTTATTTTGAAAACTAAATTTCAATCTTTATAATTTCGTGAAGCATATCGCTAAGTTTGCACCAATAATTACGATTAGCTGATAATTAAATGAGCTCAAAAAAATACTTACCGGGCCCGGAAAGTTATCGGGAGTTTCGAGAAACGGGCTCCAGGAGTCATATCATAAGTCGGTAAATTATGATCGTCCGGGTGAGAGTAGTCCTGAGAAGGACTGTTTGTGATGACATTGACTGACGTTTCGACAACCTGAGCGGACAAGCTAGCAACGTTCATGATAGTTTTGTGGAATCGGTGAACTGAAGTATTTGACTCGCGTTCGTGCGACAACTACCGATTTTTTACCTTTCATTCACTGCAAAGTTTAGTACACATTTTTCCTCAGTACTACTTTTTGTCAGCAGTTCTTCAGCCATGTTCATCACCGCAACCAGGACCGCGTTTAGGTTGGCACTTTATGGAATAGAACTTTCTTAGTGCCACTCGATAACATCCTTATGAGGATACAGAACGAACTTAACGTCTTAAGTACGGTTTTCATTTGATAAAGAAAAAAGATTGTAATGCTGAAATCGGGATTCGAACCCGGTACTATTGCATGCAAAAACTGGAACCCCAACGTTAAACCTCTCTCCGTCAAGGGTCCCCTGATCTAGCCAATATCCCTTCCAGTGCCTACCAGCAAGACTGTCTAACTTTAAAATTACACCTGCAATAAAAGCGTTTTCGGCTTATTTTACTATTTTACTTTTCCCTTCACAAATCAAGTTTTTTTAAGCATATGGACCCAAATAACAAGCAAACTATGGGATTTCCTTGCTTAACAGAATTGCATCCTTCCGCCATGTTCGTGAAAGGAAAAAGCGGAAAAGACTTGCTTGACATGATTGACCACGTGACCATTTTTGCCGGAAAATAAGTCAACCGAAGGAAGCTCAGGTCACATGCACAGTACCATTTTTTCACAATGTATTTAAAAGAATTTTCCGTTCTATCTCAACAGATATTTTTTCGACCAAAAGGAATCCATTTCCAAATAAATCAAAAAATGAAAAAAGACACCCCGACCCCGATCCCGAACCCGATCCCGAACCGACCCCGGCCCCGACCCCGACCCCGGCCCCGACTCCGACCCCGGCCCCGACCCCGACCCCGGCCCCGACCCCGACCCCGATCCCGAACCCGACCCCGACCCCGAGTCAGCGTTTTACTGACACCCTTCATTTTCTTATGATTATGATTATGTCGATCGTTAGCGCATTTATGATTATGTTTTAGATGTTCCCACTCGGACACAAGCGACATAATGGCGTTATGTTTGTGTTTCATTATGATTATCATTATGATTATGATCGTTATGTCGTTAGTGGGTACCAAGCCTAAGAAATATTAAAATGTACAACTTTTGAGATTTTAGTATTTCGGAGATAACTTTTTTCTTTTCTTCTTTGTGTTCTGGACTAGGCACTAGCTATTAATCATGAAATAGTTCAATGATTTGTCACAACTTTACAAAATGTCCCGGTACGCTGCAAGATATTTAGCTACATCTGGTTCTTCTAATTTCGATCTACTTCTGAGAAGAAACTTAATTAAGGTCTTCAGACTCCCAAGACGTCTTTATTGTTTGCAGATTAATTGGAGCTTGTATTTACAAATAATACATAAATAGCATTGTCTGACATTTTAACCATACATGCATTATGAATTAACGAATCGAAGTGTTCAAATGAAAAAAAAAAACTGGAAGCCTGATTGATGTAAGAATTTGTGGCTTCATTTTAGCTCTGCGAGCATCAAGAGAGGATGAAGTAAGAGAGTGAATCCCCGTGTCCCACATAGTTATTTGAAATTTATCATTAGTTCGCACACATGCTGCGAAGGTTATTTTTATCTGTCGTTCCCATGTCAACAATCTAAAATTACATGACAACATTCTAACTGACCAATGAGATGTCGTCTTCAAAATAACCACGCATTATGACACAGAACTTGTAACAGATTTCAAATAATTTTCATCGGAAGAGGCCTATGTATGGGGGATTTGCTCTCTCCCTTCATCCTCTCTTGCGAGCGCATATTACGATACATGTTTATCTCACCCAGAGCGCCGATGCTTGTAACTTCCTTTTTCCCTTTCACGCATGGCTTTTTTCTTTGATGATGGCTTTCTTTCATTGTTGCTTCAGAAGTATTTTGGCTTGCGTGTCATTGGGAAAACAAGTCACGTGATCTGACGCTTCCGGTGATAAGTAATTAAGGCCTCAGAAGGAGATCACGCGCATCCATGAGAGAAAAGCTTTTCTCCTCGATTAAACCTTTCTTTTTTTTTGTTATGCCTATCTTCACGACTCCTATTAATTCTTCACGTGTCCTTTGTTAATTACCCAACTGGACACTCGAAATTTGAACTACCCTTACGGCATAATTTGTGAGACGTCGTTAACAAGATAGGCAAAATCGTAGATGCCTTCATTAAATGTATGTCAAAGTATATACGTCATTAGATTTTTAATGATAATTTTGAAACACTTTCGAAAATGTAAGTAATGCAATATGATTTTGTAATAATTTCAGTAGCAGTGTTATTTTTTTCTGTGGGTATTTACACGAGAAAACAACCAGCTGAAGGATTGACTTTTGCTGTCGCAGTTAAAGGAAAAGGGAGCGACCTTTCTGGTGTCAGTTGATCTAGGGACACAATCGGTAGATACTTTATCTTGTACACTAATAAAGATTAGATCTTTGTGGGGATTAGGGAAACAGCTCATATACTTAAAAAGTTAGTGAAAGAATCCTGACCAGAAAGCCGTTGACTCTGGTTCGACTCCTGTGCAATCGTTCTTTTTTATATTATTTAACTTACAAAATATTAAAATTAACATGAGTCGAAGTTTCGATGTTTCTCGTAGCATCATTGTAAAGGCTAAATGAAATTCGAAAATCGAAAAATAAAAAAACATAGGATTGTTTGGAAATAAAAGTTTTATCACCCTGCCGTGTTTCATTGGTCTCTCTAAAATATTGAAAAGGTATAGGTTGAAAATGATCACTTTTTGACGACAGCTGACAATCAACTTCCAATTTTCATTTCATCTAGTTTTGATAATGATGTTATGGGAACATCGATTCGCAATAATTTTGATATCTCTTTTGAAGTGTTTAACTATTCGAACTTCCAAAATACAACAAAAGAAAAAATTAGTCTTATTACATCATCCCATTGCAGAATAGTCACACGTATCGTAAATGACCTATTTTAGTGCTTTAAAAAGCACTGACCAAAGGCTCAGTAGAGCCAGTGAGGATCATTGATCAGCGGTGTTGCCTCATCTGATGCAAATCGCCTGAACGGTATCACTGAAGGAAACACAATGGTATCCAGGCCCCGGGAGACTGAGAGCAACCCATCAGATCTAGGACCCAGTTCTTCTGAAAAGTCACACGTTTTACGGCGGCAGCAAAGACCTAGTTCAGATAGATAGACAGATTGGAAAAGTTAACCGTTTCACTTGAAAAGAAAGTTTAAGTAAGCATTGATAGTGAAAAACAGCAACAGCAACAACGACAACAGCAGCAACATCATCACCACGGAGTTGATGACCAAAACGACAAAAAATTTCTTACCTATAACAAGAGGAAGAAGACAAAGCCTTGTATAGTGTTTTCAACAGAAAAGACCGACATTTGACAATTAACACGAGCGAAATGTAGAAAACACCAACCATGAGGCGAGTGACCTCTACATTTCTCGAGTGCTCTTTAAGAGTCTGAAATGCTCAATAGCGTAATAATAAATGGTTTTGCCTGATCTTAACTAATAAGCCGCCAAGACGCGGAGCATGAGCGACGAAGTCTGATTGGCTTACGCCAAAAACAGACCTGGAGTAAGTCCACGTGTTATAGAAATTAGGCTGAGGCGAAAGACTAAATAAACTAAGTTTGCAAAGCTTTATTCGACCTTATTGCTTGGTCTTGCTTCATCCAAATCACTCGCCTTTATTCTACAGAAAAAAGATATTCCACAGAAAAACGTTTGTTAAGGATTATATGTCAATACGCTTTCTTTTCAGATGAAAGTTTGGATTTTGTCCAGGAGAAGCACTTTAAAAACGTAACAAAATACATGTTTTTAGCCAATTATGACATGCGTACCTTTCAATCTATATTTATATAAACTGAAAAACAAGCCACTGTACTTACAATCTGTTCGCCCACAAACATCCCATCTATCAAACACTTTGGCAGCTGCAATCACGGCAGAGACTAGACTCGACACCAGGGCGAGGCCGAGCATAATGTATAAGCCCCGGATGATATATTCCAAAATTTGAATTCCAGATGAGAGGTCATGGCCTTTTCTTGGAACCATGTCACCAAACCCAATAGTACTTAACGCTGAAAAATAATTTAGTAGTTACAATTTCGGCCTTTGAAAGCTAGAATCATCAGGGATGGAGAGGAATAATGAAACCTTTAGCAAATTATTAGTTTGAAGTTTTCAAGGTTTACACCACTGCAAAACCGTGTACGAGCAAAGCTTGCTCTACGTTACCCTGGGTACCAGAGGTTTTTTCTCGCTAACGTCGGACGAAATCGGCCGGAGGCCGAGCCGCGTCGGCCGAAGGCCGACGCAAGAAAAGCCTCTGGCACCCAGGGTAGCTCTACGTTGGATCACTAGATCAGATCATGACCAATCAAAAGAAGACAAAATATAGAAATAATGCAAAGACTGGTCAGACAACGGGCAAGAGGCGTAAATACAATATTTCGGCTGGCCAACACCAGCCTTCTTCAGGTTTATTGAACGAAACGCGAATTTACATGGTCTTTATACTATATTTCCGCTTTTATTTCATTATTATTATTTTTTTGTGTATTTTTTACACAACACGTAGCCCTGTCCTGTTATTTCCGGTTCATTATATAAAGACCATGTAAATTCGCGTTTCATTCAATAAACCTGAAGAAGGCTGGTGTTGGCCAGCCGCAATATTGTATTTACGCCTCTTGCACGTTGTCTGACCAGTTTGAAGTTGATAAATTGCTGAGGTAGGTGTTGCAAATTTTTTTGTTTGACAAGAGATCAACGATCGAAGCCTCTTAAAATCCGCTGCAGGTGAAGAGAGAGGTGCGAGTTGTTTCAACCAATGAGAGATCTAATCGAAGCAAAGCCAAAAGAAACAAGAATTACTTTCCACATTCAACTGGAAACTGCTCTAACAAAACAAGTATTCCAGTCACTCTCAGTCTTCGTACATGAATTTAAAGCAAGCTAGGCGCTGAACGCCTCGTTGGCCATCGTACAGATGTGATTATAATTAATTTCGTGGAATATTTCTTTGGTACTAAAACCTTTTTTTTTTTCACCTTGCTGCACATTTGAATTCTTTGTTATTTTTTGCTGCAGTGTGATTGCAAATGGCCTTGAGTATACTTGAAAAAAAAAAACAGTAAGATGAAAGTGATCTTTTAAAGCGAACACCAGATATTACAGGAACATATATCTGACTGATTTTACAAAAACATACCTATACAAAATGCAAGACAGTTTCCAACTTTGTTCATCTAAGGCCTCTGCTAATCAATAGGCAGCCCCAAATTAGGGCTTATTATGACAATTCTAAATCGAGTAAATGTTTGGAAAGAAGCACGTTTAATTTTTAATGCAACTGAAACTGACATAACTTACATTCTTGACAGACTAAGAAATTAATCATGACCTCTGATCTCTTGAGAAGGTGGGCTGCAAATTGCAAATCTCACTCAAAATCCGACCCGTTCGAGTTAAAATTTATCTTTCTAAGGACAACTAGCCTTAAGCAAAGTGAAACAGCGTTTTCAATCGGAACTTGATCGAATTCCTACATTATTCACTGTTCCAAATAATCAAACAAATGCAGAGTGGAGAAAAAAAAGCCTGAATAGCCTAACACTCTGTTCTTTTCATTTTTACCGATAAATGCTTTGCGATTGCCGAAAAAAAAAATCAAAAAAAAAAATAAACAAACCGGAACAGCATGAACAACTCAAGATCAACTAAAATTTCTGTAGGTATGTTTTATCAAATCCAGTCAGATATACTACATAAGGTTTAATAATTTGCAAGCATCGAACTTAAAGTTCGCTACCTCTTATGACTGAGAACTCAACCCAGGTTCACCCAAGTAAGTTAATCCCAGCTTTCGAGTGGCCGAGCATGCATTAGCCTGCGAGCAGGCACACTTGGTGTGTTATTCGCGCGAGTATCTTGGCAGCTGAATACTCGCGCGAATAACACACCAAGTGAGCCTGCTCGCGGCAGGCTAAGCATGCATAAGATGTCGGTATCAAGTACTCGATTTTATCAAGACGGGGCGGGGGTGGAGTGGGGGTATTTTCGTAATATATATACATATATATATATATATATATATATATATATATATATTCTTATTCGTTTCGATACCGTTCGATGTTGCCCGCTCACGTGATTACTTGAAAGGTGAAGTTATGTGTCTAACTTCCTCGGTTGGAGGAAATTCCTGTTTCTACTAAACGTAATTTCAAAGATGAGCATTTTACGGTGACATCAAATAGAAACAATACGGCAGCAGAGAAAGACCAAATATCAGCAAAGATCAAACTTCCATCGGATAAAGTTGAAAAACTGTATTTTTACATTCTTAACGTTGAGTATTTAGGTACTTAACCATCGAAATACCTATGAAACAGTAGTAAACTCCATCGAAGTAGCTCCAGTCCTCTGATAAATAAAGCAGTCCCCCGAGTAAGAGGAGGACTAATACTAGCCCTGCTGTGGCTAGCATGACCTTGACCTTGGTGTTCTTGTCATGTCTGAGCTGTCTTTTGGAGCTCATCAAAATAAACAAGTCTTCCAGTAGCTTGTTTATTCTGTCGCCTACCGCCTTCAGAGTCAACAGGCACAGCGGTATTCCCAATAGGGCGTAGAAAATACAGAAAAGTCGACTGGCAAAAGTGGAAGGCGCCATGTGTCCATAGCCTGTTGGTGAAACAAAAATAATACTGTGAATAACATAACTTTTAAACCAGACTATTTAAAGGCTCTCACGTCAGTTGGGGAATCGGGGCGAAAAGAAAGGAGAAAGGGCAAGAAGAGGGGAGAGGGTGAGAGCCTGTCGACTAAGTATCGAGGCTCCCTCTAGTTTTCTGGTTAACCGTTAGCCATAAACGACCAAAACTTTAGTCGTTAGGCGGAAAAATTGAAAAATTTTAACCGCTAGTCGTTTTAAAAGTTAACCGTAAAAAATTTTTGTAGCCACGATTTGTCATTTTGAAAGTGTCAAGATCTCCTGCTAAGACTGTTGTGTCTCTTGTCTAGTGGCTACTAACGGTTATTACGGCTACACATTCTGCCCTGGTACCGAAAGAAAAGCTAAATAACAATTCTGATAATAATTATTGTTCTTTGTTTGTTTCCATCCCGAATAATCCGAAAACCTTAAATGTGTATCACCGCAATGGAAATTAATTTGAACTTTTAAGACAATGGAAATTAATGTTTAAGTTTTCTGTTAATCGTATAACGGAAAGAAACTATAACGGTTAGCCGTAAAAAAGCCAACAATTTAACCGTTAACCATAAAAGCCACAACCCCATTGAGATCCTCGGAGTATTTAGAGCTGTGATTTACGCAAATTTCTTTCCCAGAAAGTTTTGAACTAAAATTTGCTAAGGGTCCACGCGCTGGCCTAGTAATTAGGGTCAACGACTCGGGAATTTAATTACAGGCGAACTTCTCGTTAAAGAGGAATTCTGACGCATGTCACTTCCTTACTTGCCACTGCAGAAATGTGTCCCACACTTAGTAGTTAAGATCTGTTTTCCCGGCTGGATAGGAGAGAGCTCCTGTAGTCTTGGCTGTCACTGAGCGGATCCTTGCGTCGTTAAGACAAGACTCTACTTTTTTGTGCTGTAAGCTCAGCACTTTTCTCAGTTTTGGTTTGTGATCCATATATTATGACAATAAATTTACCAGCGAAAATTTCATTAGTCTACTTTGCCCGATTTCGGGGGATTCTAAAGCCCTAAAAAATAAAAGACATAAGCGTAACTTTCCTGGTTTTCTCTGTTTTTTCGTATAGTTAGTCCGTGTGGTGCAAAATAACCTTACTGTGAATAAATAATGATTTTCTTGATTAATACGCACCTATTGTGGTTATAACACTTGCTGAAAAATACAGCGACCCAGAAAACGTCCAATTATAACTACTTGAAGCTCTTGCATGAAAATGTTCGTGGAATTCGCGAACTTTTCTCACCAGACTATCAAATTCACTTTTCGACATGTTTACGCTCAAGTTTGTTCGAAGTTTTTCCAAAGTAACTTTGTCGATGTATTCATCAAGTGCGTTCTTTTGGCTTGGGCTTTCAAGGACGTGAAAAATTCCAGCTCCCATAAAAAGAAATAAGGCGACCAGAAAACCAAGAATGAAAATATCTCTTGTACCAGCTTTCATGATGGATTTTCTGTAGTAAAATGGAAATTCGTTAGCATCCGGTAAAATAAAATTAAATCACGTCTTGTATCAGTCGTCCTCTTTTCAAAACCAACTACGTGTGATGAAAAACTGCTAGGTTCTCAGAACAGTTAAGGCTTGAGTACTGAGTTGCGACCGAATCTTCCTGTATTTAGCTTGAGAAATAATTCCAAGGCGTACTTTACAAGCATAGCCTGTCTTCTGTTTTGATTTTACTGAACAGATGTTTTTCACTCGAGAGAATTCGGTGTTTTCATTTATCGTCTACCAATCGCCTTATATTTTGACAAAGCTGCTTGCACTTGTTTTCTCTTATAGACTTGTCAAGCTCATTTGTTAAACTCAGTCACGAAATTAGATTTCTGTTTTAAAACACTGCTTTCGTGTATAGATATATATACAACCAAATACAACCAAACATTATTTTGCGTCTAGTTTCAAGCCAGGCTATTCAAAGGATCTTAAAGTGTGTTAAGATTGTGAGTGCGTAGGTGATTGCTGATCCCCAAACGTCATAAAAAATTCACCATTTAAATCAAAATATGCTATTGATGAGAAGTTTTTTGTTAGAGCGGTTTTCAATTGAGTGTCGAAAGTAATTCGTGTTTTGCTTTTGTTTTGCTTTACTTCGCTCTGTGATTGGTTAAAAAATCTGTCGCCACTTTCTCGACCAATCAGGAGTAAAACTCAAACCAAATCAGTCGCGACTTGCTCGCGCTCGCTCGTTTTTCCCCGCGCTTGACGCCAGTAACATGTACTTGCTTCGAGTTCTGATTGGTTCATTGGATAATTTGTGTCTGTTGTGATTGGCTGGGGTAATTACTTTGGTTTTGGTTTTAGGTCTATGACACTCATTTGAAAAGCGCTCTAATAGCAAATTATAATAGCACATACCAAGATGCAGAGAAGGTCATATTTATTGCACTAAAGATAATTGCATGGCACACGTTATTTCGTGGATTGAATTTATGACGTTTTTGTTTCGGAATTATACTGAACCGACTACTTCACAAGATGTTCGGCTTATTATGAAATATAATTGCGTTTCCTTAAAATAGTAATTAATCCATTCGGACCAGTAGTCATCAGAATTTTTTTAATAAGCCTGACCAGAACACGGAATTGGACATTGGGAATTTTAAAGAAGAAATTAAGGGTGCGTTCTTTTGGGACTATTCCGGAATAGGAATACTCGGAATAGACGGTATTTGTGTTCTTTTGGGAACTATTCCGTTTTCGGAATGAACGGAATATCATTCCGTTCATTCTGCTCCCGATAGCAGAATGAACAGAATGAAAGGAATACGGTTTACTCGGAATAGACAGAATACGCGTTCTTTTGGGAAATTTTTGGCGGGAAATCCGAAGCGGCCGCCCGCGCGTGTGCAGACATAGTGGTTCTCAGGTCGCCTCCGCCATGGGTATTCCGTTTCCAGAATTGGCGTTCTTTTCGAAATTGAAATTCCGTGTATTCTGTTATTCCTAAACCGGAATAAGAATAACCAGAATAGTCCCAAAAGAATGCACCCTAAGATATAGCTTTATGTGCGTCACAGATATTAAGGTGATTCCATCAAAATAGAAGAAATTTTCAAAACTTTCTCAAACTTGGTCCAATTGGTAATTATGTTTTGAACATTCCAAAAATGCAATGAAAAATAGGAGTCACAGTGCTTGTTTTTGCACAACATGAATAGCCATTTACAGCATCTCTACGACCCGAGAGGTTTTCCTTAGAAACTCTAGTAATCAGAAATAAGAACTATATAATTTCTTTAAAACGTCAATGCCTGCATTGAAATATTGGAGCAGTTCATTAAAATAGACATTTATTTTGCATTGTATGGAATTTTTGTTGAATCGAGAATTAAGATTATTAAATAAATTAAAGAATTTGCTGCGTGCACACATACCCTGCTGTACCTAAAGAAGTGTTTTGTTTTCGGTATTCAAATATAAATATCTCAAAGCAGAATTTTAAACCTTTCTTAAAATCGTGATACATGATACTCAACGTATGCCATTTAATTTATGTACTAAAAAGTGGGGTCACCGTCTTCGTTTAGGAATGTAGAGATACTTTTACAAAAATACGTGGAAAGCTCCTAGAAGAGTATGGTCTGTATACGAGGTAAACGTATTCCGTGACGCACGTATTAGCTGATGTTTCGATTTCTTATTTCTCGCATGGAGCACGCAGGGAAGAAATGTACCATAGCTCTCAACCACTTGCAGCCCCACGGCTTAGCACCGATGGTCACTCTAACCATCTCTGCCAACACTGGCTCCGTGAGTCCAGCCATGATCCGCATACCGTGTGTCGGCCTCAGGCTTCAAGACTCTCAGATCAGGGACGCAGAAGTTAGCGGGGCTAAGGAGCTGGGTATCCGGACGGGCTATTTGGTGGTGTTGTCTAGGGGCCCTGCTTTAGATTCCAAAATTCTGACTTAATTACTGTCTGACTGACCTAATGACTGACTGAGTCACTTGCTTACCCACTGTCTCACTTCTTCTTCCATACTTCCAGGACCCCCTATCTTGGAGACTTGTGTGCACAGAATCCAACAGTCAGTGATTATCAGTAGTTCTTAATGCTCTAGAACACAGTCCCCTGTTGAAAAAAATTCTAGAGTAGTTTCTGTAGCTATTTTGTTCCATTGTTTTACAAACTGACCAACTGACAGACAGAGACAGACAGACAGACAGACAGACAGACGGACTGACTGACTGACTGACTGACTGACAGACTGACTGACTGACTGACTGACTAACTGATTGACTGACTGACTGACTGACTGACTGACTGAGTTACTGACTGACCTTGCTGACTGACTGATCTGACAGACTGACTGCCTAACTGCCTGGCTGACTTACTGAGTTACTGACTGACTGACTGACTGACTGTCTGACTTGCTGATTGACAGACTGTCTGACTGACTGACTGACTGTCTGACTGATTGAATGGCTGAACACTGACTAATCGGACTAACTGACAGTCAGACTGACTTCCTTCCTACCTTCCTTCCTTAATATTTAGACTGTCGCGTATTTTCTAGGAGAAAAGTCGTGTTATTTTTGCATACACTTGTCTGTTTTTAAAACTTGGATGTCAGTGTCCAATTGAGACCCAGTTAACGCACTCTAATGTCATTTCTAGCAATACACATTTGAAACCCTGGCTTTAAAGTTAAACTTAGTAAGTAAAAGGCTTTGCTAGGTGTGTTCACTAAAAATCAGTAGAGCATGTGCTTCAAAAGGCAATTTCGTATACAGACCCGGCCTGGGCAATCGATAAAAATCGATATCGGAAAACCGTTCGATAATTCGATAACTATTGATATCAATTACGTGAACGTAATCGATTGTATCTAAAATCGATACTCACAACTTTTCTGGTAATTACTGTTATCGATGTTATCGATTTATCGATGGATGGCGATCGTACATGTCTTTAATTTCTAGCATTGATTTTGTTTTTAAAAGACGTTTAATCGCAGTAAAATGATTGCGATGTCTTTATTCACAAGTAAAACTGTATTTGTATTTCAATAAATGTGGTTTATTAAGCTGGCAGGATAACTGTGCTGTATCGACCTGAGTATCTGCGAAAATGACATCTCGACTATCTAACTATCTAAGCAACCGCCAAGGAAAACGTTTTGAGTGAAAGCGCCGGTAGCCTGTTCCAGGCGTTCAGATAGTAGAGCGCGAGCGAAAAATATACTATCTGAACGCCTGGAACAGGCTAATAAAGCGCCGGCAATCTCTTGTTTATCCTGATTTGAGGTAATTTATCGCCATCACCTCTCTAATGGCAAGCAACTAAACAGCAAAACATGAGTTTTTCATGCTTTGGTGAGGAGCAAAAACAAGCCAACAAAGGGAACTTCCAGTTGACGTCCGTGGCTCACGAACGCCTATGCCTAAGTTCCATATTTTCTATTGTTCCCGTTAAGAATTCAAATGCTTCGGTGTTTTCTTTGATATCGGAGATATTACACATACGTTTATCAAAGCATCATTTTTCCATCGTAACGTTTAATAGTCTGGCATCAGTACTTAGTGTTGTTTTATGAACCTAAAAAGATTTAGAAGCCTTATCGTATAACAATAAAATTGACAAAACTGGTTATAGAAGTTGTCGTTATTATTAAAGCTCACATAATGATACCGATAAAATCGATAATTTTCGATAAAAATCGATAAAAGTGATTGAAGAATCGATAAATATCGATTTCTCACAAATCGGTTTATCGATTTTTATCGATTTCCGATACAATCAACTAATTTTATCGATTTTTATCGAATGTTATCGATTATCGATTTTATTGATTGCCCAAGCCGGGATACAGGGTAAGGCACTGCCGTTCGGCGTCAAATTTGATCCAGTTCAAATACAAGTAAATTGGCTGCCAAAATGCAAATAAGATATAATAAAACTGAAAATTATCAGTTTCGGTAAGATGACTTCATATTTATGGACTCTGTTTGGAACAAATTCTGGGAAATAAAGTTTACCGTAACTGTAAAAAAAAAAAAAATTGAAATTTGGTTTCGCTGAACTTTAGTCCAGACGGCCACCAATTGTCACACAATTCAGCCACCAGAAAAAAAATCACCTCTAATAAGCCATGTTGAAAATTCGCTTTTAGTAAGTGTTCATTTTAAGCTTGATATTTTAAGCCTGCAATCATAACATTTCCTGTTAAGATTCTTCAATAATTTCCATAGAATTAACGTGCAGTTTTCAATTTCTCCAAAGCCAGGGGGACGTTTTTGAGGAACATCGTTCCGTTATCGTTCCGCTATCCCCAAGTTTGGAAGATTTCATCTCCAACTTCCTTCAGGGCAGACCGCACACAGATTTGTCATCACACATTTTTTGCTACATAATATCACACTACTTCAAACTTTTGTTTACAATGGCAGAAAATACGACAGTAGTAGCGTCGGGAAAATTCCCTTTCAGTGAATATAAAATTGTTAATTATTACCGTATGCTTCCGGCCGCAGTTGTTATTATTGTACGCTGACATCATTAGAATTCACGTCTGATCACGTGCTTGTTCTTGTCCAATCAGAGAACTCAACATTTGGACGGGAAATACCCTGGTTCTGGGGGAATGGCGTCCATAAAGGGAGCGTAACTTTCTCTTTCGAGTAAAAACATAACCGAAAGTTATCACACGAGGAGAGAGAAACTCATCGTTTGAAAAGACAAACAATTGACGAATCATTACTAGCAGTCACATTGCGTCGTTGTCAGTGAAAATCTTAAAGATTAGGTCGCAGACTTTGGAAGCATTCGCGCCAAACTTAGGTAAGACAATCTAAGGCCATGCTAAAATTGGTCAAAATCCGTTTCCTCAATGAACGCATCCTTGCACCTTTTTTAAATCGAAAGGTTGATCATTACAACGTCCACCTACATTGTGTTCAAGTAAAAGTATTTTCATTTTTGCCCTGACATGTTTTAGGTTTGTAGCGCTGAAAATCGATCGTAGTACAGGTCACTTTCGTACCGTTTTGTCAAACTCGTGGAGTTGTGCTCGGTTTTTTCCTACAACACAAGCTTATCATAAGAGACTAAGCTGCCATAATAATAATAATAATAATAATAAACTTTATTAACGTGTCTTAAAATATCTAGCTTACACTAAAGTAAGCTAATTGGGGACACCTATCTATACCTATCTAAAGTAGTGAAAATATATAAAATATTACAATATATACAATATAAAATATAAAATATAATATCACATCAACCTATAGTGATAAAACCCCCAAATGTTCAGAAAATCAAAAGTCACTAATTACTACATAGAGGACAGTTGTGACATCCTTCCTCCAGTAACGCTTCGAGATTCTTTTTTCTAATAGTGTTCTTAAAACTATTTAACGAATTAGAATTTCTAATTTCTTTATCCAATTTGGACCAGAGCATCGGACCAAGGTACTTTATGCTATGTTTACCATAAGAAACGGTGTTATACCTAGGTATCACAAAATCACTGTTTCTCAAATTATACCTACTGTTATTCTTTTGAAACAGATCCTGCACATAAGATGGGCAGAGTTCATTTTTTACTTTGTACATTAAGATGGCAATTTTTTTTCTCTTTCCTCATTACTGACAGACAACCATTTTTACTTTAACTCAACTCATATCTTAGCACTGATAAGGTCTGGGCAGA
The DNA here is from genome assembly GCA_964030785.1 of Siderastrea siderea. Lineage (NCBI taxonomy): Eukaryota > Metazoa > Cnidaria > Anthozoa > Scleractinia > Rhizangiidae > Siderastrea > Siderastrea siderea. Next base: position 47,616,856 of record OZ034969.1, on the reverse strand, counting down.
GGGAAAATAAGCTTAAATTGTGCTCGCATAAACTTCTCAGGTTCTTATGTAGTAGTGGGCATGTCAAGGCAACTCTAACGCCATTTGTATACTTGTACATGTATTATACCGAGTGCTTGGAGTAAAAGTCAACAACGCATTGACTATTGCTCAACATTGCATAAAATGTATATTTTTAGCCTGTGTTTTAATAGTGCATTATAGTCACTTTTTAGTACAAATTTGGGGCTTCACATGCGAGGTTTTATTGCAGGATTACTGAAAAGAGTTTTGTCCTAGGGCAAATTGGTTGCTCATAAACATCTTGTATTTTGCTAAACAAAGAAAGGTGGTGTATTTCCGTATATTACGGTATGTCCTGTGGGAAGGGGGGGGGGTGGAAGGGGGGGTGGTTTCCACACAAATATAGTGTAACAATATTATACCTCCCCAAAAAAGTGCCAAATAAAAATTATACCCCCTCTGCAGTAATATTTTCAAAAATATACTCCTACCCTGCTAATAGAATTATTTTGATTTGGGAAAGATTGAAGCGACTCTGCCGGCATGGTAGACACATCATTCAATGATTTGAAAAAATAAATAAGTAAACCAAGGGACAAAATCGCATTCTTTAAAGTTCCAAATGTATCTTTATATTCTGGGTAGAGCTGGCTGCGGATGTGGATAACTGTTGCTGCCTTAAGATCGTTCTTGCTGATGTATCAAAGTCGATCTTGATATTTTTTGCACCTGCCACCTTTGAAGGAGCATGCAAGCTCAAGTGATGTGCCAGTGAAAGAGGCATCATAGGTTTCCTGCCAAAAACCACAGACCACATAAAAACAACCAGATCATGTCATGCTTGGGGACGACATGTTGCAGGCAACATGTCACATGTGTATGAGACGATTTTAAGTGATACATGAAGCAAACAAAACCAAACTTCGTCTCTCCACTTTTGTAAATCTTGAGAGAAAAATGTACCCCCCCCCCCCCCCATTTTTCTGTGCACAAAGAATATACCCTCCACTTTTAAATGATTTTCAAAATTGTACTACCCCTCCTCTAAACCCCCCCCCCCCCCCCAGGATGTAATAAACGATCGGTCCCTAATATTTACCACGTCACACTGGACGCATCTCAGATTGCTGATTCTAGCAGTGTTTAGGATGCATGTCAAAGTGAATCTAGTATATATGACATAGCATTGACTCTCTTGGTCTGTTCCCTTAGCAGTCAACTCCCGTAAGCAACTGTACTTACAATAGGCTTGTCATTTTGGATGGTCACTTATGAGAAAATATGTTGCAAATGTTGACCTTGTTTTAAACTATGTTGCCAAGTTTCTCCAAGAGGTTATTTGCATAATTTCTTGATTTACAGCATAGTGTTATCTAGTGGCTGAGTTACAGTGCTCACAGAACACAAAGGATTTTGAACAGACTTTTTCACCACAAACTGCAACCATGGCAACAAACTCAGAGAGGCAGATAGGTGAAACACTCACTGACAGCTTGTTGATGGACATCATGACGCCAGGATATTTGCCTGATATCTCCGCATTACAGGTGCCTACTGGAACATACCAGGGTCAGTATCAATATTAAGATGCAAATATTTATACATGTATAGTTCTTATTACCTGTGAAGTGCTAGCAGTACCGCTAAGAACTTTTTGATTATCCAGACTGGTTCCAGAAGAATATTCATCTCCCCCTCCACTCAGATGGTGGTTTTTTCTAGTTTGATTCCCTACCTTTCAGAAATATCCAGTTAAGCTTCATACTTTCCTTTAAAAATTTTTGCTGTTTAAACCACCTTTCCCTTCAGAAGTTTCAGTGACCATCCACAGGGTGGGTATGGATATTTTCTGGAACTACACATTTAGATCATTTGTGAGTGAATTGACCTAATCATAGCAACTTTAAACAGAAGAGCCCGTAGGTAAATCGTCTTGATTATTTGGACCATTCACTGATTATCCAGACTGTTTTCACTGGTCCTCAATACCAAGGCTGGATAATCAAGGTTTGACTGTGTTAATAGTGTACATCAGTTAGACCTCAGCAAAACTCCATCTAATTACCCTGGAAACCCTCGCATACTCTTTCTGCTATGTAAAAAACTGCAGCAAAGAAGTTGGGAGAAGTTACAAAAATAAGACTGGTGTTCATTTTCCTTTTTCACATGAGTTGTACTTTGATTGTGTAATAATTCTGCAAAAAAGAAATAAGCTGCTGGTTTTGACTACTGAGGCATTATATAAGGTTATTTTTTAAGGCTACTACATGTGCATATACAGTACTGTAGTTCTTAAACTATTAATAAAAGTATTTTTTTATGATTCTCCTTGCATAAACTTCTACTACAGTTTACTCCAATCTTGAACATTAAGACTAGAATGTCTATTTGTCATATAAGCCTCTACATCTGTAGACTGGGAGACTATAAGCACCAAGTCCCCAGTTTATCAGCAGTAAACAAATTATTAGAATTACTTTTAATTATAAGCCTGGCTCTCATTTGTGAAATTAACACATCTGTGCAGGAACTTGCATGTAAGTATGCACAAGAACAAGATTGTGCTTAAGACTAATTATGGAATTGGGCAAATCCTGTATGTTGCAGGAGTGTTGTGCAGTACAGTGTTTGGGATGTAATTGGGGCTGGGGGGCTTCTCTGCTAAAAAACTTCATAACACTGCCTAAGTCAGTGACCCTGAAGACTAAATGGTGCATATTGTACTAAAAATGAAGATGAGGAGACTCACTTTCAAGTCCTAAGAGCAATTAGACACTTGTTTTCTTATGTTGATAAGTCCATCTAGCAAATTAAACCTAAAAAGGTCTTGCCCAGTGGACAATGTTGTTGATTAGACTGTCATAATGCTTTTAATCCAATATGATTTCTTCTAGGTCCTTGGCTGGAAATTCTTGAACAGCCTAAACAGGTAAGGAAGGAAAAATTAAAATCATTATTTAAAAGTTGTGATTAACCCATTTGTCCTTGTGTGATTTCTCAGTTATCAACCAAATAAGAAACCAAATGCACAATAAACGAGGACAAACATTGACAATGCACATGTATTTGTATGCATATAGTGACTTATCAATATCTTAATTTACAGTAATTTTCTTGTTTGTTTTTACAGAGGGGGTTTCGTTTTCGTTATCCTTGTGAGGGCCCATCCCATGGCGGCTTACCTGGCCAGTATTCGGAGAAGGGCAAGAAGTCATACCCTTCAGTCCAACTGTGCAACTATCAAGGCCCTGCCCGTATTGTTGTGTCATTGGTAACAGTTGATGATCCACCCATGCCCCATGCACACAGCCTGATTGGCAAGAACTCTATGAATGGGGTGGTCACCGTACAGATTGGACCAGAACAGGGAATGACAGCAAGGTATGGCAATTTGTACTTATCGAAAGGTTTGACTTAAATGGAATTTCATATTTAGATGGTTGTTGAAGGGAGGTGGTTGCTCACAAGTTGTTCTAAATACAGTGCTTAACTACACATAGCTTGTGCTGAGAACTGAGTTGGGGAAATAAAGTTGGCTGCTGAACAAAGATGGTTAATTACAAATTTAGGATTCTGTAAAAGTCATTGTTAGACAGGGAAATGATTAACTTTCGTGGGGTCTGTTGAGCGTGGCCACTTCTGAGATGGTTAGTAGTGGTTTTACCATGATAAAGTGCATGTTACTTTTTGTTTGTTATAATAAACCTATTCCTAATTAATTGACTTCAACTTTTTGTACACTTTTAGTTTCCCAAATCTTGGTATTCAGCACGTGACAAAGAAAAGTGTTGGCAAAGTGTTGATGGAGCGGTACCTTAAAATGCAGACGCTACACACAGCAACTCTAAACGCTCTGACAGCAGATGGTAAGGGCTTTGATGTCGAAGTGTTAGGGGATCAGAAGGCAAGTGATGCTGATCGATCTGAATTTGATAGAAACATGGCTGAAGCTGTGGCAGGTGAGACATAAATTTATGTTAGGTCATGTTAATTTATGCAAAATTAAGTAAAAAGTGATCTGATCTACAGGTAGTGTAGCAGTACAAATTCTGTTGGGTAAACACAAATCATCTAGATCTCTTGCTCCGTTTGGCAAGTATCACTTTTGTTGGTGGGATAATAAGTCTTGAATTGTGATCATTACTTGATGTGATGCTTTATTTGGAGTAAAATATTATGAACAATCGTGGTTATTTTCCTTTAGTTTATTATTATTAATTTTTGTCTTTGCATAGGCAAGTGCACTCTTAAAGCCAGTCACTTGTTGGCTTATTCTTCTCAAGTTATAACAAGGGTCCAGGTGGAGTTTACTGTAGAGTGGAATGGGTGCAATTTTTTAGCTGTTAAGTGTTTATTAAAGGCCAAAATTTAATCATAAGAAATTACAGTTATGGTGCTACTAAATTTACTAGGTACATGTACTAAATGAAACAAAAACTAATAATTTTGAAACTGAAACTGAAACTAACAGCAGTGAAGTTAATGTTGTCATGCAAAAATGTCACTCAGCTAAAAATGCTCATATTTTTACATTTTGGGGGTGTAAATGTTGAAATTTCACTGTTGAAGCAACATTTTTATTGTAAGCTGTTATGTGACAACAATTTCAATGTTACATGTATAGTAGCTGTTATGCAGACCCCCCCCCCCCCCCATTCCCCATCAAGGCTGTCTTATACGTTTTGCCTGTTGGCAAGTGCTCACAAATAATTATAACAAGTTTTCAACTCTATCATTCTTTATTTAATTTTTTTTTTGTTTTCAACAGAGGAGGAATCACGTAAGGTTCGCTTGATGGTGGAAGAACAGAAGCAGAATATGAACCTAAGTGTTGTGCGACTATGCTTCCAAGCTTATCTTCCTGATGAGGGTGGCTGTTTCACTAAAGCCCTGCCTCCTTGTATCTCAAATGCAGTTTATGATTCAAGTGAGTGCTCTAGCTGTAGCTTAGAATTAGAACTAATGTTATTGATCCTTGTATTTCCTACATGTAGTGCAGAAAACATAATCATAAATCTAAGGGTTATAAAAGGGTCACACAGTTTTCAGTCCCTGAGGGGCCTAAGCAGTAAAATGAATTTGGCCCCTAGGCCTCCTATTTCCATTTCTGTGCTCAGCTTTCGTTGTCTTCTGTCGATTATCACTTTGCTGTCATTTTGAAACCAGAAAGTGAAAGAACATTTTACTGTTAGAAGTACCATACTTTAATTTGCTTTCCCTGCTGCCATAACTTCTACCAAAATTCTGTCTAGAATATCCATCATTAAAACTTATAAATACATGTATAATTCATAAAATGGTCTCTTTTTTACATCAACCCAGTTGCAGTTGTATCAGTCTTCAAAATTGATAACTCAGTGATGGAAATTCATGTAACTGAGTCAGATCTTCAACATTGTCCGACCAAGTTTCTGAAATATCAGCCATGAGACTAATTTCTTCAAGGTCTTTATTAACTGTTTCCTTTTCACATTTGCTTCTGCACCTGTAGAAGCACTCAATATAAGAAGTTTCATATTTGTTTCATCTTCTGTTTTGGCATAAAATGCTTCTAATAACTTGTGAATAAAGTTTTAAAAAGTTAAAAATGGCCAATCTGTGCAATTTGGAATCTAGATTCAAGAAAAGTAACCCACTGCCAATGGATTGTATCTATCTTGGGTGAAAAATACAAGATGGCAGATGTGGTTGCATGCCCCAGTAAAACGTTTTGCCTAACGTTTTTCCTTTTCTTCCCAGAGGCCCCATCAGCTGCTAATCTGAAGATTTGCCGCATGGATCGCAACTCTGGCTGTGTCACAGGAAATGATGAGGTCTACTTGCTTTGTGACAAAGTACAGAAAGGTATTTTAGGTTGCTTTTTATTGGTCCTCCATCTATTGATGCAAGATTTACATAATCCCTATTGTATCTTGCAGATGATATTGAAGTTGTGTTTTATGAGACAGAATCTGAAACTGGCAAGAAATCTTGGGAGGGCCAAGGGATTTTTTCTCCCACGGACGTTCATCGACAGGTGCTGTTCATTGATATACACTGTAAATTTTATACTGCATTGTAAGAAAGGGGAAAGCAGACAGATTTGTGATAATATTCTGAAAACCCTCTCAAGTTGTTTTTGGCAGTCAACATGGCGCTTAACATAAGGCAAAGACCAGTTAAGGATTTTTGCTTATTTGCAGATTTTACAAAACAGCCTGAGTTGCAAAGTATTGAGGGCACTCAAGGGCAATTTTTTTTCTAAATGAATGCAGAAATGACGCACTTACTTGCTCCGGAGTTAGTGAATGTGCCATCGTTGGTTACCAAAAATGCCCCTGTTTCAACCAATCAGCATTCAATTTTTGCCTTCTAATGTAACATTAAGGTAAGTAGGTTTTAATGTCAAGTCAACAATCAACATGCCTGCCACCAAGTAGCATGGCCATGGAGAAAGAAAGTGTACATGAACAATCAACTGTAGGCAACAAATCTCTGTTTACCGGCAGAGTTGTAGAGGGTGATCCTTCATGTAATATAATCATTGTGGTTGCAAACTGTTGTAGGTTGCCATTGTGTTCAAGACACCTGCATACTGGAATGTTGCTATTGAAAGACCTGTCAAGGTACATCTTGAGCTGCGGCGCAAGTCTGATCAAGAAACAAGCGACCCAGTGGAGTTCACTTACCAACCACAGATGTTTGGTGTGTGAATCATTTTTCAATATCTAAACTTGTAAAATGTAATCACTTGGATTACAGCTATCTCAAAATTGGATCCTCCCAAAAATATGATTGTCTACTGTACATCAGAATAAAAATCATCCTGTTATACATGTAAGTACCAGAGTTGACATGGCCAAGAAGAAGTCAGGGAAAGACATTTTTTCAAGGCCAGGAAAAGTCAGGGAAATTCATTATTTTACCTTCAAGTCAGTGATAAGTCAGGGAATTTTTTTCTTGCTTCTCGGTTTGATAAGGATTTTTTATTGTTGGCAAGGTAATGTTGTTTTAAAAAAAGTGTTTTGAATCAACTTCTTTTTGGCTTCACTGCCAAAGAATTTATCACCAAAACAATTTATCATGCATGGTTGATGAAAATTAGTTTGGGGTCAGTGAAAAGTCAGGGAATATGATTAGTTCTGATGGGTGGCAACCCTAAACTGCACAATATGTGGCTTGTATATCAGAAGAATGGTTAGTGAGAAAAAATTAATATTCAATTTTAAGTGAATTTACCAGCTTGAGTTTCATCTCTTTAAAGCCTCACCCTTACATGTGCATAATTTTGGTAAGAATCTTTAACCAGCATGCTTTCCATCTGCATGCATGCTTTCCATCTTTCATGCTTTCCATCTTTCCATCTCAGCATGCTTTCCATCCATGCTTTCCAAGCTTTTCATCAATAATTATAATTAGAAATAATTTATATGCAGTAGATTTTGAAGGCTAACCTCGCTAGAAAGAGGCAATGCTCTGAGCAGAGCCAAAATGAATAATGGGAGGAGCAGAGATGCAGTGTATTCTGCATGAGTTTCCAAATTGCAACATCTGAATAAACACTGACCTTTTACCATTCTATTTAAGAGGCCCAGTTGACTCAACTATAAATCCATAAAACTTAATTATTCATACGCGGATCTTTCCACATATGTTTGGCACATGAAGAGTTTGAACCAGACCTTGTACAAAATGAAGGCCTTATAATTATTAAAGGATTTTAATGACACCAAATTTGTGTGATTCTTTCTTTTCAGACAAAGAACAAATTGGTGCTAAAAGACGGAAGAAAATCCCTCATTTCCAGGACTATTTTCAAGGTGGTGGTGGAGGTGGTCCCCCTAGTATGGGTGGGGCAGGTGGAGGAGGCTTTGGTTTTGCTGGTTTAAGCTTTTTGGCACCAGCTTTTATGGGCTTTGCTCCAACTGCGGGCACCTCTCAGTCAGGTGGCCAAGGTGAGTTAAACAGGTTCCTTTATAGTAAGCTTAAGGTGTTTGAACTGCTTGAAGTTGAAAAATAAACCCTATCCAAAAGTTCGATTACTTGAAAGATAATACAAAATTTAACAAAACTGCAAAAGATCAGAGCTTTATTGCTATTAGAAGTGGAGAAAATGAAGGATGAATTTGGTTGTTATGCGTGTTATTTTCCTTCGATTTGTGAAATTTGAAACGATATGATCGCATGTTGACAGCTATGTTACGTTCACTCAAATTTGAACATGCGATCATTAAGTGAGCATTGCGGGCAAAATTCGACAAAAGGACCGTGAAATACTTTCGCATTACATTTCTAAAAGCAGTTGTTGACCACTCTTTTAAATCTTTGGCCTTTTTTAGACCTTAAAATCCACCAAGAAACCGATTTGATATCTGAGCTTCATGCAGCGCAGACAAAACTCAGCATGGAACTTGTGACGTAATATGCGTTGCTATGCTATTCGCATTTGTTTACGCCACCATTTTTTTCCGATGGTGAGCGGAAAAATTCGGAGCTTTTCGACTGCTTTCGTGCTTCAATCGGTAAGTTTCTTCCTCAGACATATTGAACAGCGGTTTACACATAAAAATCTAACATGGCGCCGCTGAATGAGCCGCTTGCGAGAAGATTTCGGCGATAAATTGGCATATTTTAAGGACCAAACACAAACCACACTGAAAGGTATTTAAAGAATAAAGATGTAGATTTAACATATCTGGTTGAAATTTGCACTGGCTTTTCTTTTGAGGTGAAGTAAACTTTTGTCAGGAGCCCGAAACGAAAGAACATTTCTACTCAATATTATGGCCGCTTAAAAGTGACGACTCATGTTGTTTTCTTTACAACACGATATCTGAAGAAAGAAGCGGGCTTCGTGTCCGGGCTCCTGTGAGTTTCTTTCTTTTCTGTATACAAATAAATTCCCACATTTCTTTTCGATCTCTCTTTTAAAATAAAGCCGTAAAACGAAAAACTCTTATTTGTGAGCCCGCAATTCAAATGGGATTTGTCACCTTAGGTGTGAAATTTGTCACCTCGGACATCTATTTTTTTGAAGCGTAACTTAAGTTGTATCGACCTGATATATTTTTACTTCAACAAGTTGTTTTCATTTTGAGCAATTTTTATTCAAAATGAACATGTTAATTGCGATCCAACTACCTTAATGTGGGTTTTTTGTTGACAATCATTTATTCTACTTATTATACTTGCAAACTGTCCAATCAACACCTCTCTTTGTAGAACTTAAATATACTGTTCTTCTGGTGGCTCTTTTTGCACCACAATCAAGATTTTGTAAGAAAAGATGGAATATTCAGCATGTTGCAAGTGTGAGAAAAGAATTTGACTCCCCCAATTGAGCCCATGACCTTCTAAACTACGGTCGGATGCTCTAACCACTGAGCTTCTGCAAGAATTTAGGCAAGTGAGGTCATATTTACTAGGTTCCTGATCGACTTTGTACATGATCAAGATTTGTTTCTAAACTTTTTGTTGGTGGTTTTTTTGGGAATCAGTGGTTCTCTTTGTACCTTATGAATAGTCGTTTTTGCAGTAATCCTTGTACCAGTAGATCCTATTTGCAAATTAAGTGAACAATGGTCCTATACTATCTGATCAATGGTTCTTTTTGCAAACTTTATCTATCTGATCAATGGTTCTTTTTGAATTTAACTTAATTTATCTGATCAATGGCTCTTTTTGCAAACCAGATATACCTGATCTGTGTTTCCTTCTAGTGTACACACGTAGTCAACTTCATCTGTTCCATGGTTTTTGATCACACTTGTTGTCTGGTCTGTTTTCTTCTCTTTGCTTGCAATGGAATACCTGAACAACCTGAACTATCAGAGAAATCACAAAACTGTTGGAGTTAATGAATACCCGGGTTTAAAAAAAGGGTTGAAGCAGAGGATACAACATGTACTCTAACAGCTTTTTTCTTAGTTGATGTGGTTCAAGTTATCAAGACACTGCTATGCATGTTATGTAACTTCAAGAATGTTAGATTGATAGCAATCAAAGAAAAACGAAATAAATCGACTTTGTTTGGCCACGATGGAACTTATCTTTCTTACAACTCGCAAACCTATCACCAAAAATTAACCTGCTCCCAACATTCCAAGGCTTCATAGCTCAGTTGGTAGAGTAATGCACTAGTATCGCTGGGGATCGTGGGTTCGAGTCCCATTTGCAGGCTCAAAATCTAATCACTGCAAAGATTATTCCACTCATTTAAAAGCTATAATGATCATTACAGATCAAAATTGAATTTATAGAAATGATGAATTAATTTTGCAGGAGGTGCAGGCACCTCTCAACAGGGACAGACAAATGCCTCTGGACAGACAAACATGGCTGGACAGACATCTGCTGCTGGACGGTCACAAAAAGCAGGTCAGTCTCGCATGGCAGCTGTGACATGCTGAGTTTCTGCTCTTCAGCTGTAAATGAAGTGTTGATGTTGTTGTTCTGGTGTTTGTTTGTTTGTTTGATTGATTGTCAAGCTCCTTTCAGTTATGACCCAGTCAGGAACAAAAAACAAGGTTTCCACTAGGTTACTGTTCAGGGTCTCTTGAAGGATAGGAAAGCGAGAAATGTCTGGAAATGATCTTATATTCCAGCTTGGTGTTCTATCTGTTGATAAGCGCTTGGTACAAGCACCATACTGTTATAATTTATGGACACAATATTGTTCTAGCTATTTATGCCACATGACAGAGTGTGGTCGTCACCCTTCCATTTCTTGTGCAAATGCAACCAAATTCATGCATTTTTAATACAAACAGATGGACTTAACCCTTTTACTCCCAAGAGTGCCCAAAATCAAAATTCAAGACAAATCCCAAATTTCATTTTGTAAAATACTTAAATATGAACAGTACCATGTGAAAGTACTGCTGAAGAGGTTTCATTTGAATGGTCATATCATATGATTTCATCCACAGACTCTGAAGATAGAATCATCGTAATGTCTTCATAACTGACTGGGAGTGAAAGGCTTAAGGAAATTTATGTTAATGTTATGATTTATATGTCGTAATTGATTTATATTTTCAATTACTAGTGATTAACCATGGTCCATTTTGAACATTGTATATGAAATTGAACGTGATTGAATCAATCATTATGGCCTATACTATGAATAATAATAATAATAACAATAATAAATGGAAGGTGCTCTTCATGAAGAGTTCCTTTCCAAATTTCCTTTTTAAATTTCAAATCAGCATAAATTTAAAAAAAATATTTAATTGAAATTCAAAGTGGTCCCTTAATTCATGCACCACATTTTGTGCATACGCTTGTTTTCTCAAAAGCCCAACTAACCTTGTGTACACCATGCTAATTTAAAACTATTTACAGTGGGTCCTCAACTAATAATGAAGTTCTTATGGCTAATCCAGCGGGATGTTTTGCCTCTGCTCTATTGAATGAATCGATAAAGTGACTGTAATGTTGTGGTTATTAAATAACGAAATTTTAATAAATAAAATATAAATGCAATAAGTCCTATAAGGATGAAGGAGGCTTACCCTTCTTGCATTATTTTTGTATTTATTGTTCCATCTACAATACAGGATATTTGTTGTGTTTTTACAGAACTCTCACTTAGTGAATTAGCGTGGAATCTTGCTGAAAAGTCAGCTGCGGCCATGCATGATTATGCCACCACTGGTGACATCCGTTACCTGCTTGCTGTACAAAGACATTTGACAGCAGTCCAAGACGACAATGGGGATACGTAAGTCAATGTTGTCAATGTTGCTGCTGCATTTAATGACATGTGACCTTTGCAGCCCAATTCCCCACTTGGGGACACATGGACAATGATGATGGTGATAACCTCTGAAAACCCAACTTCAAAGACCCAACCAGTGTTTGCAATTTTTCACTTCTTTACTTTGACAACCACCAGCTGTGAAAAACAAGAAATTAACATAGTAGTGACTGTAACCTTGAAATCCCCCAAGCTTTTAACTTTGTTTAGTCAAGCTGCTTTGTTTTCTGAGACTTCTGGTATGACGAAAATAACACAGTTGGTCAGTAGCACAATTACTTTGAAAGTAGTGAACCATTAGTGATAAATTTTTTTGTCCTTGTAAATGTTCAATACTTGATAATCACTGGTATTTCACTTTACCTTACAACAGAGCACTTCATTTGGCTGTTATCAATTCCCAGCAAGAAGTAATTCAGTGTCTTATTGATGTAATGGCTGGTCTTCCTGAATCATATGTCAATGAATTAAACTTCTTGAGACAAGTGAGTAAAGACTTTTCATAAAATTATGCTGTTAACAACCGAGTTGTGATATTCTAAATTGACAAACATTTTATAATTGGACATAATTATAATACAGGGAGGAAGAGAAAAACTATCTGTTGTTGATGAAGAGAAGACATTAGAGAGTTGTTGTCCTAAAACTAGCAGCAGGAAATTTTCCTTTCTTTTCTATTAGGAACTTCCAATTTCCATAAGCGGCTGTTACAGTGCACCATAGTTTAAGTCATTTTTCATTTGTTTGGCTGGTTTGTGAAATGAAATACAAGGCAAATGAAATAAACGGATTTCAACAAACCATGTCAATTCCAGACACCTCTAAGACTTTGAACACAGAAACCTTTGTCTTAAGCACCCAGTTGACAGTCGAGGGGTACCAGATTCATTAACAACAATAATCGAAATCCTCCAATAAGAATCAACCCCCCAAAAAATTAAACCAAAACAAAATGAATATGTTACAAGAGTTATACTTTGATTAATTTGTTGTGGTTTTGTCCACTATTCTCTCTTTAGTTTCATTTGTTAAGTTTCCATCCATGTATTCCCTACATGTACATACCTTTTTCACATGTTGGTTTCTTTTCCATTGCCCAATCATTCCTCCAGTGATTGTTCATTCAGTTATTCAATACACTTGTCAGTCAGTCAGTTGCTGTTTCAGCCACTCAGTAATTCAGTCAGTCATTCATTCACTGAGTGAGTGAATCAGTCAGTCAGTCAGTCAGTCAGTCAGTCAGTCAGTCAGTGACAGCCAGCCAGCCAGCCAGTCAGTCAGTCAGTCAGTCAGTCAGTCAGTCAGTCAGTCAGGCAGGTAGTCAGTCAGTCAGTCAGTCAGTCAGTCAGTCAGTCAGTGACAGCCAGCCAGCCAGCCAGCCAGCCAGCCAGTCAGTCAGTCAGTCAGTCAGTCAGTCAGTTAGTCAGTCAGCCAGCCAGCCAGTAATCCAGCCACTCATTCCTTAAGTCATTGTTGTTAACTCATTTGATGGTTGTTTCTTTACTCCTCTCAGACTCCGCTCCATCTGGCCGCCATTACTAAGCAGCCTCGTGGTCTTGACTGTCTTATAAGAGCTGGTGCAAATCCCAGGCTGCGTGATCGCCATGGTAACACTGCAGTGCACACTGCATGCACTCATGGAGATTCTGCCTGTCTAAAAGCCTTGTTGAACTATAATGTGACTAAAACTGTGCTGAACTGGCAAAACTACCAAGGCAAGCGTTGTTTGGAACATGTAACTATGTGACTGTAGATTGTAGAGTAGTGTGGCACATTATCCCTGCACAGAATCTTAAGGGCAAGATTTATGAATGTTACCAAGTGTTATTTTATTGGCGATGAAATATTGAGTTTGAATACCGTATTTACCCATGTATTAGTCGATCCCGTGTATAAGTCGACCCCCTTATTTTTGAGGGCAAAAACTTAGTTTTCTTTATTTCTGGGTAAGAGTTTTCTTGCAAAACTAATCTTGTATTTCTTAGAATTTTCTCTCAAGTACTATGGAACGATTTTTAGGTCGAAAAAGGTCGACTTACACACGGGTAAATACGGTAATATTGTAGACACATCTAAACATGTACCTGAATCTGGCCCCCATGCAGATACAAAATGAAAAAGGAACAATAGGGTTCTGCTTGCTTTGAAAGCTCTTGGAATCCATTGCATTATTAGCTTGTGTGGTGGTAATTTTGATTGACACGTAGGGCCAACCAAATTGCCTAAAGAAAAACAGCGAACTGAATGGGAAAGTGATTGAAGTCATGTGGATTGTGTTTTGATAAAGGTTATTGTTGTTGTTTTAGGTCTCACCCCAGTGCATCTAGCAGTGTTGTCTGGTAGTAAAGACACCTTGAAACTGTTGAACTCTGCAGGGGCTAACATGAGTGCCCAGGTATGAGTATGTTCAGAATATTTTCCAGTGATGAGCATGTTTTTTCTCATTGCTGTATTAGTACATCGTAAAGTAGAGAGTAGCAAGTATAAAGAAAATCATCAACGAAGTGATAATTGACTTGATCTACATGTATAGAAGTTTCTTGCTTAGCTATCCAGGGGGGACAGGGAGACTTTATTTGTTCCCTGGAAATTGTTTTTGAATTCTGATAGGTCATCCCCCAAAAAGTGATAATTTTTAACCATGCACTGTAAATTTACTATTTAGTTATTCTATTATTTTCGATTTACCATTTATTTTATTTGGCCACACAGATAAACACGCAAAAGAAAATAAAAATGCATTAACAACTGAGTGGCAAGGGGACTTAAAAGAAACCATAGGCTTCTGAAAATATATTGAGCCTCCTCGATCTAAGAATACAGATGTAAATAGATATACATGTAAATTAATCAACATTATCAAAGTGACAGCAGCAAATTACAATCCTAGCTTTTTCTAAACATAAAGGACTGATACGCTTTTTCTTAAGGAAGCAATAGAAATTGTATTGACTATATCAGTTTCCAGAGAATTTATGAGACAATTGCTGTACAGTTGTCACGAAATTGGTTGTAAGCTTGTTTAGAGCCATTGTCAGTTGGGTGGCACTAAAGCCAGTGTCCATTGTAGTTTCTGGTGCTCAGTGTTTGTGCGAAAAAAGTAATGGTGAAAGATGAACTCAGTAGCTGGAAACTACATGTTGCCAATATTTTGGGTGTCCTTAGGACAACAGCCATAGTATAATGCAAGCTCACATAAGAAACCCGCAGTTATATAATGGTAATCTTTCACATGCCTTGCATGCAACGCAATCATGGTTTGTCTTATTTGTTATTCGCAGGACGGGACAAGTGGAAAGACGCCTCTTCACTACGCCGTTGAACAGGACAACCTTCCTCTGGCTGGGTTTCTCATTTTGGAGGTGATTTTCAATCCTATTCTAGTTTCGTAACGAAATTCCTGCTATCTCAACCTTATTTGACCTGCCATTGATGTTAAAAAAATGGCTTTCTAAGAAAAGATGGAATATTCAACATGTCGCGAGCGTGGCGTAGGTCATATTTACTGAGTTCGTGGAGACACGCGTCCTGTACACTGCTAGGATCAGGAATGTCGAAGTGCCCCATAGGTGATAAATAAAGAAAGATGGTGAATTTTAAGCTTAAAATCCACCATCTTTATTTATCAAAAATGGCTTCCTGTTTACCTAAATTTAGAGTGCGTTTTGGTAGAAATTGTATGTTGAGCGAAGAAAAACAGTAACAACGTTTCGTTCTCTTGTTGAAATTTTGTTTCAGATATTTTGAAACTAGGATACCTCGAAATCTTGTTACCCTTCTTCAAAATGTTGAAACAAGTTGATACTTCTACTTAAGACCTAAGATATTTTTTATTAATTGGCAATAGAAACAATGTAGGTCCTCAGTGTTTTGCTTTTTCGCAATATTTGGAGGTTGTCATAAAAAAGAATTCCCTCAGTTTTAGGGCTGCAACGTTGCGTTTTCCCACGATACGATACCTATCTTGATACAAGGGCCACGATACGATACATTACTGTACACGTGTCTCTTGGCCATCCTGAATAAGACGTGATGCACTCGAAGCAAGGACGGTTTGCTTCTTCGTTTTTTAATGAATAGCCTTACAAGGTCCTGAAATGCAGAGCTTGGGTAAGGAGTATTAAAGGCAATGATTTCAGAAATTTGTTGATGTAGCACATTTTATTGTATCATGATATCGCGTTAACTTTTTCAAATATCGATATTCGTATCTTGGGAAAAATATCACGGTTCACCGATGCGTCAGTGTATCGTTGCAACCCTACTCAGTGACGATGGCGTGGTGGTGTTGCGGTTAAGATAAACAGACGGGAAGTTCGGTAAATCCTTGTAGGTCCATGTGATCTCTGTATCATGTTCTGTTGTTTTCTTATATAAGAAATTATTCTCGACATTGATCCTCTCTACCCAGGTGTATGAATGGGTAATGGCCCCCCCCCCAAAAAAAATAAATAAATAAATAAATAAAAATTATTGTGGGGGTGGCTCGTTGATGGATTTGAATCCAGTCCAAGGTGGAGTGCAGTCCCAGGTGTATTAGTGACAGGGAGGCGCAAAGACGTTTTGGGTTTGAAATTAACGATTTGGGACTTTTTTTGGGTTACAAATTTTCTGGTGGACTTGTTGTGGGTAGAAAGTGTTGGGCGAACTGTCGTAAACTGAGTTGCACTCTCTTAGGTTTTCCAAAAACATAAAATGGGCTTTTTAGGTTATATTCTTAGCCGTTAGACTTCTTTTGGGTCCAGTTTTAGCCTACTGGGACTTTTGGGGGTATGAAAATTTGGCCTCATTCGCAACTCCCCGTCACTAACTTTCCTAACTTTCCCTGAAAGTACAGTAGCAATGTGTAGCGACATAGTTAAGCAATGCTACGGGGACCACGTGCCCCTCGAGGCTAGACATGTCACTGGTTTCAAGATTTAAAACTTGTTGTTCTTTTCAGGCGAACTGTGATGTAGATGCAAGCACATTTGATGGCAATACACCCCTGCACTTAGCTGCTGGATATGGACTCAAAGGCCAGACAGCACTACTAGTCGCTGCGGGAGCTGATACAACTTTACACAACAGTGATGAAGAAACAGCTTTTGACTTAGCCAATGTAGCTGAAGTAAGTGTTTTGGGAGACTGAGAACCTTTCCGCTATGCTCTCTGCTTTCTTTCTCATATTTTTCCTTACCTTTTCCTTTCCTTAAATTCTGTTTTTGTTATTAATTCCCATTTTCTTTCCTTTCTTTTATTTACTCTTTCTTTCTCTAATTCTCATTTCTTTCCTGTTCTGGCCTTGCTTTGGCTTTCCTGTCATTTCCTTTTTCCCTTTTTTCTTTGTGGAAGTAGTCTTGCCAACTCGAAATCTTTTTCTTTTCTTGGTTTTGGGCCATGTTTGAAAAGACAAAGGAGTGTTAATTTTCACCCTAAAAATTTGTTTCGTGTTAATTTAATTTTAGGTTCAGGAAATCTTAGATGAAGATGAAGCATTAAGCGATGATCCTGTGCAAGGTGGGTGATGAACAGAAGTCAACGCAATTGACAAACAGACAGACAGACAGACAGTCAACTCAATGTACAAACAGGCTGAAAGTCAACTCAGTCGACAGACTGTCGACTCACTTTACAGACAGACAGACAGTCAACTCAATTGACAGGGAGACAAACAGTCAACGCAATTGACAGACGGTCAACATAATTGACAGACAGACAGACAGACAGTCAGTTCAGTTGACTGACAGAACGTCAACTCAATTGACAGACAGAGAGTCAATTCAATTGACAGAGACAGACAGTCCATGCAATTGACAGACACAGGCAGATGGTCAACTCGTTGACAAACAGACAATTCAACTGACTGACAAACAGAACGTCAACTTAATTGACAGACATGGGCAGTCAGTCAACTCATTTCACAGACGTACAGACAGAGACAGATAACGTAGTTCGCAGATACAGACAGACATCTAACTCAATTGACAGACAATCGTGAGCTAACATGTTTTAATGTGTTGTTTGCAGAATTGGCGACAGGATTGACTGCTATCACCCTCGGTCAAGGTAGGCAGTTTTGCTGAATCTTATGTCAGTGCTGCATTTAGCAGTCAACTTCGTTTTTGCATTGTCTCAGTCACACACAATACTACGTTTTCATACTCGTTTAAGCACAATCCTCTGCCAAGCAAACACTCGGTTATTGGTTGTCCTAGCCACACACAAACACTAAGTTTTAAACCTCCCATAAGCAGACACCTCTTTTAAGTAGGACACAGTCATGGTCCAAGCCACACCTGAACACTACATTTTTAGTCTCACCTTTAGTCTCTCTAAGCAGACACTAAGTCATTGCCCTAGCCAAACACAAACACTACGTTCTTAAGTAACCTCCCACAAGCAGGTACCTCTTTTTAAGTTGGACTCTTGGTCATGCTCCAAACCACACATTAACGCCACATATGATAAAGTCTCTTCTTCTCAGATGCTTCTTAGACGCCTCTGGATCATGGTCCCAGTAGACAGCTCTCCTAAGCGGGAACTGTCAAATGGTCCCAGACACATGCCGACTACATTATAACCTCCTTAAGAAGGCACTTGACGTGACCCCTTCGTAGCCACTGGCGGAAGGATCAAATATACCTGCTTTGTCCCTTTCTGTTGTCACAATCCATTAAATTTTTTTCTTCTGTAGAGTCGTCAAGTTTCACCAGGAGTAATGACCCATCTTTCTTACATAGGTGACCTCGATAAGCTGGACGCTTACGTACGACGAAAGATGGCCCAAAGACTAGACACCAGTACTGGCGCAGACTGGCGTGAACTGGCGAAGAGACTGGGTCTAGGAACATTGGAAAGTGCGTTCGCTATACACTCAAGTCCAACCATTCAGGTTTTGGCCCAGTATGAGGTAAGTGAAGACTGTTTGACAAGTTTGGCGACTTTGCCACCCGCACCTTTTGTATTTGATTGGTCCTGTTGTTTTTGAAAAGCTGTTGTAAAAGTGGCAACGGTCGGTGCACGGCACACTAATTTCAAAGAGAAATTTCATTACCACAATAAAAGAGCGAGGTTTACTGTGCATCAGTTGTTTCCTCTTGTGCGTTCATTTTGGTTGCGTGCTCAGTCGCCCACATTACATGCAAATGTCAGCGTATCGACTAACACTTTCGCCGTTTGTATCAATGCTACCAGTCGTCGAAAATGTTTCCGCGGGGTTCTCAACCTATAATGACCTGCAATTTACGAGTGGTTAACGGATTGAGCACTGCTTTTACCATTTGTACTAATAGTGCGGATCGTGGGTTTGCTTTGACAAATCGTATCCGTTCGCTAACAGCGCCTGTCATCCCTTACGTTGGACGTGGTTTGAGGGATCAACTTCAACAGATAATTTTCCCTCAACAACGTAACTGCAAGATTAATTTTAAAGTTAATTTTTCCTCAACAGCGTAATGCAGTGTTGACCAAGCAAGTGATAAGAATATCGATAATCATTCCTGGGATTATATTATCACCTTTATCTATCACCAAATTTCCAAAACCAGCATTGAAAAACACGTTGCATTTTTTTAGGAGAATTAACATTTAAAGCTTGGATTTAAAGGTTTTTTGTTTTCTATCATCACAGGCTGCAGATGGGAATATGAAGACATTACGAAAAGTTCTTTATGACATGCGCAGAGGAGACGTTTTAGAAATCCTTGATGAGGGAAGGCACGACTCCGGCTTCGACTCAGGATTTGGATCCCAGTCTCTCTCGATCAGCAGATCAGAAGGTGAGCAAATGAATGTCTTTAGAACGAGTCGAAAGTCACGTGGCACACGAAACGCTAAAAAATTAATCGGTGTTTCTTCTAACCGGCATTTACTTTTTCCTTCTCTAGAGATGGCGTCTTGTGAAGCAGGGAGCTCCGACATATCGTCTGGTTCTTCGTTACACAAAGGAATGACAAATCTTGACTCGTCGCGGAAGAATGTGAACCTTCGACCAATCAGACAACGTCAAGATGTCTGTTAACTGCGAACTATATTTTCGTAACTATTAGTACTCAAAGTAACAAAATTTTAATTAAATTGTATTGTCTTCAGTGTTGTCTAATTTGGCGTCACTGTGTGACGTAAGAAGAGAGTGCGTTGCGTGACACAATCTGTTTAATACGGGGTCGTACCTTGTGGTTAATGTGCTTTTCCCTTCAGTAGCGTTACTGTTTAGTAGTTAGTGATGGCAACATGACACTTGTATTCTATAATTAGAGTATATAGGATTTATTATTTCCAACGAGCATCATACGACGTGACAATTACTATTTACATCGATTATAACTAAAACACCGGTATAAGACCGGTATATCTTAAGGAATAGTCTTCAAGTTCAAAGCTTAAGTAGGCAGTAGATGTTGACAAAACGACGATTTTAGTAGGAGAGTCGATATCTAGTTATGAACACACAAAAATAGTCTAGTCATTTTGCAGCCTCATTTCCAGGGACTCTCTCCCTATTGTTCCCGGAGCAAAAAAGAAAAAAAGAGAGACTGGGGACGATGTCGGTTGGTATTTTTCAAAAATGTTCCTGAATTTGTGGCAAATGACTGTTCAAATAATAGGTACCCAATGAGTTGCTTAGAAGATTTTAGTTAAATCAAGTACATAAACAACAGCAACTACAGCAAGTCGTTAAGAATGACACTTTTCACGTGTGCGGTATAATTTCCACAAGATTTTTTCCATAGTCCGTTTGATGTTCACACGTCTTGTAAAGCAACTTATCTTTGTGAAGCTTGCTGTCGTCCGAGCTTTTTAACCATTTATTATAGTGATATTTTGATCCGTCCATTTGAGTTAATAGTTTCTGCTACGCTTTTGTAAAATTTTGTATAGGTTAAGTTATATGAACCTTATAAAGGAACAGAATTTTAGTGAAAATTGGGAGTAATTGGGAATATAACACCAAAATGCATTTCACGGGTAAAATCACTTATGTCAGATTTCATTTGTTTGATGACCTATTTTTAAACCCAAAGGAGTGATTTATCAGCATCAATACCCATTCCCTTGATTAGTTTAAAACTTTCTCTGTGCTTAGTGTTGTGGTCAAACTCTTTCATGTTTTCTGCTGTTATTTGTACCAAAGGCAGAACTGGTAGAAATATTTAATAAACTTTAATGGTGTAACTCAACTAATACAATAAAATAAAAATAAAAAAGTGTTAATTAGATTACACTTTATTTAGGTAAAAAGAGTAGAATTCGTGACTTTCATCGGTACAAAAAGGCAAGTTTGCTCCGCGTTAGTTCGTAATTTATACTATGAGAACTGTTCAAATTAACCCCGCTCGAAGAAACTGACAGGTTAGTTTGTGGGAGAAACTCATTGATCTTTCTTCTTCTGTTGTTTTTGGTAATCCTGTCGATCAAGCGATGTAGCATTGGTCGAACAATCCTCTTAAACCTCTTGTTAAGATATCCATAAAGAATCAAATTAATAAAAATCCCGCACTGCATCATAGCGTTGGCAAACACCTTGGCATTGTGTGACAGCTGACCTGTAAACATCGCCGTCGTAACACTTCCGAGATAGGGTAAATGACATGCGCACAAGGTCCCCGCAATTAATGCAATCATTTGAATGTTCTTGATCGACACCCTAATGTTTCTCTCCGCAATTCGTCTGCTGCTAGAGTCGAGGCTGTAAAAATCAGGCGGTAAATTGTCCTTTTTCTGATGAAAATAAAATGCAAGATTCGCGTAAATACATATTGCTCCAAAATGCAGAAAACCAAGAAATGTAAATTGCGCTGCCGCCACGCCACGCGGGTATGTGATTAGCCCACCGCGCCCATCCTGCATGTAAAATGTCACAAGCGCTGCATACAACAACGCTATAACCCACGTAACACTTATTGCTACTCCAATTTGCTTCATGGAAACACGGCAAAGTTTGTATCCACACAGAGCCAAACCATATCTGGTAGCACTGATGAAGAACAAAGCTTGGAAATAAGTACTGATTGAAAACTGTTCGACGAAACATTTAAAGCCGTGAAGAATGTGCGAGGACTCGTTATTATCTATCTGTAGAACATCAAACAGCAACGTAATAACCCCAGAAATAACTCCTAAGAGAAGGCCTGAAACGCATAGATTTAACACCGGTATGGCGGAGGATACACGAAGTTTTTTCTCCTTGTAGACGGCGTAAAATAAAGTCCAAGCCAAGAAAGATGCAGCCAAGGCGAACAATGAGAAGCCCATGATGGCAAAGGCAAAGCTTAACGCAGTTATTATGTTGAAATTCATGTCGGGTTGTCGAAATTCCGCAGGAAAATTTTGTCAGGTATGTAGTATTCTGAGTTCACATAAAATGCTGTTACGTTCTGGTACCTCGAAAACGTTTGCGGGAATTGAGAGGTTTTACGACACCTCGCATCAATAGCCTCATTTCCAGGCGTCGTTCCTTAGTCAAGCACGGTGCGCGTAGTATTGTGGGCTTCCCATTAATCGTTTCCGCTTAGGCCTCTTGTTTACTGATTAGTATTAACAATAGCGTTAGCTTTAAGGTTTAGATAGCTACCCCGGGCAGTTAAACCAAATCGGGATAGGGACATCTTCCCAGTTTGGCCTTGGCGAAAATGATGCACATACATATTTTTATGTCTTATATAACGCTCATTACCTCACCATTAGAGCTTATGAATATTTAGTGATCACGATTTGTTTTTCGCAAGCTCTTCCGCTGAGGACCTTCTTTCATAGACACACCTTTCAGGTGTCATTCATAGTTTGTCTTCTCTTAACTCACGTACATGTATCCTTCTTTGATAGCAAACCATCATCAACTCAACGGAATATATTATATCACTGAAAAAATTTCTCCCCAAATTAAAAATACATAATATTGATGATAAATAAAGGTCGTAGAAAACATTTGGTTTACACTTTAATTGTTGCTTGGCAACTACGGGATAGGAAAGGCGAGGGCAAACCTTTTCGTGCAAACAATTGTGATGGACACGACGAGATCATTCTCTTTCCCCAGAGCTGCCTGGTCTTCTTAGCCTGCGGGGCCTGGGTACAACGACTAACTGGTCCTCCTACCCAGGCGCCGTCGGCTAAGAGGATCAGGCAGCTCTCTGAGAGAAGAGTGGCGTTGGTCGCCACACACCACTTGAACTCTTGACTACGTAAAACATATCCTGTCTCAGGCGTTTGAATTGTGTGGAGAGAAGGAGAAATGGTGTTACGTTAAGTATACACAGTTCGATACCGATTTTTTAAAGATTCCATGATTTACGACTACGATATTTACAATTTAAATCGCGATATTATGTATACGATATCGATACTTGAGCGTTATCATTCAAGGTTTGTTTTGGTAACGTTTCGAAGGGGAACGGGAGAGAGGGGAGGGTGAGGATTAGGAGTCTTTGGCGGGACGCCACAAAGTTTTTGCCGTGAAGCCTGAACTCCCGGAACCCGAAAACCAACCTTAGAGCCAGGACAAAAATGCTTGTTCTGGCTTAATGGAGCTCTGCCTGAGTGAGGCAATGGAGCCTTTTTTTTTCGTCTTGGAGCACTGAAGATCTACAGTTTTTATCCCAATGTCCTGGAGCCTTAAGCCCGTGAAGGACTCTGCGTTTTTGTGGTTTCGGGTATGACTTTTCATGTGCGCACTCTTACTTCTTACTCCACTTTAACTTATTTTCTCGTTCTTTCAGTTGAACTTTACTGAGCGAGTCGGGACAGCCTTTGACATAAGCATAACCTCACGCATAAGCACGATCGCTCCTCCAATCAAGACAAAGTCATAACAGGCTTAATGGCTGCCATTACAACAATTAATAGACTGAATGATTGCGGCGGGACATCTATTTTTAAAAACTATTGTGATCCTCACTATTCCATATTATCCACATTCCATATATTGATATTACTTGATACGCGGTTCCACCCAAGACTGATTAACAGTAAGGTCCAGCTCTTCCACAGCCAACAGAACGAGAAAAACGACCAAACAAGTCAGGCAGTGTAAAATAGGTTCAAGGTGGCTTACTACAGTTTTCAGAAGAGAAAGTTAACCTTTTTAAAACTTTAGTTTAAAGCAAACAGGAGTTTTCTTTTGGGTCATTTGTTGCTACAACTGTTAAAAGAAATGATATTAACCCTCATTATCTTGGAAAAGAAATACGAGAAGCTTAGAAAATATCATTTATAACAGACCGAGTGCTAGAACGGGACTGGAAACTAGACGTTTTTAGGGCTTTTTTCTCAAAATCTAGCCGTACGACCCTACCTCAATTTTTCAGGATTTAGAAAGTGGCTATAAATAAATAACTATGCAAAAGGAAATGAAAATTTGTAAAGCAGAATTTATGCTAATGAAGAAAATCTCGAATTTTCGCTTTTTTGAGAATTTCTAAAAATCTCTCTTACTGATTTTGCTAATACTTTGTCTACAGGTGAAACTTACTACTATGAATTGATTCTGAATTTTTGACTGTGGGTTAAACGGTCAGTTTTCGAGTAGAGTGGGATCAAAAAATCGATTTTCGAGTTTTTTGCGACCTCCTTCGTGAGCAAAACTGAGCACGTGTGCAACATAAGCGCACGCTGAAATAGCGCAATATGGCGCGTGCGATAAACATAAGGATTTTTACAACAACTCCTCGAGGTTTTTGTCGAGGTTTCACAGATATTTTATACCGGTAGCGCTCACTAACTTCTTCAAGACTTCGCCCATTCATGATAAAGAATGCTAATAGTACGCCACGAGCGATTTCTACAAGCCAGATCTCAGAGATGTTTTCAGCTTTTTCTCGATGATGACGTAAAGTATTGCGCGCGCGAAAAAAAAATGGCGTCAGAGAGAGCTTCTCAGCACGTGCAATTGTGTCTCAGAAAAACTGTAGTAAGCCACCTTAAGGTGATTCCACCGAAATAGAAGAAATATTTAAAATTTTCTACGACCTCGTCCAATTGGTAATTATGTTTTGAACATTTGAAGAATGCAATAAAATATAGGGGTCACCGAGCTTGTTTTGGCACAACATGAATAGCCATTGAAAGCAACTATACGACCTGCAAGGTTTTCCTGAGAAGCCCTAATAATCAGAAATGAGAACTATAATTGCTTTAAAAAGTCATTGCTTGTATTGAAATATTAGAGCAGTTCAACAAAATAGACATTTATCTTGCATTGTGTACTATTTTAGTTGAACAGAAATTAAGGATAGGAAAAAAAATTGAGAATTTGCCGCGTGCGGACATACCCTGCTGTACCTAAAGACGTGTTCTTTTCGGCATTTAAATAAAAATATCTGAAATCAGAATTTTTAACTTTCCTTGAAATTGCGATATATTATACTCGATCGTGCACCATTTGAATTTATGTGTTAAAAAATGGGGGTCACCGAGCTCGTTTAGGAGAAAACGACCAGTTATTTCTCTGAACTGCTCAGCTTTCATAGAAAACCTATGAAGTTCTAAAGGTGCGCGCGCTCGTGCGCGCGCTAATCACGCAAAAAATGATGCGCAGAAAGTATGCGCAATGCAGTTGAAGGGAATCACCTTAAGGTGGCTCCCTATAGTTTTATGACGGCGCACACGCTGATGATGCGAGTTGTAGTAATCTGCGTGCGCTCACATAAAATCGTAAGTTTTCCTGATATTTTATGACGTCACAGCCAAAAAAAGCAAAGTTAACAGTTAATTTTCTCGCGTTTCCTTCGGTGAATTTTTTTAAATTTTGCACATTTTGAGATACTAACGCTACCTTTCACATATTATTTTTTGGAAAAATTCTGTCAGAGCAATTCAGTTTAATGGTTAAAAATAAGAAATCACGTGATATCGGTGAATCCGTGTGAACGACCCCATATTTTTTCTCCTACAAAATGTTAGTCAAAATCATTTGCACAAAATAGGAAAGTTTAAAAAAATTTCACCGAGGGAAAATCAAAATATTTGAGAAAAAAGACGAATTAATGGAAAATATCTATCATTCTTTAGATGCTTTGTTGCCATGACAACGGCCTATACCTAAGAAGCAAAACCTGAAAAATAAGGCTAATTATGTTGGTAACCTGACTGGTAAAATTCAGGATCAAAGATATGAAGACAACAAGGGCTTCTTTTGCAAGTCTTTCCAGTTCGTATAATCGCTTTTGTGGAAACTCTTGGGAGCCACCTTAAGGTGTCTGAACACAGTTTGCGCGCGCTCTACGATTTGTACTGCTGACGTGAATTAGCGCGCGCACAAAGCTGACAGCTTTTTCATTTTGTTCAGTGAAGAATTTGTAAGCGTTTTTTCCTTTTCCGTCTTAACGAACACACAGTTTGTTGTGTGTGAAAGCGTTTGTTTTTCAATGTATTAAAGGTAGTACTATTGGAAAACACCCTGCCTTTCTGGGATTGTTTGTAGTGATCGAGAAAGATCGAGAACCCTCTCAAACGCAACGCATGCGCAGTCAACCAGAAAATTGTGACTGCATGGTTTAGTTGAAATGCACTGATTTCTACGGAACCGCTCGTTAGAATTTAATGAAATTCGGTAGAATAATGGTTCAGAACACGCGTAACTTGCCTACAAACAGAAATTGAAATCTGACAGAGGAAATGTTCAGAAAACGTTAAAATGCAAAACACAGAATTACAGAAGATCTCTCTGTCAGAATTTCACGAGACCAGTGTTAATAGGCCAGTATTGCTCTGAGTTTTCTAGAGACAAATGATGGAAAAAATCTAACGACTGGATTTTTTGAAAATAAATCAAATCCATTATTTAATGCCCGTTTATTACCAGCTGCGTTGCCATGGCAACGGCATTCTGTCCAATAAAACAGATCAAGATATAATTTTTTTTTCGTTGAACTTGCATCTTGCGAATTTTGGCTGCCCAACTGCCAGTGGTTTGAGAATAACGATGAATAACGCAAAGGTACAAGAAAACTTTGTTCGGCCACCTTAAACAAAGAAGAGTTCAGCGAAATCCAAAATACTACTGATACATAATCCATGAAGAAAATACCTATGTATGATATTGTCTGTCAGTTTTCGCCCTGATCACCATAGCAACGTTTCTTTTGTACCATAGTCAGCGAAGGAAATGGTTAGGAAACCTTGCAAGGTTCAAAGGCCACAACAAAGTCTCTCCAATTTATGTTGAAAGCAACACAACCGTGCACAACCTTTTGTCTCAAGTCTCAAGAAACATTTCTATTGGTTAGTTGCTCATACACATTTTAAACCTATTTTCGTTTGTGCGCAGTCTACGCTAAAAAAACTTAAACCCAAAACAAAAACCCTGTGACAACTTCCAGCGATTTAATTTCGGTAATTATGTTTCGCAAAGTGAATGTATCGAACAAATCAGATTTCCCTTAGGGCCCCTTCAAAAATGTCTTTTAAACACTCACGTCGTATGCATGCGACATGTACTAGTGATGATAATTTATGCAATCGCACTTGACGGAATCGCTCCACAAAATCTGGTGCTTAAGTTACATAAAAACCGATTAACATGCAGATATAGAGTCAATTTTATTATAGTAAATTACAGCAACGTTACGCCAGTTTTTAAATAAATTTGTCATAGTCACTTTATTATTTTCAATATTGCCAGACTTTTCGCAGTGGCATTTTGCAAGAAAGCTGCGCAAATGAATCGATTTTCCGATTTGTATCAAGGGAGGTAATTCTCTATTGATGTGAATCACTGGTTTAGATTCGTGAAAATGGTTTTTCCTAACCTTTCTTCCAAGTTGATTTTAAAATTGTGAAATATATTTTCAATTTCCGACGGATATTTCGGTTTTGGAGCCAGGAAAACGTTTTAGTTTACTTTCTACAGCACAAACTGTCAACTAAAATGATAGCTTGTCAATTTGACCCGACACAAAAAGCCTTGTGTCCTGCCTATAATGGATCAAGTCCTTTCTCATGCAATTGAGTTAGACAAATAATCCATTAACTTCACAACAGAGCCAAATCCGAAAGCAAACCATGAAATGACTCTGGCCATTGTTCAATTAATTAACTGAACACAGAAACAAACGTCTGTGCCGAGCGAATACGATATTAATTACTGTCTAGCTTTTGAGCACGAGAAATTTATTTGCGTTTTCGGTTTCTACCCTAGTCCCACTCTACTAAGACTGCCTTATGTGCAGACGATACACTTAAAGCTTCATGACAAAGGTGTCGAAGATGTCTACAAAAGAAGTAAGACCACTTGACCGGGTTAAATACCTCAACGCTGCGATAAATTAAGGTAAAGATGTGTTAATGTTTAGTCTTTTCAATCCAGTTTTAAACTTTATTCCTCCTCGCCTCCCCAAGTTTCCTGATAAGACTAAATTTGTCGCTACGTAGAGTTCGTTGTATAAGGCTTGTAGCTAAGTCTATTTGATGACCACTCGGTTGTGTGATAACTTGAATATATTTAATGTTGACTTTGGGCTAAAAATGTCCTCAAATTTTTATATTCGCCGCTTTCAAGTAACTTATTTTTAATGAAACAAGTGTAAGGTCGCGCCTTTCCTTTTGACCAATCCAGATTTATATAGTTAAGTATTTATTCGGATACGTTGGATTTTCCTGTTAGCTGAAGCAAATTCTCAAAAGAGAGCAATCCATGTTTATTTACACCCTGAATGAAAAGGCGTGCCATGCATATGGGACAAGAGCTAAGTTTGCTAAGTGAAACGCAAAAACTGAAACGAGATTCCTTCACCAATCTGAACTTTTCACTTCAAATTGGTTTGCTCCTAAATGGACCAAGACTACAGATTTTCAATCGACCTGAAAACTGTGAAAAGACAATGTGCAAACATTAATATTCGTTTCGATCAGATCAGATCGCATCATATATCATAACCGCTTTACGTGTTGTTGAGAAGTTATCTGAAAAGAAAACCTACTGTAAGTCCTGTAAAGGCTCGAGAACGTCACGAGTTTCATGCAAGTTTTTCTTGTGACGAAATGCGCGCAGGCCGTACAGCATTGACACATAATCGTCATAGAATTCTCAACTGACTTGAAAAGAGTGTTTTTATAACTAATATCAAAACAACGATTTGAATTCCGAAACATTTCACTTTCACATCTGCTACAGGTTGTCGGCTATAACAGAAACCGATACTGAAATCTGCGCAATTTTCGTAACATGGGGACTGATCAATTTCTCTTGTTTTCGGAAGGACAATGTGTTTTTTGGAGTCTTGTAGAGGGCAAAATAAGGTCAGCTAGCACACACAATTTGGGGGAAAAGGTTCCATTCTCTAAAATTTTTGCGGCTTTGATTTTCAGCTAAAGAATTCGAACAGATCAACCGCACCTATGTTAGCGAGTACCTTATCACTTGAAAAAGCCGCTGAAATAGTCTGGGAAAGCAGATGACTTTTCAAGATTTTGCTGAAATTTCCTTGTTAATTGGGTGTCCTGAATTATGAAGCTCCAAACTTTTATTTTGTAAAACGCTTAGAAGAAACACTGAAGAGCTTTTATTTCATACTATTCAAGCTTTGGTTGTGGATATATACTGAAGGCTGAATATTAATAAAGTGGTCTACCGTGGAAGGGAACATAGCTTGAAATCTAATAACCGGCGCCGGTTCGAGCGGTTGGAGACCTTGCTTCTCAACCGCCATCGACACTTTCGTTACCTTGACAAGGTCTTCTGTCTCTCACCACTTTGCTATACAGGGACAGCTAGCTGCACTTTGCGTGTGCAAATGTGCAAACCGCGAGAGAAATTTAAAAAAAAATTAAAGAAGTTGAGCAGGGAAAGGCTTGCGATTAGCTTGCTAGCACACCATCCAGAGGGAGTAGTAGTTTGCTTCAAGAATCAGAGATAAGTTTCGACCAGTCACGACGACCAGCTATCGTTTCCTTCCGGCGGCCAGATTCAAATTTACATTGTTTGATAAGAAAATAACATTTTTATAGCTTTCTATTTTCAAACTTCTGCTTAGCCTAACAACAACATATAACTGATCACAAGACCGAGACATTTGCAAGAAACATATGTTGCATACTGACGGACTTTTGATCAGATTTAAAGCCAAGTTAACTTCAACTTTAGGTATTTACTTAGGTAACATTAGGTAACAACTTACTACTACTGTTAACTTAAACCCTAAAAATCCTGGAATTTTGCCATACCGACAGGGACTTTCATTTTTGGCTGGAAGTGTCCTGAAATATTGAAACCTTGATTCTCGCTGGAAATTTAAAGTTTCAAATGTCGCCTTTTCAGCGCTTTCAAGAACGAACTGTTACGTAAGGGAAAGTCCCTTCGTCAAATAATATCTGTTTCACTTTCACTAATAAATACCTCTTTGTAGATCGTATCTTGTAGTTTTCCGGCTGCGCAGAGTGCTAGTACATACCGACGACCAGAGCTGGTGGAACCACAACTTTTAAGGGGAGAAATTAAGCCGTAAGTTTATGATTACCACTCCAGTCTAGTTTTACCCGTGCATATACTTGCTATTGCTTTGATTTCCATTAAAACGGGTTTTTATGTTATTTTAAAATCTGATCTATAATGATGTGAATTTTGCGGCTTTTACATGCATGCGAGAAAATAATCGATCTAGAATCCCTGATAGTTGCAAGCAGTATACGCACCTTCAAACGCACGTAAAATGTTTCAACTTCGTAGCAATGATTCGACGTCTTCTATATTTTGCAAGTTTAATGTATACTTTTAGACTAGTTGACTCACTGTTAACTGTTGGCACAACTGCTTTAGAGACACAATCAAAAGGCCATGAAATATTTCCTCTTTTCATGAATGAACTATTTCATTTTCAGGTTCCAAAATGGCTGTTACAAATTTCACCGTTGAAATTCAAAACTCCTCACTATTTAACAATTCACTGATGCAAGCGACACAGGAGACTGGTATCCAGTATTTGGTTTTGGCTTCGGCTCTGGGTTTCGTCATGCTACTTGCCATATTTGGTAATGTCACGCTCATCGCTGCAATTTTGCGCTCATCCAGACTGCGCACGCGCACAAACCTGTTTATCCTGAACCTGGCATGCGCAGACGTTGGGGTTGCCTTGCTTTGCATGCCGTTTTCAATTGTCACGTGCTTTTCACGTGACTGGATATTTGGTTACAGCTTGTGTCAATTGAATGGCTTCGTGAACATTCTATTTGAGGGTTGTTCTCTCTTCACACTAACCGCCATAAGCATTGAGAAGTACTTTTCTATCGTCAAACCGATGTCTGGCGTAATAACAACACGACTGGCGTGGATCATGGTAGCTGTGACGTGGATTGCAGCGCTTATTCTTGCCTCAATACCGCTGACTGGTTTTATCACCTTTGATTTCAAGGCTGGTAAGTAAGTAGTTGATTCTATGAAATAAATTATTAACACGGCGGGTTATGAAATGGTTATAAGAAAAAGGCGCTTGTACATGTAGTAAACATGACCTCTGATTCTTTTAAAGCTTTTACTATTTTGTGGACTATTCTTAGAGGAACGTGATATAATTCCTTAGATAATTTTTTTTTCAAGGGGATCGAAGACATTTTTTCGTGTTTCTGCAGAAGAAAAAGAAACACTTGTAGAAGTTTGGGAGAACAAATAGTGGATGCAACTATCGAACTCAAGTTAAAAATCTCGTTACTGGTTGTCTCGATTTATACTGATTAAAAACGTTAGTCGGTTGTAAGAGTTTATATGATCATCAAGACAATATCTCCTAGAGATATGACATACAGAATTCGATTCTGATGTTATAATGTTATTTTCTTATAGGCTCCACCCAATGTGGTGTCCAGGTCCCTACAACCCTTGGACAAGCTCTGTACGCATTTGTCATGCTCCTTGTTGCCTACCTAGTACCGCTGTGCATCATGGGATTCTGTTACGTCAATATCTTCAGGGCCGCAAGGAAACACAACATTCGCTTGTCCCGGATGTCTCTTACAAGTACCGAAAACGAAATCTCGCTTTCTTCTCAAAGGCAGATTGCCGCGACTATTTTCATTATGTTTATTGTGTTCTTTCTTTGCTGGACACCTTATTTTGCTTACATG
This sequence comes from Siderastrea siderea, assembly GCA_964030785.1. NCBI lineage: Eukaryota > Metazoa > Cnidaria > Anthozoa > Scleractinia > Rhizangiidae > Siderastrea > Siderastrea siderea. Next base: position 47,585,079 of record OZ034969.1, on the reverse strand, counting down.
GTGTACATGACGGCCCGACAGGTAAGGTCCCCGGATGATTTTGCGCAGAGCTTGGGCCTAGCTTCGTACTGGTTCGCTTTTCTAAACAGCTGCGTAGATCCTTTCGTGTATGGAGTCAGAAATCCTCTCATAAGGAAGGAGCTGTACTCATTGTGCGGCAGAAAATTTCAAAATGGCGCCGGTCCGCAAACCGCAAACTCCAAGAACAAAACACAAAACAACAGCGATAGTTGTGAATCTTATTTGAAGCCGCTTCAGTCGAACACCACTTGTGACCAAAAAACATCTTCAGCCTATCCTGCTTTTATTAACTTTGTCACTCTGTCGGAAGAAGACGTAGCCAGCCCAAATGAGGGGATTTCCAAACAAACCACGGACAGAGCCACTCAAACAGCACATGTTTTACAGTTACTCTCAATCCAAGACTTGTGTAATATATATTTTAACACTGAGCAGGCTGGCGATAGAAGTTTCACAATGCTACCTGTGCTATGTCAAGACATCAACGCAGACAGTGATAAGGAGATCACGTGTTCAACTTGCTCAAGCGCTTGCTCTGAAACTGGAGAGTTACCTCGTTCCAGCGATTCGTTGGAAGACAGTTTGTGTAGCGATGGTGAGTCCGACTCTCTTGACAGATTTAATTATGAGGATGGCCGTTGGCTGAGGTCTTATAACCCGAGCCGCATAAATACATTCTCTAAGATTGTCACTAGCCAAGTAAAGACTAAAACCGCGAAGAGAGTTTCCTTTTTTCCAGCCAGGAAAAATCCAAGGAAGATGGTTGGTTGGATAGAATCTCAGGTCTGACAGAGTGAGGGTTACTCAAGCCATAATTACGTACTAGCCTAGCCTCTTCCTCCTCCATTTGAAGATTCTCGCGCGCTACAAGAAGAATATGTCGCGACCAGCGAGAGGAGAAACTGCGAGTATTTTCCCGTATCCGTCTCTCCCTAGGCCTACTATATCAGACTGCTAAAAGTCGCAGTCTACCTCTCGTCTCACATTGTAGGGTTTAGTTATCTCAAAGGTTGTACAGTGTCAAGTACAACATACCGAAAAGGCGAAATAACAAACAGTACCTAAATGGTTCGAGACGAACACGGGAGTGCGCGCATGTCTCGCTGCTTTCCCCTCGCTTGTTTGGCTCTCACTGAACTTTACAAAAAGAACCTTTTAGTAAAATGAAACGGTAAATTTCTCAACTCTTCTGTATACTGCTAGCACAAAAAAGGCACCCTTTTTGGGCGGAGCCTTCCCGCATAGCCCACTATGATACGTTGAACAGTCCAGATAAACCCCGGGGGGGGGGGGGTACTCCCATATATAACCTATATAGGTATGTGCCGCTGTGAAGGGTATGGTTTTCAAGCAGTTTGGTCTGGGATAGGGTATAGAAATCAGGGAGTCTTGGTCTAGGATAGGGTATCAATTACCGGGAAACTAATGGGTGGTGTGAAAATTTAATCGAATTAATTAATGGGTTTGAAAAACTCGGAAATATAAAATATAAATGAAATCGTGACAATATTGTTGATCGAGAGTTGGTTTTCCATTAAAAGCACTGTGTGGTTATATTTCTGATGGACAGCTCGAAAATAACTAGTCTGGGATAGGGTAGGGATTTTTGGCATCTAGTCTAGAATAGGGTTGCAAAAACGACATGAACGTGGTCTGGTATAGGTTAAGGGTTTCAGAGTCCCAGCGGCACACTCCCATCAAAATTCTTCCGAGTACCCCCCCGGGAGATAAACTTTCAAATGAACTCATGTAATCTGAGCTTGGGAAACACATGGTTAAATAATATATTGATAACGTGTAGTTTTATCAAAAGATGCCAAATATAATTGCTTTACAGTCAGTTAAGGAATAGATAGCCTGCGTGCAGACGTCTCCTATTTCCTTCCATCCGCGGGTGGAAGGAAATAGGAGACGTCTGCACGCAGGCTAGGAATAGACAAAGCTAAACAACGAGAACAGGAAATTACACAAACTTGCCTAAACGAGACTTAGTTCCAAACCGTTTCAAACGGAGAGACGTATTTTTGCTTAATGAAATTATATATTTTGTTAATTACTATATGTAGGAGAAATAAATGTTCTACCTTAAGTACGCTCAGTTTCACAATTTCTTGTGAAAAGCAAGTCATCATGGCTACCGTATTTCCGTTAAAACCCAACTCAATATATATATTGAAAACGAAATTGCCCAAAAACCTATAACCCCAATGGACTTTTTGCGCATGGCATTAAACTGTTACATGAATATTTCCTTGTCTGATCTCCAACATATCGGCTTATAAATAAACAGACATCTTAATACATTAAAATAGGTAGTTCTTGTCGGGACTTGTCGTATTGAGGGGAAGCCCCTTCTTTATTTATAGGAGGCAAAGTTGCAACATGAGTAGCCTTCGATGACACGTGCAATTTAAAAAGTGGAAGGACATTTTATTTTCCCTTTTGACACGTCCGTGACAGTCTAAAATAGTAACCGTCTTTTCGCCCTATAGTGGGGGGTGGGTGGGGGGAGGGGTGAGGGGTGAGGGTGAGCTGGGATTTAGGACGTAAAAGCGCAGTGGGGATTCCCCCACCGATTTCCATGCGTTTTTTGTCGTTTCAGCAATCCTAGATATCGCTTGTTTGAGTTTTAAAAATTTCAATGTGCCCTACTCTTTGCTGCCTCAGCTGTGACCTGGGACTCGTTTCTCGAAACTCCGCATAACTTTTCGGACCCGAAAACTATTTTAGGTGCACAATATTCTCCAATAGCTGTACTATTGATTTTGAAAGCTAAATTTTAATCTTTATAATTTCGTTAAGCATATGGCTAAGTTTGCGCCAAAATTACCATTAGCTGATAAATAAATTAGCTCGACTGAAAAAATACTTACCGGGCCCGGAAAGTTATCGGGAGTTTCGAGAAACGGGCCCCTGTTTTCTTAGTCGACTTAGTCGGTCTTTCCCCCGCTCTCGCTACTGTTTTGATCACTCTTCCAAGGCACTTTAACAGAATTAAGTTGTCAACGTCATGTCGATCAAGCTTATCTTAGCAGCGAACGAACCTTACTATAAACAGAAAAGTATTTTGGTTTAGTTATCTCATTCTTTTCATACCTTAGTCACTCGAGTATCACCTGACCATCAAGTATTTTTCCAACGCTCAGGAAAACAAAATTATTTAGATTCCTTTGTGTACTTTTTGTTCTGTAATCTTCCAACACATCCCTGCAGCCGACAACCCTCGTACATCATTTTTCTCTAGCTACCTTTGCTAGTATTTAGATTTTCTTTCAAGCGGTTTTTGATTGAATCTCTTCACTTCACAATGCGAACAAAGAAGGTACATTTCCGGTAAACGTAAGAAGTTGAAAGCTTTTCAAAGCCTTGTAATCCGAGCCTAAAGATTGTTCACAATGCTATTGTTATGAGCTTTGTTCGCCTGTTGTTGTAAGGATATATTGCATGTCTACACTTTGACAAGATCATCATGTTCGACAAATTGTGCAAAGGACAGCCGTTGACGCTGCTATAAAATCCTCGCTCTGCTTCTGCGCTAGGTAAGTCTATGTACATAGCTGCTTATTCCCTTAATAGCCCCTAATATGTTTCTGTAAGTGCATGAGTGGATTATTCGCGCTTTTCAGGGGCACCCGGCCAACGGTTCGTTTCGGGGAATAACTGTTCGGAAGACCCAAAATCGCCTGAGATATTCGGATTTAGTTGCAGTGAAAGCTAGAGATTTCTTTGGCGAAACATCACCTCGGACTTTCGAAACAAGAGGAGTCATTAGTTCCTATTGTTTTCATAGGTACAAATATGTCGTTAAGAGTGCAAAATAAGGTCAGCTAGCATTTTCGGAGAGCCATCAGCAGCTCGGAAATTCGGCGGATAGGATTCTGCTTCCTAAAATTTTCTGCGGCGTAAATTTTCAGCTAAGAACGCCGAACAGATCAATCTGTATTAGCTTACAAAAATATGCCTTTAAAAAGCTCTGAAACAATCTAAGAAAGCTGAAAAGGATATTTCAAGTATTTTGCTTGACATTTTTCGTTGGGTGCCCCTGGCTTTTAGTGTCAAGGATTACAAACTGGTTAACTTGCAGAGCTTCTACCTCATTCAAGGCTATCTCTCCCTATTAAACTTGAATGGAAACCCTGGGAAAGTTTCATTTTGGATATTTCTATAGCAGTCATTTGAGTAGTTCTGGTCTTAACAACCTTCCTTCCTTGTTCTTTGAGACAAAAATGAAATTACTATACTAGAAAGATTGACATCCCACAGTAGTCCACAATGGCGTGACTTCGTAGCTAGAACACATCCATTAAATTTTGCTTGTTACATACTTGCTTACATATTAAATCTACCACTCTACCATTTGTTCCGAGTAACTAATTAGTGTACCAAAGAAGGCGGCAGAGGATACGTCACTGGGGTGTCTGTGTTAGAAAATATAGGAACGTTTCTCCAAGAAACGTGTGGGGCATCTGTGGTTGCCGTAGCACTCAATCAAGTCTCGTTATTTATCAGAAAGGGTCTGTAAGAAAACTTGGGCTGAATATTGTGCAAAGATTAGCTAGCTTTATCCTTAGACAGTTGTACAGCAGGATAATCTGATTTCAGACATTGTCTCTCGCCTCTCATGGTTAATATTTGTCACCTTTGCTCCCCGTCTAGCCATGGGTAACTCCAAAGGGTAACTACCTCAAGTATAGCACAATTTCTTTTGGAGCTCAGTGCACTTCTCTGGAATTACTGCCCTTCTAATAACCATGCCTTTTAAACGAAACATAATTTCCTACTTGCTACAAGAAAACGGCTCTTTGAAAGCATGCGTGGGTTCGAAAGGAAAGTGTTTTCACCAGGTTCATTTGTAGGTCTAACAAAGCTCCAAATATAGTCTATTTTATTAAAGTTGTAGCAGAAAAGTTGAAATTTGAAATAAGTGCGTCCAGTGGGTTATCGAGGAAATACTTTGTAATAAATATCCACGACTGGAGTATTTACACTTGCTCGACCTAGAGCATCATTAACCTTTTTGCCTAATTGAAGGTCACAATCTCTCAGTAAGTTTACCCTATATATTCTGGCTACGACTTTATAAAAAAAATATATTACGTAACTGACGGGGAGGGGACGCTGAAAGAATTTTCTTTAAAGTCTGTCCATGAATCTGAATTTATTGTTACTTCATCACACTTTCCTCCTCAACTATTTCATGACAATTCAAAAGAACATTCGCATAAACCCTTCGTGGCTCCTCCATTCATGATATAATTTGCCTAGCGTGACAAAACCAAGGACGAAGATATTGCCACCTGATTTCAGTCTTGTTGACACCTTAGTATCAAAACGTGCGCACGGCAACAAGTTCTTTTCTTTTTTTTTTTCCGGTAATGAAGAGAAATTAAAGTAAAGTAACTAAGATAGTAAAGTAAGTGTGACTGAACAAGACAAAATGAACAAAATAAAATGAATGAATGTTAAAAAAATTGCCCTAAAAATGAAAGGAAACAGTTTCTACCTAGATGACGCTGAAATTTCACGGACTTTTTTAAAATTTTGATTATGCACCTGACTACAGTCTCAGTTCTTCAGACCTATTTTCATTTTGTTTTCTTTGTTAATGATTTACATATTTAGTTTGGTAGACACCTATATATCTGAATAAAGCAATCCCCCCTCTCCAAAATAAAAATAAATAAATAAACAAGTAAAGAAAGAAAAATAAATAAATAAAACGCAACTGAAAAATGTATACTTATAATGCATATGCATACAATATAGCGTGATTTGGTATTGCGTGTTGATGCTTAACCAGTGATGACACGTGTGATTCCGAAAGTTGGAAGAACGATGTATTGCAGTATTACAAACGGCAATCGCGTCCCATACTAAGTGTTGAAACGCACACTGAGTTTTAATTACTAAGACGTCAACCTTGTTATTGTAGTCTACTATTTCAGGCTATAAAATTTTTGTTTCAATTAACAGGTCCGCAAGGCAGCTAGTATAACTGGGAAGAATATCGTTACACAAATGATCACAAACATCAACACAAACAGCACGACGAACATCCAAGACACCAACACAACATCTGAACCTGAAATGACCATGTACAGTGAAGCCGAGTACATTCTAATGAGCGGAAGCCTGGTACTGATCATGCTTGCGACTCTGGTTGGTAACGCGACAGTCTGTTTAGCAGTTTATCGCCGTCAAAAACTGTGCACGCGCACCAACTTGTTTGTAATCAACCTATCATGCGCCGACATTGGAGTCGCCGCGCTTTGCATGCCATTCTCCCTGATCACGTGTTTGCGCCATGAGTGGTTGCTAGGCAACACCCTCTGCAAGTTAAATGGCTTTCTTAACATAGTGTTTAGCCTCACATCACTACTGACGCTGACCGCTATAAGTATCGAGACCTATTTTGCCATCTGTAAACCGCTGTACCACAGACACATGAGCCGCAAGTTTGCCTTGGGTCTCCTAATGTGGACTTGGGTCCAGCCAATTGTTATCGCCTGTGTACCTTTCTTTGACGTCATCAAGTATGAATTCAAATCAGGTATTGAGATCTTGCTTGGTTGTTTGTTACTTTGTTAAATAGCTGGAACTGTTTCTTCTGTATTAAAGGATAAAACCAAACAAACAAATTAACAAACCAGCAAAAGAAAACCAAAACAAACGACAACAGCAGCAAAACAACAACAACGAAATAGAGGTAATTTGAGGAGATCCGCGAACGCAAATCCTAAAAATTGCGCGACTGTTTTAGCAGTAAAGACAACTGGTTGCAAAGCAATTGGAGAAGCAGATTTTTCTTATAGCACAGTATACACACTTTTTGTTCTGAAAATGCAGTAATTCAAGATGCATTAATGTTAAAATCTATTGACTACAGATAACACTTCTGGCCAACCACAGCAAGCCGATATAACTGACATAATACATCGAATCACTCAGTAGATTTGAAGAACAGATATGTAACTGGTGATAAGTGCAGAGAAAAAGAAAAAGCAATCATGCTAAATGTTCTTGTTTTCCTATTATTTGGTTAAGAAAGGTGTGTTTTTTAATCTAACCCCCCAGAGAAATCACCTATTAGGGATTAAATCCAGAAACACTGGTACTAGGATGAGTGTAGTCCTGAGAAGGACTGTTTTTGATGAAATTGACTGAACTTTCTACAACCTGAGCTGAAGTCATCATCAGAGTCGAGTGAATTGTGAAACGTCAGTAGATGGTATAAAGTCCTTGGTTATTGATCTGATTGCTAGCCTTAATATGACGTCCTAGCCTAAATATGATGTTATTTCTTAACAGGAACCACTCAGTGTGGGGTTCAGTTTCCAACCGACATCCCACAAACAATCTACGCTGCTATAGTGATTCTCAGTGGCTTTGTTATACCGCTGAGCATCATGGGATTTACCTACAGCAACATCTTCCGCTCCGCCAGACGTTACACGCGACGCGTCAGTCGAGTCTCGTTTTCAAGTACGAGTAGTGCTAACTCCGCTAAAGCCCACAAACAAGTAGCGGTAACTGTGCTTATCTTACTGATCGTTTTTCTAATGTGCTGGCTTCCGTACTTCATGTACGCCGTCTTGGTAAGTGCCAACAAAGCCCTTTCCACAAATCGAGTGGTCAGAAACCTTGGGAAGGCGGCTTATTGGTGTGTGTTTGCGAGCAGCGGTCTTAATCCATACATCTATGGTTTTCGCAACCCTCAGTTTCGAAAGGAATTTCAATTCATTTTCTGCTGGCTTTGTCCATGCGTGAGGTGGGGTTTGCGCATGCGAGGCTGTAGTAGCACTACAGGGAGTAAAGGATCATGGGATGGGTCGGGGTTCGGGTATAAAAATCTCCGGCGTCCCAGCACACCTTGCGCCACACCCAAGGGAAGGCTTTCAGTTGATTTCGCGCCTTTTCCCCAAAACGATCTTCAAAAGTTTGAAATGCTGGCTCTTCAAGCCAAGTTTTCAAAGTGTTCTTCTGATTCGCGATATTGCATTCAAGACGAGAATGGGGCGTTTTGTGCAGAGACTGGAACGAGTGATGAAAACTTAAACAACACCATCGACAGTAACGACGGCAAAGACAAGGATGATAGTAAGAGAGACAACGATACAGACAAAAATAACAGCAGCGATAACTACGACAACAACAACTTCTTTAGCATTGATGGCGCCAGATGCAACAGTGATTTCAAACGAAGCTTTACCAACGAAGCAGACCTTCATCATATCACATCAGATCAAGGGTCGTTTACAGCAGATACAACACTCGTTCAATGCTCAAATTTTAATCAAGGTTTCCATTCTGAAAATTACGTTGAAAATAGCACCATGGCTTCAACTGATGACTGGGCAAATGAGATCAAAATTTCGCGATCATCGACTCATGTTGATTCCCCTGACGTTGAAGAGGTTGCAAGGAATCTGGGTTCCAGTCTCTCCGAGGAACGTTTAACTCCTACAAGGCCCAGAAGGTGGAGTTTGAGAACGCTCGGTGCCAGACTTAAACTTGGTTGGGTTGAAAGTGCTCTTTAAAACGTTTGCCTCCATTCATAGAAAGGATGAATGAATGAGAAACTAGGTAGCAGATAAAAGTCAGGCATGGTGGCTCAAAAGTACTACTCCAGGATTAATGTCGTCTTTCTGCTGAATGTCCAACTCCTCGGCTGGGATTTCAGTAATATTTTATGGTTCAATTTTTTTGTTCCTATTTTTGAGAAATTATTGATGAATTAAGCTGCGCATTGTTAACACTTGGCTGCCCAACAGTGTATTGCATCCTGCTACCCAGTATTGACGTAACGCGATATTTCATGACGTCAATGAATGACGCAACGCATAGTCAATAAATAAACCGGGATAGTTGGCGCCTACCCTTTGCAATCACTCACGGCTCACCTTGACGGCATTGAGGTATGGGAGAAATGAACAAGTGGTACAAAAGTTTCCGACCTCCTTTCAGAATGGGAAAAGAGAAGTGCGTTGAAGGTACTCTTTTCGAAAGGAATTTTCGATTTTTTTTTCTTGAGTGGATTGGTAACTGGCTTAAGCATCCTAACAGTGCGTCTCTGATACTTAGAATACTTCCTGTTTCGAAAGTTTCGGATGATTGATGTGTCAATGACTTGGGTCAAATGCCTTCTTCGTACCCAGGTGGGTTTTTAGGTTTTGACACGAGAGCGAAGGCCTACGGGAAGGCTTCACAGAGATCGCTAGGGACCAAGGAAGGGTGGCTTTCCCATGACCCCTTGCACCTCGTCAAAATCCCCGCGTAGAAAATGGCGCCTGGTTACGAGGCAGGTTAATGCAGTTTCTTCGCTCTGTTAGATCTACGTAGTATATTTTGGTACATTTTGTTTACCAGTTTAGCGTGAAATCAGTCACCATTAAAAAAGTAATATATCAAAAGCTGTAGTGTAGGATAAATCGTCAAATAAACTAGAAGCAATTTGTATTAAGAATGAGCGAAAACATTTTATATGTTGTAGAAGTAGTTAAGACGTGCTGCCTGCAAAAACAGTTTTTGTAAAATAAACCATAAAATTTCCTCTTGAATCTTTCAAGTAAGGAGGCTGTGTATCGGAGTCAGTCGAGCACATAATCCTCAAAGAGAGGGATTCCTTTTAATATGAAAAAAGAAGAAGAAATGTAACGTTTGAAAAGTGGAAATAAATACAAATAAACAGAGTTCGAAAAGTGGATCGCTTCGTTGTCCATGGTACTGCGAGTCCCAATAACCAGTTGAAACAAAGACCAAACTAACTGTGGTATTCTCCCTTATTTTAAATTCAAGAGATTTGTTTTGGCCACCAAAAGGGAGCCGTTTAGGTGAACAAATACAGTACTGACTATCAAATCCCCTCCCCGACTCACTAAAAAAGACCCTGATTAATAGCCCTAGAGATTATTAGACATAATTTGTCACTTTGTCGACATAGCAGCAGAACAGGTGCTACAATGAACCTATAGCTAGCTAACTGTAACCCCGGGGGGGGGGGAACTCCCATATGAAAGTGTCGGGGATGCTCGTCGTCTCGCTTAGGGTTGTAAATTGCAGATTTTGGTCTCACTTAGGGTTTTGAGGACGGAAAGCCAATATTTTTACCCACACAGGTATAGCTTAGGGTTGTGTGTGAAGAAATATCTATATTATACTGTGTTAGTGGTCTAGAGCAGCACAGAAATCGCCGTTGTTAAAATTTACTCATAGAAGACAGCATTCGATTGCAACATCTTTAGCTCAATTTAAAACATCTCTATAGCTCTTATTTAGTTGTCTGTTTTTGCATGGTCTCCCTTAGGGGTTAAATAAAGCCGAAGCCACGCCCAGATTGGTCTCCTTTAGGGTGTTAATTCTAATTTTCCGACGAGCATCCCCGTCACTCCCATATGGGAGTCCTCCCCGGGACTGTAACCTAGTTCGCCTAGAGTTTCCCAGTACCTCAGTTATTAGAGCATCCATACGGTGTACGGAACTGAGGGCATAGCTATTTTCCTTTGTCTCACTCTTGTGACATGCTGAGTATTACATCTTTCTCCTCACTTTCATGACTGAGCTGAAAATAACCATCTTTAGTTCTTCATAAGAGAACTGTCTTTTCTAATTTCGTTTCCTTTCACCTACTGAAACAGTAAAACTGGCTGTCGTAGAAGTATACATAGAGCTAGTGGCACAGTAAGATCTCCTGGCGCACCCAGGGGCCAGTCCTCGTATAACTCAATTACCGGGAGGGTGGTACTTCCTTATATGGTCTATACGGGGACCTACCGCCGATCAGGGCATGGTTTTGGCCTTTCTGTCCTGAACGTGGTCTGAACGTGTACCTAAGGTACTGTTGAATAGGTGAAATCCCCCTCCCCCTCCCTGGGAGCTCAATGGTAAAGCACGGTCCGACCGGTGTGCAAAAGGTTATGTGTTCGTTTACCGTCGGGACTCAGTTTCTTTCATTATTTCCACACTAGTCGCGAGAAACGGAGGATAAGTGCAATTCACCTGATGTTGGAGCTTCACATCCACCATTTTTTTCTTTGTCACTGTTATGAACTGTTCTACGGTGATAACTTAGAGTGTGAACCAGGAGCCCGTGAGGTTCCTAGTCTGAAACAAACGAATTAACTTAGCATGCAACATCGTGCGTCATGGTTGCACTCTGTGTTCTGTTGCCGACGAGGTAACTTTATTATGCCGTTTGCAGTTTATACATTGACGAGAACATTTGCGAAACAAGTTTATAGATTTTCGTTGCTAGACGAGTTGCAAAGAGTTCTTTGGGCTCCAGTCATGAACTCCTTCACCACAAGGATAGGAAGCTAAAAGAGGAGGTGTCAGCGTTATGGAGACCAGTACAGTATTTCCTTTGCAATGGCGCTCACGAGAAGACACAGCTGAGAGGAGCGTCCTTTTTAATAGGTGACTCATGTGTGTCCATTAGTAGGGTTGTCCACATTATGCTCAATGTTTCACACTATTATGCTAATTCTTTATGCTCAACAAATGTCACTATTATGCTCAAATAGCATCACTATTATGCTCAATTATAATTAACATAAAAATAAAAAAAGACCAGAGAAGACAGGTTTATGTTGATTACAAGTGTAAGTGGAAACAGTCCGAGGAGGCAGCTGACAATGTTGTAGAACTGGAACTGTTGGAAGCCATGTTTTTGCTAATTTGTAACCAGACCTGGTCAAAAAGGTGTGGTACCTGGGCTGGTGTCTTGTGTGGGAATCCCATGGTTTTTTGCCCCACTATTATGCTTAAAATTATGCTGGCATAATGTAGACAACCCTGTATCCATCAGGGCAAATTCCGCGTAAACCTGGGAACGAAATAATTTTCCGCTTGCGCCTGCAGTAACTGTTCACGCTGACAAGATGGCGGCCTCCAGCGGGTCGCAGGGCAGAGACCTCATGGATATACCCACCACGATTCCCCAAAATGAAAAACAACATTAAAATTAAAACATATATTAAGTGCATTCATAGGCCAGCATACGCCTATGATAGGCCTCATTTGAACCCATCTGACCCACCTCTTCTCATCTGCGTTCATCTCTATGCATCTACCTTTGTTTCCCCTCATTTCCCATCATCTACTTTCATCTATCTCCAGGTGCCTTTATCTGCTATCATCAGCCTCCGTCTTCCTTCATTTCCCATCATCTGCCCTTATTTGCCATCATCTGCATTAATCTGCCTTTATTCCTCTTCATCTCATCTCATCTGCCTTCATCTGCGTTCATCTACCGTCATCTTCCTTCATTTCCCATCATCTGCCCTTATTTACCACCATCTGCATTAATCTGCCTTTATTCCTCTTCATCTCATCTCATCTGCCTTCATCTGCGTTCATCTACCGTCATCTTCCTTCATTTCCCATCATCTGCCCTTATTTACCACCATCTGCATTAATCTGCCTTTATTCCTCTTCATCTCATCTCATCTGCCTTCATCTGCGTTCATCTACCGTCATCTTCCTTCATTTCCCATCATCTGCCCTTATTTACCACCATCTGCATTAATCTGCCTTTATTCCTCTTCATCCATCTCATCTGCCTTCATCTGCGTTCATCTACCGTCATCTTCCTTCATTTCCCATCATCTGCCCTTATTTACCACCATCTGCATTAATCTGCCTTTTTTCCTCTTCATCCATCTCATCTGCCTTCATCTGCGTTCATCTACCGTCATCTTCCTTCATTTCCCATCATCTGCCCTTATTTACCACCATCTGCATTAATCTGCCTTTATTCCTCTTCATCTCATCTCATCTGCCTTCATCTGCGTTCATCTACCGTCATCTTCCTTCATTTCCCATCAGCTGCCCTTATTTACCACCATCTGCATTAATCTGCCTTTATTCCTCTTCATCTCATCTCATCTGCCTTCATCTGCATTCATCTACCTTCATCTTCCTTCATTTCCCATCATCTGCCCTTATTTGCCATCATCTGCATTAATCTGCCTTTATTCCACTTCATCTGACCTCATCTGCCTTCGCCTGCATTCATCTACCTTCATCTCTCCCTCATTTCCCATCATCTGCCTTTATTTCCTGTCATCTGCATTAATCTGCCTCCATTCGTCTTCATCTATCTTCATCTTCCTTCATTTCTCATCATCTGCCCTTATTTGCCATCATCTGCATTAATCTGCCTTTATTCCTCTTCATCTTTCCCCAGCTGCCTTCATCTGCATCCATCTTCCTTCATCTTCCTTCATCTTCCTTCATCTGCCTTCATTCGTCTTCATCAACCTTCATCTTCCTTCATTTCTCATCATCTGCCCTTATTTGCCACCATCTGCATTAATCTGCCTTTATTCCTCGTCATCTCATCTCATCTGCCTTCATCTGCATTCATCTACCTTCATCTTCCTTCATTTCCCATCATCTGCCCTTTTTTGCCATCATCTGCATTAATCTGCCTTTATTCCTCTTCATCTCATCTCATCCGCCTTCATCTGCATTCATCTGCCTTCATCTTCCTTCATTTCCCATCATCTGCCCTTTTTTACCATCATCTGCATTAATCTGCCTTTATTCCTCTTCATCTCATCTCATCTGCCTTCATCTGCGTTCATCTACCGTCATCTTCCTTCATTTCCCATCATCTGCCCTTATTTGCCATCATCTGCATTAATCTGCCTTTATTCCTCTTCATCTTTCCCCAGCTGCCTTCATCTGCATCCATCTTCCTTCATCTTCCTTCATTTCTCATCATCTGCCCTTATTTGCCATCATCTGCATTTATCTGCCTTTATTCCTCTTCATCTTTCCCCAGCTGCCTTCATCTGCATCCATCTTCCTTCATCTTCTTTCATCTGCCTTCATTCGTCTTCATCAACCTTCATCTTCCTTCATTTCTCATCATCTGCCCTTATTTGCCACCATCTGCATTAATCTGCCTTTATTCCTCGTCATCTCATCTCATCTGCCTTCATCTGCATTCATCTACCTTCATCTTCCTTCATTTCCCATCATCTGCCCTTTTTTGCCATCATCTGCATTAATCTGCCTTTACTCCTCTTCATCTCATCTCATCTGCCTTCATCTGCATTCATCTGCCTTCATCTGCATTCATCTACCTTCATCTTCCTTCATTTCCCATCATCTGCCCTTTTTTACCATCATCTGCATTAATCTGCATTTATTCCTCTTCATCTCATCTCATCTGCCTTCATCTGCGTTCATCTACCGTCATCTTCCTTCATTTCCCATCATCTGCCCTTATTTGCCATCATCTGCATTTATCTGCCTTTTTTCCTCTTCATCTTTCCCCAGCTGCCTTCATCTGCATCCATCTTCCTTCATCTTCCTTCATTTCTCATCATCTGCCCTTATTTGCCATCATCTGCATTTATCTGCCTTTATTCCTCTTCATCTTTCCCCAGCTGCCTTCATCTGCATCCATCTTCCTTCATCTTCCTTCATCTGCCTTCATTCGTCTTCATCAACCTTCATCTTCCTTCATTTCTCATCATCTGCCCTTATTTGCCACCATCTGCATTAATCTGCCTTTATTCCTCGTCATCTCATCTCATCTGCCTTCACCTGCATTCATCTACCTTCATCTTCCTTCATTTCCCATCATCTGCCCTTTTTTGCCATCATCTGCATTAATCTGCCTTTATTCCTCTTCATCTCATCTCATCTCATCTGCCTTCATCTGCATTCATTTACCGTCATCTTCCTTCATTTCCCATCATCTGCCCTTTTTTACCATCATCTGCATTAATCTGCCTTTATTCCTCTTCATCTCATCTCATCTGCCTTCATCTGCATTCATCTACCTTCATCTTCCTTCATTTCCCATCATCTGCCCTTTTTTGCCATCATCTGCATTAATCTGCCTTTATTCCTCTTCATCTTTCCCCAGCTGCCTTCATCTGCAGCCACCTTCTTTCATCTTCCTTCATCTGCCTTCATTCGTCTTCATCTATCTTCATCTTCCTTCATTTCTCATCATCTGCCCTTATTTGCCACCATCTGCATTAATCTGCCTTCATCTACCTTCATTTCCCATCATATTCCCTAACTTGCCGTCATCTACATTAATCTGCCTTCATCTACCTTCATTTCCCATCATATTCCCTAACTTGCCGTCATCTACATTAATCTGGCTTCATTCGTCTTTATGTACGCTCATCTGCTTTCATCTGCATTCACCTACCTTCATTTGTCTTCATTTCCCACCATCTGCCATAATTTGCCGTCATCTTCATTTCATCTGGCCTCATCTGATTTCATATCCTTCATTTGCCTTTATTGGCCTCCACCTGCATGCCGCCTCCACCTACACATCTGCAGTCATCTACCTACATCCGCCATCATCTGCATGCCTCTGCCTTCATCTGCTTTCATTTTACCTTCATCTGCCCTCGTTTGCCTTCATGTATTATTTCATCTTTGTCCATACGCCTTCATCTGCCTCTATCTGTGTTCATTTGCCGTGATCATCCTTCATTTCCCTTCATAGCCCTCAGTTTTATCTTCCTTCGTATTCCTTTATATGTCTTCATATGCCTTCATGTGCCTTAATTTGCCTTCGTTTATGCCTTCAGTAACATTCATCCTCTTCCCTTATCTGCCTTCCTTTGCCTTCATTTCCCTTCACCTTCCTCATTTGCTTTATCTGCCATCATTTCCTTTCATCTGCCTTCATTTACCTTCATCCGTCCCTCATTTGCCTTCATAAGCTTTCACCTGCCTCCATCTAGCTTTATCAGCCATCACTTGATGTTATCTGCTTTCATTTGCCTTCACTTTACCATCCGCCCTCTTTTCAATTCTTCTGCTTTTATCTGCCTTCGTTTGCCTTCACCTGCTTTCATTTTGTCTGCCTCCATCTACCCAATAAAATAACTGTTATGCAAGGGGGCTTGAGCCGAAATAAATTTGAGCTCTTGTCCGAAGTGTGAAATAGGGAGAGCTAATGGAGTTGTTGGTCCACTCTCACCTTATTTACACCTTCCAATTACGAATACCCCGCTAATATGGGCAGCAGCTAAATTCCATCAGTAGGTAGAATTTGAAGTCCTTTGCCTCAAATGTCTGCTGTCGCTTTGTGGTTGCGTCCATTTGAAAACTATCCATGTCCTTTGATTAAACACTGGGAAATAGTCAAAATAGCTATGGGTGACATTTCATTAGCCACGTTTACCTACTTTAGGTTCTTCCTATTTACATGCATTGCAAATTTTAGTACTACGACCAAAAAATAACCTATCAAAACTAAAAATAGCGCAGCAAGCGTTTCCGAAGGTTTTCGACACCTTTGAAGCATTTCCGAGCGGTTAGAAAGCACACACACACACACAAAAAACTTGCTACGCAGGCTAGGGTGGGGTGTGACCTCAAGGACTAACGTTTTTGATAAGAATAACTTGCGCTCGATGGACGTAAATCACATCACATCCAACAAGCGCAAATGCATCGAATAATAGTTCCCTTAAGTTCTCAAATTCAACAATCATTTCTGGACGTTGGGTCATATTTCTGCACAAAATGTTTCTTTTTGGGCGAAGACTTTGGAACGCATTTAATTTCCTCATAAAGCGACGAAAACAGCTTTTTTTTCGCGGATGTGTGTACAGTAAACCAATCAGAAAGTTTATAGCAACTTAATAACCGAGACTGAGAATCCAAAAGTGATTATCCTTAGCTAAGTCATCTTTTTTAAAGGGCGTGTTATTCTAGCGATAATCAATCGAGTTTCCAAAAGGCACAATAGTGATCACACTTTCATTACAAAGCACTCGAACAATGGAATAAATGCTTTAAAATTCTTTATTATTAGAATTAGCCAGAAGAATAACATCAATACATTTTTAAAACAACTGAACTGATAAAATGGGACTAAAATACTTGTATAAATGGAATTGCAATAATGGCATCTCATCTGATAGGCATAAGCCTCCCTCAAACAGAGTTTGCACTAATAATACTGTGATAACAAACGATGTTTCAAGCAAGTGTTGTACAAAACATCAATGGTGCAACAATGTCTACGTTTTGAGAACTAGGCTGTCATCAGTATAGCTAGCGTACAGCAGTAATGGCCAACCGCTGTAGAGAATACACATCTATGATCAACGAACAAAGTTTGGAAATAATGAAGGAAACTCCCACAGGAGGCTTTTTTAATTTTTCGCTGTCTGCTTTCTTCTGTAGCTGGCTTTCTAGGTGCTACATCTAAATACCAGATGTCAGCCTTGTCAGCTTCTCTTCCCTCCAAGGAGATTCCCACAAAAAGTGGCAAGGATGATCGTTGTACCTTTTAGGGTTCACAATCATTGATTTGGAACGTACTAGATTGTTAAATAGAACTCCGTTTTATGCCACCCTGGTATCTTTGAGGGAACTAACTAATTATCAGCCTCTCGGTGGTAAAAAAGAAATTCAGCCACGACTACACGATGAGGGGGTGGTGGCAAATACGAAAAAAAAATTCCTGCACAACGTCTGCAGAACAAGTAAAAACTGTGCATAGCGGCACAAAGCAAAGGAACACATCGTAGGCTAGTGAAATGAAATTGATATAAGCTTTTAGCCGGGAAAACAAATTCCTGCAGAAAAAAATTGCCCACCCCATCCCATCCTATCAAATACACAATGGTACTTCCCTTACTTATGCAATGAAATAGTTCACGATCGTGCACGAATTTGTTTTCGTAGTTGAAATCAACATCGTGCGAACTACTAACTCTGAATTGCTCGGATCGCTGGACATACGGTTCAGCTACGTTTTGTTTTGGTCACAGAAGCGGTGAAAATGCATCAGAAATGAAATAAAATAATAAAGAGAGTGGAAAAAGAGTGTTCCAAAGAGACCTCACGATTACTACAAATAACAAACATTTCTCGTTATTTACTTGTTTATTTATTTATTCACTTATTTATTGGTTGGCGTGACAGTCAAATATTCAATTGCTCTATTATTATATCCTCTTGTATTTTTTTTTGGAATTTTAGTCTGTATTAAGCTTTTTTCTTTTGTTTTTTCTTTTTATTTTGGCTATTTTATTATTCTTGTTTTTTTTTTTTTTTCGGTTTTTGTTGACCCCGCACCCCGCAGTCCGCACCCCGCACCCTCCACCCCCACCCCGCACCCCGCACCCCGCACCCCGCACCCCGCACCCCGCACCCCGCACCCCGCACCCCGCACCCCGCACCCTACACCCCGCACCCTACACCCCGCACCCCGCACCCCGCACCCCGCACTCGCTACGTTTTCGGAACACCCCCCTTTGTCTCTCAATCTACTGCAATACAAATTTAAAACGCCCTAATCTAGCCCCATCTTGATCACTGTAGCCCCGTCTGGGATGGGTTAGTAGCCCTTGAGCAACAAACTGCAAAAATTACAGAATCATGCAGCCAGGGTGATCGCAAAGGCAAATTAAGAGACAAGCTCTAACATACCCCGGTACTCCTAGAAAGGCTGAAAGGGATACACTCTTAGTAAGACGAAAAAAGCAAAATTCAGTTATGATGTTTAAGTCCCTCGACAAGTTAGCCCCTGAGTGTACTTGCCGGATTTATTCAATAAACGAAGCACAATTGACGAAATTCGTGCACTAACCAAACACTGCCCAAGCCACGCACCAATTATCTAAAGCGTTGCTTTACCTACAACGGGGTTTAATAGTGGTATTCCTAAGTACAAGATGTAAGAAACATCAAGTCAACAGGGCAATTTTAAAGGGTAATAAACCAACTATTCCAATCATCGGTTTCCCACTCGGAAATCTTGTAAAACAGTTAATGAAGTGCATACATATGTTTTAATTATAAAATTGTCACTTTAATACACTGAAGATTTTACCGAGTTTCCATAAAGTTATATGTTTGTATGTACAAAGTTCTATTCTCCTCCACGCGTAGAGGTGTAGCAAACTCTGACAAACTGAGGATGATACGGACTATTTCCCGATGACTGTAAAACTAAAGAAAGTAGGGAATCTTAGGCCAGTATACTGGGCATTTGTGCTTTCGCTGAAAGTCAGCCTTTTTTCACCTAGGGCCGTAGCCAGAAAAAAAATTATGATGGAGGCAATATCCATGGTTAAAATTATGACTGACGCAATGTCCATGGTTAAATTCTCTTCCTAGGTGTTTAGGGTGTTAAAAGAAAAAAACGACTGATAAAACGAACAAATGACGGAGACAAGTGCCTCGGTTTGCCTCATACTGGCTAAGGCCCTGTCACCATTTGGTAACGTGCTCTTCAAGTGCAATGTAATGTAATGTAAAGCTGGATTTGGTCATTTTTCACCGGAACGATGCCCAAAACAAGTTTTCATGACTCCAATTTGCAACCTCAAATCCGCACTAAAAAGAAAGGAAAAGCACTAACTTTTTGCGGCAATTTTTGCAGAACAAATTCTTCCGCTTGGAAAAGAGTGCTTTTTCTTGCGGGAATTAATTTTGTGCGATTTTCACTGGGAAGTTGTGTTCTATTAGACTTTGTATTTCTGAGTTCATGGTTTTGTTTTTGAAGGAAATATTCTAAGTAAATGGGCATCAACACGATTTTACATTACATTTTAAAGTGTTATTTGATAAAAGTTTTATATCATGTCCACAGTGGAGTAAATTTTAGGCTCAGTATTGAATTTTTACGGTTTATAATTTGCATCAAACGGTTTATCAAATGCATCAAAATCGGCGATTTTGATGCATTTTTCTGTGGGAAAAAACCCCGCAAAAATCGGTAAAATTAGAGCCCAATAAAAAAAACGTGCTACACGGTAATTTTAGTTACTGAACAACAAAAAACCACTCACTGCACGCCCGTTCAGATGCCTCAACCTAATGGCATCATTTTCAAAAACCAAATGAAAGCAAATGAGGAGAAATATGAAGGCAAATGAAGGTAAATGGAGCCAGATGAGGACAAATGAAAGGCGAGTAAGGCAAATGGAGGCAAATAAAGGAAATTGAAGGCAGATGAAGGCAAATGAAAGAATATGAAGCCATATGAACGCTTATGGAGGCATATCAAGGGAAATGAAGGTAAATGGAGGCAGATGGAGGAATACAAAGGGAAATGAAGGCAGATGGAGATAAATTAAGGGAAATGAGGGCAATTGAAGGAAGATGGAGGAAAATTAAGGGAAATGAAGGTATATGAACGCATAAGGAGGGATATGAAGGCAAATGAAGGTAGATGGAGCGAGATGAGGACAAATGAAGGGCGAGGAAGGCAAATGGAGGCAACTAAAGGAAATTGAAGGCAGATAGCCTACTGGCATCATTTTCAAAAACCAAATGAAAGCAAATGAGGAGAGATATGAAGGCAAATGAAGGTAAATGGAGCCAGTTGATGACAAATGAAGGGCGAGGAAGGCAAATGGAAGCAATTGAAGGAAATTGAAGGCAGGTGTAAGAGATGAATGGAAATGAAGGCATATGGAGGCAAGTGAAGGCAAATGGAATTAAATGAAGGAAAATGGAGAAATTTGAAGGCAAGTGTAGGCAAATGAAGAGAAATGAAGCCATATGAACGCATATGGAGGCATACGAAGGGAAATGAAGGCATATGAAGATGAATTAAGGGAAATGAGGGCAATTGGGGGAAGATGGAGGCAAATTAAGGAAAATGAAGGTATATGAATGCATATGGAGGAATATGAAGGCAGATGGAGGGAGATGAGGACAAATGAAGGGCCAGGAAGGCAAATGGAGGCAAATAAAGGAAATTGAAGGCAGATAAGGGCCTATGAAGGGAAACGAAGCCAAATGAACGCATATGAAGGCATATGAAGGGTAATGAAAGTAAATGGAGGCAGATGAGGACAAATGAAGGGCGAGGAAGGCAAATGGAGGCAATTGAAGGAAATTGAAGGCAGGTGTAGACAAATGAATGGAAATGAAGGCATATGGACGAATATGGAGGCATACGAAGGGAAATGAAGGCAGATCGGGATAAATTAAGGGAAATGAGGGCAATTGAAGGAAGATGGAGGCAAATTAAGGCAAATGAAGGTATATGAACGCATATGGAGGCATATGAAGGCAGATGGAGGAAGATGAGGACAAATGAAGGGCCAGGAAGGCAAATGGAGGCAGATGAGGACAAATGAAGGGCGAGGAAGGAAAATAGAGGCAATTGAAGGAAATTGAAGGCAGGTGTAGACAAATGAATGGAAATGAAGGCATATGGACGAATATGGAGGCATACGAAGGGAAATGAAGGCAGATCGGGATAAATTAAGGGAAATGAGGGCAATTGAGGGAAGATGGAGGCAAATTAAGGAAAATGAAGGTATATGAACGCATATGGAGGAATATGAAGGCAGATGGAGG
The DNA here is from genome assembly GCA_964030785.1 of Siderastrea siderea. Taxonomy (NCBI): domain Eukaryota; kingdom Metazoa; phylum Cnidaria; class Anthozoa; order Scleractinia; family Rhizangiidae; genus Siderastrea; species Siderastrea siderea. The sequence continues at coordinate 47,563,749 of OZ034969.1, read as the reverse complement.
AAGATGAGGACAAATGAAGGGCCAGGAAGGCAAATGGAGGGAGATGAGGACAAATGAAGGGCGAGGAAGGCAAATGGAGGCAATTGAAGGAAATTGAAGGCAGGTGTAGACAAATGAATGGAAATGAAGGCATATGGACGAATATGGAGGCATACGAAGGGAAATGAAGGCAGATCGGGATAAATTAAGGGAAATGAGGGCAATTGAGGGAAGATGGAGGCAAATTAAGGAAAATGAAGGTATATGAACGCATATGGAGGAATATGAAGCCATATGAACGCATATGGAGGCATATGAAGGGTAATGAAAGTAAATGGAGGCAGATGAGGACAAATGAAGGGCGAGGAAGGCAAATGGAGGCAACTAAAGGAAATTGAAGGCAGATAGCCTACTGGCATCATTTTCAAAAACCAAATGAAAGCAAATGAGGAGAGATATGAAGGCAAATGAAGGTAAATGGAGCCAGTTGATGACAAATGAAGGGCGAGGAAGGCAAATGGAAGCAATTGAAGGAAATTGAAGGCAGGTGTAAGAGATGAATGGAAATGAAGGCATATGGAGGCAAGTGAAGGCAAATGGAATTAAATGAAGGAAAATGGAGAAATTTGAAGGCAAGTGTAGGCAAATGAAGAGAAATGAAGCCATATGAACGCATATGGAGGCATACGAAGGGAAATGAAGGCATATGAAGATGAATTAAGGGAAATGAGGGCAATTGGGGGAAGATGGAGGCAAATTAAGGAAAATGAAGGTATATGAATGCATATGGAGGAATATGAAGGCAGATGGAGGGAGATGAGGACAAATGAAGGGCCAGGAAGGCAAATGGAGGCAAATTGAAGGCAGATAAGGGCCTATGAAGGGAAACGAAGCCAAATGAACGCATATGAAGGCATATGAAGGGTAATGAAAGTAAATGGAGGCAGATGAGGACAAATGAAGGGCGAGGAAGGCAAATGGAGGCAATTGAAGGAAATTGAAGGCAGGTGTAGACAAATGAATGGAAATGAAGGCATATGGACGAATATGGAGGCATACGAAGGGAAATGAAGGCAGATCGGGATAAATTAAGGGAAATGAGGGCAATTGAAGGAAGATGGAGGCAAATTAAGGCAAATGAAGGTATATGAACGCATATGGAGGCATATGAAGGCAGATGGAGGAAGATGAGGACAAATGAAGGGCCAGGAAGGCAAATGGAGGCAGATGAGGACAAATGAAGGGCGAGGAAGGAAAATAGAGGCAATTGAAGGAAATTGAAGGCAGGTGTAGACAAATGAATGGAAATGAAGGCATATGGACGAATATGGAGGCATACGAAGGGAAATGAAGGCAGATCGGGATAAATTAAGGGAAATGAGGGCAATTGAGGGAAGATGGAGGCAAATTAAGGAAAATGAAGGTATATGAACGCATATGGAGGAATATGAAGGCAGATGGAGGAAGATGAGGACAAATGAAGGGCCAGGAAGGCAAATGGAGGGAGATGAGGACAAATGAAGGGCGAGGAAGGCAAATGGAGGCAATTGAAGGAAATTGAAGGCAGGTGTAGACAAATGAATGGAAATGAAGGCATATGGACGAATATGGAGGCATACGAAGGGAAATGAAGGCAGATCGGCATAAATTAAGAGAAATGAGGGCAATTGAGGGAAGATGGAGGCAAATTAAGGGAAATGAAGGTATATGAACGCATATGGAGGCATATGAAGGCAAATGAAGGGCCAGGAAGGCAAATGGAGGGAGATGAGGACAAATGAAGGGCGAGGAAGGCAAATGGAGGCAATTGAAGGAAATTGAAGGCAGGTGTAGACAAATGAATGGAAATGAAGGCATATGGACGAATATGGAGGCATACGAAGGGAAATGAAGGCAGATCGGCATAAATTAAGAGAAATGAGGGCAATTGAGGGAAGATGGAGGCAAATTAAGGAAAATGAAGGTATATGAACGCATATGGAGGAATATGAAGGCAGATGGAGGAAGATGAGGACAAATGAAGGGCCAGGAAGGCAAATGGAGGCAATTGAAGGAAATTGGAGGCAGGTGTAGGAAAATGAATGGAAATGAAGGCATATAAACGAATATGGAGGCATACGAAGGGAAATGAAGGCAGATCGGGATAAATTAAGAGAAATGAGGGCAATTGAGAGAAGATGGAGGCAAATTAAGGAAAATGAAGTTATATGAACGCATATGGATGAATATGAAGGCAGATGGAGGAAGATGAGGACAAATGAATGGCCAGGAAGGCAAATGGAGGCAAATAAAGGAAATTGAAGGCAGATATAGGCCTATGAAGGGAAACGAAGCCATATGAACGCATATGGAGGCATATGAAGGGTAATGAAGGCAGATCGGGATAAATTAAGGGAAATGAGGGCAATTGAGGGAAGATGGAGGCAAATTAAGGAAAATGAAGCCATATGAATGCATATGGAGGCATATGAAGGGTAATGAAAGTAAATGGAGGCAGATGAGGACAAATGAAGGGCGAGGAAGGCAAATGGAGGCAATTGAAGGAAATTGAAGGCAGGTGTAGACAAATGAATGGAAATGAAGGCATATGGACGAATATGGAGGCATACGAAGGGAAATGAAGGCAGATCGGGATAAATTAAGGGAAATGAGGGCAATTGAGGGAAGATGGAGGCAAATTAAGGAAAATGAAGGTATATGAACGCATATGGAGGAATATGAAGCCATATGAACGCATATGGAGGCATATGAAGGGTAATGAAAGTAAATGGAGGCAGATGAGGACAAATGAAGGGCGAGGAAGGCAAATGGAGGCAATTGAAGGAAATTGAAGGCAGGTGTAGACAAATGAATGGAAATGAAGGCATATGGACGAATATGGAGGCATACGAAGGGAAATGAAGGCAGATCGGGATAAATTAAGGGAAATGAGGGCAATTGAGGGAAGATGGAGGCAAATTAAGGAAAATGAAGGTATATGAACGCATATGGAGGAATATGAAGCCATATGAACGCATATGGAGGCATATGAAGGGTAATGAAAGTAAATGGAGGCAGATGAGGACAAATGAAGGGCGAGGAAGGCAAATGGAGGCAATTGAAGGAAATTGAAGGCAGGTGTAGACAAATGAATGGAAATGAAGGCATATGGACGAATATGGAGGCATACGAAGGGAAATGAAGGCAGATCGGGATAAATTAAGGGAAATGAGGGCAATTGAAGGAAGATGGAGGCAGATTAAGGATAATGAAGGCATATAGACGTATACGGGGAATTATGAGGGAACATGAAGGCCAATGTAGGAAAATAGGACTCATTGAACGCAGATGTAGGCATAAGAATGGAAATGAAGGCATACGAGCGATTATGTAGGTATATGTAGATAGATGAGTATGTAGGGGAAAATGAGGCCAATCATAGGCGTATAGCGGCCAATGAGTGGAGGTGAGGTTTCTTTGTTTTAAATATTGTCTTGTCTTTCCTTAGTTTGGGGAATCGTGGTGGGTATATCCATGAGATCTTTCCCGGTCGCAGGACGGGTCGCAGGGAGCGGGTGTAATGATACAAAAGGTTTGTCTTTGATTAAAGTCATACAAACCAGATGATAAATGAAGTATGGTTTTTCTACGACTGCCGCTTCGGCGACTGAGCTACCCGGTGAGTTGTAACAATATTTGGTTTATGTGTTTAAGTTGCTTGGAAGAGAAATGTCTCTTTCTCCGCTTATAAAATATTTCACATGACGTGATGTCGATCGGCCATAAACAGGCAGCGGGAAGCGGGTGACATACGAAAAAAAGTTTGTCAACCTTATATCATAGTTTGCAACCCAAAATAGTGCAAAAAGGCGAGAGCCAGCAAGAAATTGGCGGAAGCCGGTACGAAAGCCCCCCACCCCCGGAGGAGGATACTCCAGTAGATTTTCGGTGGGCGTGTGCCGCACAGGCCTCCAAATTTGGACCCCATTTTAGAAGGGTTTTGGATTCAAGGTGATATCCCGTTCTATAAAAGGCTGTTTTTTAATACCCTGTTCTAGATATTTTTACTAATGTACCAGTCAAATCGAAGCTTCAACATTCACCCCCCAGGCAACTCCCGGGCATTTGAACTTTTGAAGATTGGCTTGTTCAGATTCCATCCCTTTGGGGCAAAAAAGCCGTTCAAATGCCCCACCAATTAGTTCTGAAATACCTCTCTTCAAAGACAAATTTCGTCTTCAATCAAACACTGTTCACACTTTTCATAGAGAGATGTGCTGTGATGACACCTTCAAACTTCTTTTGGAGACCCTTTTGAAAGAGCTATTCACTAACAAAAGCAAAATGCTATCTTGTAAATCCTTCAAACCTTGCAAAAACCGGATAAACTCACAGGAGTATTACGCCAGAACGAGAGATAAATCCGGTTCAAATTCCCCACCCTTCCAAGGCAACGTTCAAATCCCCCCTTTCCGGGCACAATGCACAGTCAAATGCCCGGGGTATGCCCGGGCGGGGGGGGGGGGGGGGGGGGTGGATGTTTAAGCTTCAATTTGACCGGTACATAAATTTCAATCACCTTGCCACTCAAGAAAAGTTGTTTGTTCGCTTGTTCTTCTCATACATCTGAAACACAACTGCTTATTCACAAATCTGGTTTTGTAACACACGTACTTTGCTTAGCACATTCTCTATGAATAATTCAAAACCACTGCTGACATTTTGAAGCTTTCATGCATGTGCAATATTACACCCTGTTCTAACAAATGTCTCAAATGTGGATACCCTGTTCTATATCAGGAGTCCCAAAATCACGACCCTGTTGGGCAGCACATATGGGTTTTGTGAGGGAGTACCCCCTCTCCCTGGGGAAAGGCCTCGGACTACACTACCTCACCCCACCTAGTGTGAATTAAGTTGCAAATAAATCACCATAGGTGGTAAAATCACCTGCTACCAGCATATTTTGAGAGACACCAGCTATATGTTCAGATTGCAGACACTTTTTACTGATCAATGTAAACAAGAGCCAAACCTTCAAATTGTTTTTTTGCAGGTGTTTAACATCTCAAGAACTCAGATTCATCCACACATACCTGCTCTACCTGTCGTCTCCTTAGCACAACAGAAAAGACAACGCAGTAATGGAACATGGTCACCTTATCACCTCATTTCCCCTGACTTGCCACCAATATATGCACTTCAAGTACTCCTAGAGACAGTTCATACATGGAGCCACCTTCCTTGGTTTGTAATTCAATACAGCTACTTCATTCAATTAACCCTTTCATTCCTGAGTTCTTAACCCTTTTTTTTTTCAAACTCTTGCTTGAAACTTCAATGTTCATAAGTGAATCGATATACCATTTGAAAGGTCTTGATGAGTGCAGTTTGTTATTCATATTAAAGTTGGGGAATGAAATATTATTGTGGCTTTGATTAAACTGGTTTAAAACATCAAAATAAGAATGTCTGGGAATACCCAAATTTTTAGTTGTACTAGGAATACGATATGCCCCCAAACCATACCTGTCTTTTTGCAGTTCTCTGAAAATAGAATAATATAAGCTATGTCTCACAACGCAAATTTGCAAAAGAAAAGAATGTCAAAAATTGCAGCGGTGGTCGACCATAATCAAAAATGGTTTTTAAGGTTAGGGGGTAGAGTTTTAGTCTTGAAATTAACTGATTTTTCCAAAGCCATTTTAGTGGCTAAGTGTCATAGACCAAATATGGACTCCTTTGTAACGTCTTTGCTTTAGTTGACATAAATGGGAGTGAAAGGGTTAACAACATGAAGCTGCAAATACAGTGTCAACTGAACATTAATGGACAATGGCCAGCTAAAATGTACTTGTGTCCATCAAAATCGTGACTGTGATCAATGATAGTGTCTGGACGGAAACTTTGCTGGTGGGATACAGGCTGAAATAAGACTGGCAGGAAGTGTGATATGCTGTATTTTGTAGGTGCTCGCAGTGGGGTTGTGGCAAAGCACAGTATGGAAGACCTTACAATCAGGAAAATGAGCTGAAAAGTGTGAATTTACACAACACAAGCTCCACTGACACCATGCAAAAACAGTTATTTATACTTTGGGGTGTCATCCAGAGTCTTAAAAGGCTGGACACTTGCATTGGAAAGTCAAAAATTGTTTTTCATATTACTTCTGTCATTATCTTTGTATTGAAAAACAAGCTTCTAGCCAGTTAGGTACCTGGGTGTCCTACAAATAACTAGTTTTTGGAGAAGTCTTTGGAAAATGTGCCTAGGCTTTTTCAGTTTAATGGGGAAACATGCCTTCCCCACAACTAACCTTCAATTATTTGGTGACTACTTTATAGTACAGAAGAGTATACTGTAACTACCGGTATATCGGGTAAGAACTATAAAAATTATTTTGTTCCTCTCCAAAAGGTGGGCAGTGATCATTGGTTCCACTGCTCTCTTGAGAAGCATTATAACAGTTCCCATGGCAGTACATCAGAACAAACTCATTGCTGAAATTGAACTGCGTCAACCTACTGTCAGTATGATGACCGAGGCTCTAAAACACAGAGTAGTAGGAGAATGCCGCAGATCAGGAGTACCCGCCGCTGAAGCAGACAAGCTGTTTAAGAAGAGGGTGGGTGTTTGTGCATGGTTTATAATAATTACCATAATAATTGAGCTTGTTTGAAATAGTACTACTCTATCAGCTGATGCTGATGCTGATGATTTTATTTTGTTGGTAGTACAAAAGAACCTTTATTAAAGAAAAATTGTTGCCTCATTAAATTTACCCATTTTGTAGTTCTGTTGAGGTTGCAACAAAATAGATGCTACAAATAAAAAAGTAGCTTATTGATTGTTCTTTATTAGAAGTAACAGTTGCATTGTAAGTTTTGATGAATGCTCCAAATTAGTGAAAGTTAGTGCGAAGTGTTGCAAAATGTTTCTTCTCAAAAAGTTTGAAATAAAGATGTATTTATTTAGAACTTTCCTGTAGTAAGGTACAAACATGTACATGTACAATAGAAAAAAAGTTGGTATTTACATATAAACTTTATTTATTGTATGGGAAAAGACTGTACAGTTGACTCCTGATAACTCGACTCTTTAAAGGGAAATAATAATAATAATAATAATAATAATAATAATAATAATTATAATAATAAAGGTTTGAGTTATTGGGAGTTGAAGTTATTGAGAGCTGGGATTCCTGTGGACCCCAATAATCACATGTTGCATACTAAATTTTTTTGTATTCTCACAGGAAGACCTAACATGTTTTGTGTAACACAACACTAGGAAACTAGTAAGATAAATTGACATAAAGGACAATAATTATTAGACACTTCAAGAATGCATGCTGCTTAATTTTTGAAATTTGATTCAAAATATAGACACAGTGTTATGGAGTATATTATATTTTTGCCTCATCACACGTTGAAAAACGAGGTTTGAGTTATTGAGAGTAAAATTGTAAAGCAAATGACCCAAGGGAAAACAAAAACATTTGTTTGAGTCAGTAGGAGGCGCGATTTATTGAAGGCAAAATTACTGTAAATGTTTGGAACAATTCCAGTGGAAATCAATGTTGGTTTGAGTAAGTGCAAGCTTCAAGTTACCACGGGTACAAGTAACCAGGAGTCAACTGTACCTACATGTAATAATGATGGATTATGAGACCTTGAATCTGTTATTTTTCAGCACCGCAAGATGATTTATGACTATTACCAGTCTGAAGGCTGCAATCCAATGAAGATTTACATTTTACCCTGGATGCAGCTGCCGCTGTGGTTCTTTCTATCCTTGTCATTCAGAAACCTTACTGGCTTTTTCCCATCACAAAGAAATTCAGGTAATTAAGCTATTTTAAAGGCTACTTAAATACATTGTTATGCAGTCACTTAAATGTTTTGAGTGAATCATGATTGCTGTGTTTGCTGTTAGGTAAGAACAAGATTGTGTTCTAGCAGCCAAGAACAAGAAAATGAAAAACCTGAGCCATTTTTCTGGGCATTTGGCAAATATCTGAGCCCTCAGCTTTTTTTAGCCCAGCTTTGTATACTTTGATCAGGCCAATAAATAAACCTGGATGATGCAGAGCTGGTAGTAGCAGTTAGTCACCTGATGGTGACAAAATGGCTAACGCTCAGAACATCAGCTTTTGAATCTGCTTACTGTGGCCAATTTGCCTTACATCAACTTAACTTGACATCCAATTGATGCTAAACACTGACCCACTGAACAAAGGTTTTTGGCAGATTTTCACATCAAACCACAATGACTAGTCAGCTAAATTTTTTTACCTTATAGATAGTTAATACATTCAGCCATTCTTTTTACAAGGAAAGCCATTTTTAATTGTTGTTGTCTCTTTTCTTGTTCTTCATAAATTGCATTCCTAAATCCACTTACAAAGAATAAAAAAAGCTACAATTTGCTATCAATGACTATCCATGTTGTGCCAAAACAAGCTCGGTGACCCTTATTTTTTATTGCACTTTTTAAATGTTCTAAACATAATTACCAATTGGACCAAGTCTTAGAAAATTTTCAATATTCCTTTTATTTCGACGGAATCACCTTAACTTGCATAAATTTGTGGAGATTAGTTGTCCAACCACAGTCAAGAGAACGGGTTCCAGGAAGCTGACCTTTGGTCATGGCCTTTTGAAAAATGTCTGCTTACCTGTTGCTTGAAGCTTGTATTAACACTCAAATAAAATATGGCGGGTGAAGTCCTGTGAACTTTGTCTAGATTGTTCACTCTTGCAAACATTCCTTGCTATCCTCTTTCTGTGGAATTTCCCCTAGTTTTAGTCATTTTTCCGGCCATAGCCCAGCTCCTCAAGGTAGTTTGGCTTGTCAATGTACTTGTCCTTAGCACAGTGTAGGATCTCCTGAATGTCATCTTCAGATAATTCTTGTTCCTTTATTTTGCTGATAATCTCACTTAAGGCATCATTCTTCTTCAATTCTGCCATTGCATGCTCTTTGCTTGAACACTCCAGAGTTATTTTTCCTGGATAGAAATTGCCAGGCTTAGCAGCCAACATCTTGCTTGGTGATGCCTGCTGTTTCATTATCATGGCTTTGCTATGAAATTTGTCTGCAAAGGTGAAGCTCTTTTGGTGAGACACTCCACATTCACTCTTTTTCTCCACAGTAGAGCTCTTGTCTTCCTTCTTGTCTTTCGTATCAGCATCTTTAAAGCCCATGTGTTGCTTCAACTTTTGCAGGTCATCAGAAAACTCAAACATTTTGAACTCAAGCTGTGCGACTTCCTCAGATAAAAGCTGAAACTTGCTGCTCAGTTCCTCAATCTTTAAAGGCTGGTCAGTTTTGCAGACTTGTTTGGTTCTGCTTGCTTCTTTTGTCTCTGGGTGAAGAGGCTGTGATTTCTTTTCCTCTTTTGTGTTTGCTGTCCCTAAGAGCACTGTTTCATCTGCAGAACTCTCACTTGATTCTAATGAGCTATACTCAGGAATCTCTTTCAATTTCATAGCACGGGAAGATTTCACTTTCTTTGTCGCATCCCCCTTATTATCTTTTTCTATCTCACCAGCTTCACTTTTCAATTCTTGCAGATGACTTTTTGCTGTGTTCAATTTCTGTGAAATGAGGAAGTGACCATTGGAGAATGTAGTATCTGGTGGTACTTGTAGATGTGAAATTTTGTCCCTGTATTCTGTATTATCCTTGCCACCTGTTGTTTGACCTGCAGCCTTATTGGTCTGTTCAAAGAAGCTTACCGGTAATGTAGTAGCGGCTCGTTTTTGTGGACTCTTGATGTATTCGTACTTAGCAAGAGTGTCAATAGTGATGGTCTCAAAGGTGTATTTCCCATGCTTGTTGTCTTCTTCCCCCTTTTCTTCCTTGTTTTTGATTACTTCTCTTTCAGTAGAATTAACTTTCGCTGAGGCTGTGTCACATTTAGGTGATGATGTCAGCCTAGCTCCAAGGTCTTTTCCATTGGATGGCTTTCTACTTAGGGAACTTCCTGGCGTTTTTCTAGGGGTTGAGAGCTTTTCAGCCAGCAGCTCTGTGTAGAGGCGTTTGGTCTTATCATCAGTCTCCCACCATTTGTAAGTTGGGAAGTTAGGGGCTGCAGCCATTGGTTGTCAAAGACTCCTATGATAAATTAAAATGTGACAATTTTATAGCAGTCAATCAATCCAACTTTCAATCCAGCTGTTGTCCATCCTTCCACCAGTCAGCTCAGTCAGTCAGTCAGTTGGTCAGTCGGCAAGTCGTTCAGTTGGTCAGTCTGCCAGCCAGTGATCAGTCAGTTGGTCGGTCGGTTGGTCGGTTGTCGGCCAGTCAGCCAGCCAGCGAGCTAGCCATTCAGTCAGTCAGTCAGTCAGTCAGTCAGTCAGTCAGTCAGTCAGTCAGTCAGTCAGTCAGTCAGTCAGTCAGTCAGCCAGTTAGTTTTATGTGAATTTTGGTCTCTCAACGTGATTATTAAACATAACCATCAAGCTAATAAATAAGTTCGAGCCACCTTAATTGACCAGTTGACATATTGGTTGTCAAAAACTAATCACTGTGAACTATACAATCATTTAGTTTTAAACCATATTTTTTTGTTGCAGGTGGTGATGTGGTCCTCCCATGTCCTGAGATAGCCAGTGAAGGTGCTCTGTGGTTTACAGACCTCACTGTAGCTGACCCCACCCTTATCATACCCTTTGCTGTTGGTATCTTTAATCTCACTAATATTGAGGTAAGTACCGGTAACTATCAAACGTAATTAGCATGCCAACATAATACCAGTGGAGTTTTTATACAAAGGTCAGCTTGAATGTTAATGTGGCGTTGGTTGGTTTACAAGCTCCACACCCAATATTGTTACAATGTATCCAGCGAGGTTGGACATGACTGCTGGACAATGATGTTGAAACATTGAGGCTGGGTTTAATATCTCAGACAGACGTATCTTTTGTTACAGTTTTGAAACATGATTATTAATGAGACAAGAAAAGCACAGTTATTGTTTTTGTGATTTCTGCAAATGAACAAAGAAACATAAAAATATAAAATATACACATGCACAGAAGCATAAAAATATAAAAGACCTTGTTTTTGCAACCCCATCTTGAAGTTGAAAATAATTTACTAGACACCTTCTGAAATTCAGATTGATCTGTTTTGTGAAATAAAGCACTGACTCATAGAATTAGTGAGAAGATTTAGTAAACCCTTTAGTTTATAACAGTTATAATTCATTAAAAATGTGCATTGGTAACTTTTTCATGGCTTGTAAATAAAAAAAAAATAGAAAACATCATTGTTCATGTTGAGCATAAATAGATTGAAACTCTTGTTTAAAAGTTTGATATAACATGAAACTACAGAAGTTTGTCTTTAAAAATGCACATGTTTAAGGTTTGACTAGTACACTACATATACTTCATATTGGGGTATTGGTGCAGCAATTAAGGAAGCAATTGAACTTAGAATTTATGCTGAACTTTAATGCAGCATTTTAAAATAATGCTTTTCTTGGCCGCTAAACTAATCCCGTTTTAAGTCAAGTCAATGGACAACCAGTCTTACACTGTAAGTGATTAAAATGATCCATAACAAGATGGTTTTACTTACTGAATCTGAGCAAATCTTTTGACTGCACCTTGGAGCAAGCCCTTACCACCTCTTCAAGCCTTGCAAGTGTATAGTGTTAACTGTAAACACCCAAGCATTTTATAGGTGGAGATTGTAGACACAGGGTGTGGAACCCTGTTGTGTTTACTTCATTATTTTAGTCAGGTGAAGATGGCCTTATTGTTTACATCCTGAGTTACAGCTTGATTTTGAGGTGGAGTTTGGGTGTGGTGGCTAATAGGGAAAATAAAATTTTAGATCGTAAAAAATATAAAAGAAAACCTCATATCTCTTACGAAGGTCTGCGTCATTATTATGTTTCTACATGTAGGTTCAAATGAAGGCCAGACTAGTAGAAAAATATTACAGAAAGTGAAATCTAGAAGGCGAGATTTAATGTTGAGTTTTGTTGGAATTTGTATGTTACCAAAATAAACCTGACAAGGCAACAGGTGGCATGCAGTCACCTGTTGCTCTACTGAATCTTCCTTATGTTGACAGAATTTAAAGCCACATTTGTAAATTTGACCAAAAAAAGCTCATCTCAAAGAATTTTTATTTCCCTCACAATTAATAGTGCATTTTTTCTCAAATTATCTAATTATATTTTATATTTTCCCAGCTAATTCCAAACTTACTCAAAGTAACATTTTGTTTATTTTTGGCGATCGATTTTTCTTGTTATTGTGAAAGGCACAAAATTATATTTGCTTAGTTTCATTCAATAAGATTTGACTGCTTGTTACCTTGAATCTTCAGCATCTAAATTTATGTCAGTACAACACCAAAATAAAAAAAAAAGTCGACAATGCCATGATCAGGCAATGAAATGATGAGGAAAATAATACAGCAAATTTTTTGGCAAAAAATATAATCTTGATGAGCAGCTTTCGTGGTTTGCATGAACATTCAAGGACACCAAAATTTGTGTAATGCAGCGAGAGTTTAAAGATTGCTGTTAGTAGTAGTAAATCTCTTTGCTGAGTGAAGCAGCTTTTTGTTTGAGATTACAAGCTGTTTGAGACAGAAACTGTTAAAAACTGCGAAAATCTAGTCCGACTCTTATTTTATGTTGTATATAAAGTTTTGTTTAGCAATGGAAATTGCCAATAATTTGGATGTTATCAAACATATATAAACTTGATTAGGTGACAGGCAGTCACCTGTTTTTTTTTTGAGCAGGTCTCAATGGTTTTTGCCTGTTGCTGAGTTTCTGTTATGTAATATATTATTATACAATGCAACTGTGAAAAAAAGCCTTATTAGTTAGCTTAGATTCACTGCTATGACCTGCTATGCAGGTCTAATTTCACATAATTCTCTTGTAACATAATATTATTTAATCTTGCTGTCTTTCTGTTTTCATCTTTCCTTTTCTCCAAATTTGACTGTGGTAATTTGAATGTCCTGCAGTTTAATTGAATTCTGCTGTTGTTCCTTTTTTATGTATGTAATTATTTTGATACAAAAGATTGATTGTGCACAACATGAATGAGACACAATCTCTTTGAACAGATAGTGATGACTGCCCCTCTCTTCAGGCAACTCAATGGAAGGGAAAGAATCTCAGTCTCCAGGCTTCTTCCAACCTAGCCTGCATAACAAGCATATTTTTAATTTATGGGGATTTTCACAGGTTTGAAGCATTTTTTGCTTTTTGGCCGCACAAAAATTGGTGCAAGCACAAAAAAGTGCCCCTTCCATTTTTTGCATGCACCCCAATTTGCGTGCAGTGAAAAAGCGAAAAATACCTCAAACAGGCAGAAAAGCCTACCGACGATGCTTGATTGCTATTCATGCTACTTCCAACCCTGTCTGCTCTTCCCAGTCCCTTCACGTTTCCTGTTAAAGAGGCTGTAAGACTGATATACCTCATGGAGTTGAATATTGTGAATTATTTTTGTTAAGACCCCTTTTGCCTTTTTAGGGGTGTTTTACAAGCCAAAACCAAATTTGAGAGACATGACAATGCTTGCTGATATTCTTCAGTCAGCCAAGTAATAATAATAATAATAATCTTATGATGATGATGATGATAATTATAACAATTTTTTACAATAAAAAGTGCAATACACAGGTAAATGCAGATAGCTAAGGTGCAATATTACACCACAGGCAGCCCACGCTGTTAACTAGCTTTACCCAGTCTCTATAGCATGAAGGCTTACCTAATGCACAGGGGCTACCTGGGTCTAGCAGCTCTCCCTAATTATACACCTGAAGACAGCACAAAACAGGGGCCAACCTTAAACCACCAAATTTCAGGTGGATTTTTGTATGTTATCTTGTAGCCCCTAGTTTACTTTGCAGGCATGCATTAGCTGATCATGTTTTTACAACTTGCCATTAATGAACATTCCTATGGCTGTGGTTGTAATACATGAATCTGACATTGCATAAATTATGTACTTTTTATAATCAGCTCAATGCACTTCGGAGGCACAAAACAACAAAGTTCCAGCAGATTGTGACAAACACTCTGAGAATTGTGTCAGTGGGAATGGTGTTTGTTGCTTCACAAGTTCCAACAGTAAGTCACTGCTAAAAGCTATTAATGGCTCATTTCTTTCACTAATTATTCTTTGTGAAGTGTGACCTGCTATAGCTGGAGGAATGATTTGCCAGCTTGCAACACAATTTCCAATTTAATTTTGAACATTAAAACGTTGATGAACTGAAGAAGAGATTGATTTAAATGTGTCCTAAGCCCTCCTGCCCCCCACTTTTACCACTCTTTATACCTGCCCCCCACCCCACTTTTACCACTCTTTATACCTGCCCCCCACCCCACTTTTACCACTCTTTATACCTGCCCCCCACCCCACTTTTACCACTCTTTATTCCTGCCCCCCACCCCACTTTTACCACTCTTTATACCTGCCCCCCCCACCCCACTTTTACTACTCTTTTTTCCTGCCCCCACCCCACTTTTACCACTCTTTATACCTGCCCCCCACCCCACTTTTACCACTCTCTATACCTGCCCCCCACCCCACTTTTACCACTCATTATACCTGCCCCCCACCCCACTTTTACCACTCTTTATTCCTGCCCCCCACCCCACTTTTACCACTCTTTATTCCTGCCCCCCACCCCACTTTTACCACTCTTTATTCCTGCCCCCACCCCACTTTTACCACTCATTTTACCTGCCCCCACCCCACTTTTACTACTCTTTATTCCTGCCCCCACCCCACTTTTACCACTCATTATACCTGCCCCCACCCCACTTTTACTACTCTTTATTCCTGCCCCCACCCCACTTTTACCACTCTCTATACCTGCCCCCCACCCCACTTTTACTACTCTTTATACCTGCCCCCCACCCCACTTTTACTACTCTTTATTCCTGCCCCCACCCCACTTTTACCACTCATTATACCTGCCCCCACCCCACTTTTACTACTCTTTATTCCTGCCCCCACCCCACTTTTACCACTCTCTATACCTGCCCCCCACCCCACTTTTACCACTCTCTATACCTGCCCCCCACCCCACTTTTACCACTCTCTATACCTGCCCCCACCCCACTTTTACCACTCTTTATTCCTGCCCCCACCCCACTTTTACCACTCTTTATTCCTGCCCCCACCCCACTTTTACCACTCTCTATACCTGCCCCCCACCCCACTTTTACTACTCTTTATTCCTGCCCCCACCCCACTTTTACCACTCTCTATACCTGCCCCCACCCCACTTTTACTACTCTTTTTTCCTGCCCCCACCCCACTTTTACTACTCTTTATTCCTGCCCCCACCCCACTTTTACTACTCTTTATTCCTGCCCCCACCCCACTTTTACTACTCTTTTTTCCTGCCCCCACCCCACTTTTACCACTCTCTATACCTGCCCCCACCCCACTTTTACTACTCTTTTTTCCTGCCCCCACCCCACTTTTACCACTCTCTATACCTGCCCCCCACCCCACTTTTACCACTCTCTATACCTGCCCCCCACCCCACTTTTACCACTCTCTATACCTGCCCCCACCCCACTTTTACCACTCATTATACATGCCCCCCACCCCACTTTTACCACTCTCTATACCTGCCCCCCACCCCACTTTTACTACTCTTTATTCCTGCCCCCACCCCACTTTTACCACTCTTTATACCTGCCCCCCCCACCCCACTTTTACTACTCTTTTTTCCTGCCCCCCCCACCCCACTTTTACCACTCTTTATACCTGCCCCCCACCCCACTTTTACCACTCTCTATACCTGCCCCCCACCCCACTTTTACCACTCTCTATACCTGCCCCCACCCCACTTTTACCACTCTTTATTCCTGCCCCCACCCCACTTTTACCACTCTTTATTCCTGCCCCCACCCCACTTTTACCACTCTCTATACCTGCCCCCACCCCACTTTTACTACTCTTTATTCCTGCCCCCACCCCACTTTTACCACTCTTTATACCTGCCCCCACCCCACTTTTACCACTCTCTATACCTGCCCCCCACCCCACTTTTACCACTCTTTATTCCTGCTTGCACCCCACTTTTACCACTCTCTATACCTGCCCCCCACCCCACTTTTACTACTGTTTATTGCTGCCCCCCACCCCACTTTTACCACTCTTTATTCCTGCCCCCACCCCACTTTTACCACTCATTATACCTGCCCCCCACCCCACTTTTACTACTCTTTTTTCCTGCCCCCACCCCACTTTTACCACTCTCTATACCTGCCCCCCACCCCACTTTTACCACTCTTTATACCTGCCCCCCACCCCACTTTTACCACTCTCTATACGTGCCCCCCACCTCACTTTTACCACTCTTTATACCTGCCCCCCACCCCACTTTTACCACTCTCTATACCTGCCCCCACCCCACTTTTACTACTCTTTTTTCCTGCCCCCACCCCACTTTTACCACTCTCTATACCTGCCCCCACCCCACTTTTACCACTCATTATACCTGCCCCCCACCCCACTTTTACCACTCTCTATACCTGCCCCCCACCCCACTTTTACTACTCTTTATTCCTGCCCCCACCCCACTTTTACCACTCTTTATACCTGCCCCCCACCCCACTTTTACCACTCTCTATACCTGCCCCCCACCCCACTTTTACTACTCTCTATACCTGCCCCCCACCCCACTTTTACCACTCTCTATACCTGCCCCCCACCCCACTTTTACCACTCTTTATACCTGCCCCCACCCCACTTTTACCACTCTTTATTCCTGCCCCCACCCCACTTTTACCACTCTCTATACCTGCCCCCCACCCCACTTTTACTACTCTTTATTCCTGCCCCCACCCCACTTTTACTACTCTTTATACCTGCCCCCACCCCACTTTTACCACTCTCTATACCTGCCCCCCACCCCACTTTTACTACTCTTTATTCCTGCCCCCACCCCACTTTTACCACTCATTATACCTGCCCCCACCCCACTTTTACCACTCTCTATACCTGCCCCCCACCCCACTTTTACTACTCTCTATACCTGCCCCCCACCCCACTTTTACTACTCTTTATTCCTGCCCCCCACCCCACTTTTACCACTCTCTATACCTGCCCCCCACCCCACTTTTACTACTCTCTATACCTGCCCCCCACCCCACTTTTACCACTCTTTATTCCTGCCCCCACCCCACTTTTACCACTCATTATACCTGCCCCCCACCCCACTTTTACTACTCTTTATTCCTGCCCCCACCCCACTTTTACCACTCTTTATTCCTGCCCCCACCCCAATTTACCACTCTTTATACCTGCCCCCACCCCACTTTTACCACTCTCTATACCTGCCCCCCACCCCACTTTTACTACTCTTTATTCCTGCCCCCACCCCACTTTTACCACTCATTATACCTGCCCCCCACCCCACTTTTACTACTCTTTTTTCCTGCCCCCACCCCACTTTTACCACTCTCTATACCTGCCCCCACCCCACTTTTACTACTCTTTTTCCTGCCCCCACCCCACTTTTACCACTCTCTATACCTGCCCCCACCCCACTTTTACTACTCTTTATTCCTGCCCCCACCCCACTTTTACTACTCTTTATTCCTGTCCTTACCCCACTTTTACTACTCTTTATTCCTGCCCCACACCCCACTTTTACCACTCTCTATACCTGCCCCCACCCCACTTTTACTACTCTTTATTCCTGCCCCCACCCCACTTTTACTACTCTTTATTCCTGCCCCCACCCCACTTTTACTACTCTTTATTCCTGCCCCCACCCCACTTTTACTACTCTTTATACCTGCCCCCCACCCCACTTTTACCACTCTCTATACCTGCCCCCACCCCACTTTTACCACTCTCTATACCTGCCCCCCACCCCACTTTTACCACTCTCTATACCTGCCCCCCACCCCACTTTTACCACTCTCTATACCTGCCCCCCACCCCACTTTTACCACTCATTATACCTGCCCCCCACCCCACTTTTACCACTCATTATACCTGCCCCCCACCCCACTTTTACCACTCTCTATACCTGCCCCCCACCCCTCTTTTACTACTCTTTATTCCTGCCCCCACCCCATTTTTACCACTCTTTATACCTGCCCCCCACCCCACTTTTACCACTCTCTATACCTGCCCCCCACCCCACTTTTACCACTCTCTATACCTGCCCCCACCCCACTTTTACTACTCTTTATACCTGCCCCCACCCCACTTTTACCACTCTTTATACCTGCCCCCCCCACCCCACTTTTACCACTCTCTATACCTGCCCCCCCACCCCACTTTTACCACTCATTATACCTGCCCCCACCCCACTTTTACCACTCTCTATACCTGCCCCCCACCCCACTTTTACCACTCTCTATACCTGCCCCCACCCCACTTTTACCACTCATTATAGCTGCCCCCCACCCCACTTTTACCACTCTCTATACCTGCCCCCCCACCCCACTTTTACCACTCTTTATACCTGCCCCCCACCCCACTTTTACCACTCTTTATACCTGCCCCCACCCCACTTTTACCACTCATTATACCTGCCCCCACCCCACTTTTACTACTCTTTATACCTGCCCCCCACCCCACTTTTACTACTCTTTATACCTGCCCCCCACCCCACTTTTACCACTCTTTATACCTGCCCCCCACCCCAATTTACCACTCATTATACCTGCCCCCACCCCACTTTTACTACTCTTTATTCCTGCCCCCACCCCACTTTTACCACTCTCTATACCTGCCCCCCACCCCACTTTTACTACTCTTTATTCCTGCCCCCCACCCCACATTTACCACTTTTTAATAAATAGTGGTTCGTTGGCCATTTTGAAGGTAAGTAGGGGGAACCCAGGGGTAGGGCACTGGGGTTTAAAGTGATGAGAGATGTGAAGGATATTTTGGGGGTTTTAAGGATAAGGATACATTCTAGTCCCTTTGAGGGCTATACAGCCTCCCTCAACAGTTTGTAATCCATTCCCCACTTAATGCACAATTAGGGGGCCTCACAATGAATCAATTTGATTTAGAAAGAAATCAATTCCAAAGAAATGGTCTGTCACATGAAACAGTATTATCTAGTGGTATTTGTATCATGAGAAAGCTTAGATGAAACACTAAGCTGCAAGTTTACATGTTTAATTGGGAGTCCCATAAAAGTGTTTACCGTGTAATTTCTTGGCAAAATTAAGATTTTCAAGTGCATTGTCAGATGTGATGCATATGAATTAAACAAATTGATTTTAACAATAATAAATTTGCTCTGACTCACTCCACTGCTTTCTATCTTAAGTGGTCAAAGAAATAATTTATGCTTCAGTTTTTAGGGAAAAAAATGCGCCTGTATGCCAAAATAGATCATATAATTATGCAACAATTTGGAATTCAAGGCCAAATTGTTAACCAAACCATTTTTCCACAAAGTTCTTCTAATAAATTAAGGTAGTGCTACATACTGCAGTGCATGTTTCAGCAGTTTTCAGATTTATTGTTGCAGAGAAAATCTCCATTTTCTCTTGTATTTCCATATTTTCCAGGCCATGTCCCTCTACTGGGCAGTTTCTGCCTTCTTTGGCCTGACACAGAACATTGCCTTTAAATTTCCTGCCGTGCGTCGCCAGTTAGGCATTCCAAAAACACCCAGTGAGAGTGAGCACCCAATACGAGACATGAGAAACTTGGCATGGCTGAAAGGAGAGGAATTCCTCAGGATTCAAAGGGAAGGACGACAGATGAAAAAGAAGAAATGATCACAGGGTGATGACCAGGTCAGAATTTTCAAAAACAAGAAGCTCTGCTATGACAGGGATGACGTTAACTACCTTTGGGGTGTGAAATGCAAATTTAGATAATTATGTTTCTATTGCTCTGCAATGTAAGTATGCTTCAATCAGAATCTCTTGAAATCCTATATACCTGTAAAAATTATAGCTGCAGGAGACCAAGAATTAACCCTTTAAGCCCCAATGGTGATCAGCATCAATTTTCTCGTCATCATATCTGTGCACTATAACACATACAGGTCAGTGAGAATTTAGGAAATGATCACCAGAGATGAATTGTCTTGATGGTTAAACAAGTTCTCCCAATTAAAAGTCAATGAAATGTGTGAAGACCAGTAAGGAGAACTTAATGTATAATCATGATGTTGGGGCTTAAGGGTTAAACAAGTTTCATTGTCTGTCAGTTGTTTTAACAATACATTTGAGGGCTGGAATGCCAGGCCAAGCCATTATTGAAACTTTAAAGATTTGTGTCACAAGTTGCTTTGATCTCTACACCTGTAACAGACTTGATTTGTGAGTAAAGCCAGTTACACTGTAGATGATTGTGCATGCCACTCTTTGAGGTGAAATCGATTGCCAGTAATGACTGGTAAATTTCAGTTTCAATTGCGGGAGCAGGCACACAAAGGGACAGCCAGCAATTTTTGCAAAATTGCCAGTGAGTTTAATTGCTGAGATTTGCTTGTCACAGCAAGCAAAAGCACTGGCAAAAATAATTGTCATCATACATGTAGCAGCAGCCACACCTGGTGATTTTCATCAATTTCCGCAATGAACATACGGCATCACCTATTGTGATCACCCCCAGTATCTGGAGTGTCATAAGTGGCTGGCAACTTTAAGTTATGACCCGTGACTAATGGTGAAGATAATTAGCTAGCAACTCAGAATTTGAAAACTTTCATGGGGAACCTTTTTATTAAGTTTATGACATCTACTTTCCTTGTGGAGTCATTTTCTTCAAAGGTAAGAAATAAATTTTAAAAATGCAATTGGGAACTCTGTTAAGAAAAATCCTATCAAGTAAACTCAGCTGCAATAGTTGTGGCAGGTTTAATGACAGCTAGCGAGATTCACAGAGTGGGTCATTGAAAAAGTAAAATATTGACCTTCCTGAAATTTTAAAAATTTCTTTCCAGGCACACAATTCAGGGAAAGATATGGAAGTTGCCAATGCCTAGCAAAGTGGTTGAAAAGTTTCAGTTTGCTGAAATTTTGTCCCAGGGAACATCCCTTTGAATGTGATGAAGAACTACTGGGATGAGGTCGGATGTGTGAACACAGAGGCTGTAGGCCATTGGGAAAGACAATCAAGAGGAAGGCAAAGACGAGTTACGTCGCAGATTAGAGCAAGTCCTGTGACTGAGCATTTATTTGTGTATTACTAACCATGCAGCATGTACAGATACATGCCATCAGAGACTTTTTGGCAGGGATTCTAAAGACAACGTTGAAATACAGTGAACTCTTGCCTAATAATGACCAGTGGCGCACGGCTCAAAATTATGGTCACAGCCCTGCCCTATTATTAAAGACAGGAGCGCGACGTTTTGGTGGAGATAGACTGTTAGTCAAGTGAGATAGACTGGTAGTCAAGATAGTCTGAGATAGTCTGCTATATAGACAAGCAAGTACCTAATCCTGCAAGCTCTCCTCCAGTTCCCCTCTGCCATTTCGCTTCTCCCAGTCTTGCTAAGTTTGTTTTGCTCCTTCAGTCACTCACACGATTGGCTTGCAGTTTTGATTGTCTAGAAAGATACTCCAGGACACCAAATTGTGGTCCTGATTGCATCAGTTGTAATTATTAGAAAGGAGTTTTTTTTGCACAGATGACCAGTCAGACAGAATGTTGATCCTGCAGTTGTGCTGGATGGTATTCTGTGACACTATATTTTCCACTGTTCTTTTATTTATTTAATAAATACCTGTACATTGTACAACACAAAATTTGTTTTTTAAACTAGTATGACATCTACTTAAAACCCTATCATTTGTGATGCATTATAATTCGTCCTCTCTTTCAAGTTCCTCCATTTCTTTTTTAGTAATTGTCCTTCCATTACAGTGACATGCATTTCGCTGGGCTTCTTTGTAAGCCATGCACCCTAATGCATATGACCCTGAATACAAGAGGTCTGCAGAAGTCTGACAGGCCTCCAGCTGTTCTTTAGGCAGTCGATTTCCCAGTCCTGTTAAAAGACACTCATTGTCTAAGCAAGATTTAAAGTCTTCGTCGCATTGTGTGCGATCATTGTTACACGTGTCATAGCATATGTCATGGAGGTCACAGCATCTGGTAAAGCCAGAAAAATGGGTTGTGTCAAGCTAAAAGAAAAGGAACATTAAAAAATGAAAATTATGTCATGATCTGTAGCTAGAGGAAGCAGCCATGAATTTTCAACCGTTAAGATGGATTCCGCTCAACATTCGAACAATAGGTGCAAAAATTATTTACTATTAGAAAAAACTACTCAAAGCACGGTAACAATTTGAACACTATTTGAAACATCTCACTTTAATTCACTCCTCCAAGTGACCCCACGATTAAATTCTCAAGCATTCTTGAGAAAATTAACGTCAAATCTCAACTATGCTAAAATGGGTGTCATTTTGTTTTGAACTGACATGAAGCATCTTTTCAATTTAAGTATGGATAACTTCAAATTCAATTCTCTCTTGCAGGGTCAGCTTGGGAGCTTAAGTATTGATAACATCTTTTTTTTTATTCAAAATGTTGCCATGCTATGAGTATTCTTTTTTTGGTAACTTTATTTTTGCACTTATCGTTTGAACGTTCAGGAGAAAATAATCATCTTAATTCCTATGTAATGCATGGGTCTGGGACTTGGAACAAATAAATGGCAAAAATCAAGGAAATACCTACCGTTGCCCTTTTCTTGTGGTAAACACATTTTTGCTCGCTACGCTTGTTTGTAAAATATCGTTTTTACCACGCGAAAATAAAATTTATATCTTCATGCTGCTGTGTAATATCCTCTATCTATTTCACACTGGCTGTCCACTAGGTTGGTATAATTTATACTAAAACAGTTCTTCACCACAGTCCCAGTGAAGTGGTGCATATGTACCTTGCCACTTTGTGACTTGGAAAATATTCACCACTATTCACTTCAACTGTGATGAACATTTTTTAAATTAATTATTTTGCTATTGTGCACCTTGATTCCCATGGAACCACATCCATTACTTGATGGTTTGTGATTTGGATTAGCAAGAGGTTTATACCCTGTAAGAAGAACATAAATGTACACCATAAGCAGCAGGGTTGCATCTTAGGAGAGTAGGATGGTCGGTCCAAGACTACTGAGACATCAAGTTCGGTACAGCCCCTCAAAACATCCCCACCTCAAAATAATCCCCAGTTTTTTTCCACATTGACTCCAAAATGATCTTCAAGTAATTTTCAGAGCAGTGTTTGGATCAGGATCAGGAAATAGCTGAAATAAAATTAGAGTTTCCATGTATTCTAAAGCTCAACTGAAATCTTGGAGCACACAAGGAAGGCATTAGCTATAGGAAGAATGATAAAAAAATTATGTATGATTAATGACAATACATTGTGACAGTTGTAGAAAATAAATATGTTTAGAATGTGGCATGATTTGTGTTGTCAAAGATGGAATTTAATGCATCTTCAATGGTGAAACATGCCATTTTGCTCCAAGAAGTATGTGACGATCATTTCTGAGATGCTGGAAAAAACATTTGGGCATCATAGGGGTGGGGAACATTTTAAGGGAAATATGGGAATCATTTTGGGTAGAGACCCTTGTTAAACCAATCAGTGTTAAGTCAGGGAGGGTGGGGCAGGGGGGGAGGGAATCCCCACCCTTTACCTAGGGCATTTGACTGTCCATTTTGAAAGGGAAATAAGTCACAGATTAAAACTTGATTTGACCAATATGTTTGGTGCTAGGGTCCCCACCCCCACCCCCACCTCCCATTGCTGCTTAAAATTCAAAGTTGCATTAAACTTTCTATCAAATCAGAGCCTGAGAGTTACTGCTGGAAAATTTTGAATCCAACACCACACAGAAAGCATAATTAACACTTGAAGACTAATTAAAACGGATTCCGCTCAACGTTCGAGCAATAAGTGCAAAAAATATTTACTAAAAAACTAGTCATAGCGCGGTAACATTTTCAATGCTATTTGAAACATCTCACTCTAATTCACTTCTCCAAGTGACCCCGCGATGAAATTCTCAAGCATATTTCTCGAGAAAATCAATGTCAAATCTCCTAAACATATGCTAAAAACGGGCGCCATTTTGTTTTGAACTAACGTGAAGCGTATTTTTAATTGAAATATGGATAACTTCTAATCCAATTTTCTCTCACGAGGTCAGCCTGTGAGCAAAATTATCAATAAGTTGTTCTTATCCGTTCTAAAAATGTGACCGTGCTGCAAGTACTTTTTTGGTAACTTAATTTTTGCACTTATTGCCTGAGCGTTGAGCGGAAATCATCTTAACAATGCTCTAGGAGTCACATCAGTTATAATAAGTATATATTTGTCAACAGTTCAAGTTTGCAAAATTTGAGAATCCAAGAGAGTACATCTAATTATGGCAAGCTCAAACATTTAAAAATGAAAATAGATGACAGTGTCCCAATAAATTCTGCGTTTTCGGGACTCTACTTATTTTTTTCAACCCAAACTATTCTCAAAATAATACAAAATAATATCCCTGCTCCATCTGGGATTACACTTGCTTTCCAGGCTGCATTTTACGAGGACTATGCTGAAGATCTCCGACATGGGTTTCAGTTTTTGGCGTACAATTTCTTAGAAGATTTTAAAGTATTTCCCTGGCGTGGCATTGACACCAAATGCACAGTTGGCTGTCAGTTGCAGTTCAACAAAAACGGGTTTGAAAAACAATTTCATTCATCTCAGAAATCTTAGCCTCCTTTCTTCACTACTCATGTTTGTATTCCATCAAAATATCATTATTAGTTTCAACAAGTACTTATGCGGTGGGTTCACGAATTACCAGGTGAACAAATATAACCTTCCAGGCGACCAATCACAGCTCACCATGTCATCTCATTAAAATACTAGCACAAGAAAAGAATTAATTGCACTTATTATCAATGTTCTCACACTCAGTCTTGTTTAAAAACGATTAAAATCGTAGTTGTACTAAATTAAGAAAGATGCACAGAAAAATACCAAATTGGAAAAATCGTCGTGCGTTGATCATGTAACGCAACGATACACAAACTAATAAACAATGATTCCGGTAACAAAATGATAGCGTCTTTGATTCCAAACTAAGATATGCACAAAATCGAACGTGATCCTCGTAAATCGCTCAATAGTTAACTAGTTAACTTTTATAGGGCAAACTTAAGCTTCAGTTTACTGTAAATTAACTCGACATTAATCCGAGTTCGTTACCTTTCGGGCATCTAAACACACAGCTGTCTCCGCCGGCTAACTGCCCCAAAATTTTTGCCAGATCTGCCAATCCACCGGCATCGGGTGCTACTACAGCCAGAATGTAACTAAGAAATAGTAAAGAAACGATTTTCCAATGTCTTTGATTCATTTTCCCTTTTCACGTCCACGCCGCTTCGAGTTCAATGGAACTTTGATTGGACGCATGCCAATTGGATAATTTATTAATAAGCGAAATGGTGGTTCGCTGATCGCTGGCGCATATTTATTCGGATGCCAGTTATGTCAATTTTATTTGCTATGTTTGAGTTTTAAGTCATCTGAGCAAATATACATGTTAATACACCAGCCTGTTTCTAAATCCCGCTAAATTTTTAGGATATTCTATGGCTGAAGCTTATAGGCCTGCCTAATTCTCCAGGGATTCTCAGGATCGGCGCCTTCCGAATACCGTTTTGGATCCGTCCAGAATTATATCACTGGCTTTCTAGTTTTGGCACGGTCATTAAGCGACCAGAGGAATTTGCTGAGATTAACTAGTAAGCTATAATAACGTGCAACACGTACTTGTAGTTGTACGCATCCAACTGCAAACCAACTGTATTGGTAGAGTTGATTGATTGATCACGTCTGAAATAAAGCCAGAAGAATTTGAAAATATCGTTTACTGTTAAGTGATTCAACTCTTGCAATCGATGTTTTGTTCGAAATGAGTCTCGTTTTAAAGAAAATATTTAGGGATCTCGTCGTTTTGTACTTTGTTTACATCGTATTTTTAGAAACCATTTCAATGTTTGGTAGTCTCCCACGCAGCCGTTTTTAGTGGCGTCACGCAACGCTCCGTGTTGTGGGGGGGAGTGTTGCGTGACGCCACTAAAAACGGCTGCATAGGAGACTAAGGGGCTGTTCACATGATACCAGAATGAGTTTCATTCCGGAATGAGTTTTGTTCCAGAATGAATTTCGTACTGCATTCACATGACAAAATCGACCGGCTCAGCCACCTTGAAAAGGACCCTTTTGTCCGCCATCTTGAAAACGATACGCGTGCACCACTCGCCCCAGACTACACGGTTTGCGTTTTCATCTCGGAACGGAGTTCGTTTTCAGTTTACATGATACCAGAATGAAATGTCATACCAGAACGAGAATTTCATTCGGATTGAAAACCGGAGTGAACTCATTCCGGAATGACTTGTGTGGTAACGAAATTTCGTCTCGGTATCATGTAAACAGATACAGAGAAATATATGTGGATGGAATGAACTTGTTCTGGAATGAAAGTCATTCCGGTATCATGTGAACGGCCCCTAAATGTTTGGGGGTATTCCCCTATAGGTCAAATTGAAATGATGATGCAATCGAACGTGGCTCTGATTGGTTCTCGAAGCGGAATCATTTGCTGTGCACGCGTTCACGCCGTTGCACCATCAAACACAAAATTTGCAGTGCTGGTGAAATGTTAACGCCATAAAAGACGGAACACATACCTTTGGGAGTAATTCATTCGCAAATGTCTTGAACTAAACTACACACGAAGGCTACGTGCAAGATATAAACTTATTTTACTGTATTCGCGTGGTTTTCAACGCCGTTCAAAATGTGCGGGTCGCTTGCCAAAGACTTCCACAAGCTTATGAAAAGCATTCCTAGCTTTTCAAACAACCAGGCCAAGGTTTGCCACTACGAAGAAAACTTGGAAGCATTTAAAGTCGAGATTGTTCCAAATGACGGTCTTTACAGCGGAGGAAAGTTCAACTTTGAGGTAACTCTGAAAGATTATCCCAAAGAAGCTCCTAGTGTTATGTGTGTCACGCAAATTTACCATCCGAACATCGATAACGACAATGGTGAAATTTGCTTGAATTTGTTCAGCGAATGGACTGAGACTAATAATTTAGAGGACTGTGTCCAGGGATTGTTGTTTCTGCTGTACAATCCAAACTTGGAAGATCCTCTTAGCCCGTTGTTTGATCCCGAATGCGACAACGACTATGACGATTTTGCTGAAAATGTGCGACGATCGCTGGAGGGAGGCGAAGTGGATGGCTTTAGTTTTGAAAGAAATCTTGTGGACGAAGACGAAGGTACGTCCAACGACGAATCTACCGATTGCCACACGGAGGAAATTCAGGACACAAGTCAAACTAAGACTACAGACGGGTCTGATACGGTGTCAAACGAACACGAAGCTGTAAATGAAAATACAGAGGCAAACTCAGAGTTAAGAACGACTACAGACAGCTCAGAAACAAATAAAAACACTGCCGATTCAAATTTGGATACCAAAGCCGATGAGGCAACTGACATTATTTCAGGAAAAGTTCATCCACATAGAACTGAAGGAGACATTGCTGTTACAAAGGAAATCGAGTTATGACTTGAAAATAAAAATAAATTTAAAAAAACGAACAAACAAAAACACAAACAAAAAACAATCTTAACTGTGAAGCTAATCAAAGGCTCAGACCAGAGGCAGAGTATTCACGCACCATATGGCCAAAATTCTTCAGGTGGGACATGGCCGGGGAGGGGGGGGGGATATTCATTAGAACCTGACTGGATGTGAGGTCAAACAAATTTCATACCAAAATACTGACCGGTAACTTATTCAGGCCTTGCCCCTGATCAAATACCCTATTTTTCTAAGCCAAAAGACACTAAAAAAATTCGCACATGGAAGAGCCATAGCTATCTGCATATGCTGTAAATAAATCCACCCTATCCCACCAGGGGGACTCAACAGACCTTTAAAAATGTACTATTTAACAATGCTTTCAGGTTTTCTGTAGAGTTATGGTAACAGAAGTGAATGTCTGCAAGAACAAGGAATGCCGTGGGGTACAAACCAATTGCACAGATGCATGAATTTCCAAACTTTGCTAAGTGTTACCATAACTTTTGACAATCAAGAAATTAGTTTTTATATATATTTATGTTCCAAAATGAACAAATTATGAAACTTGCATTTTGATTTGTTTCATCCAAGAAGAATGCACATATTTCTTGCAAGTTAACTTGCTGTAAATACAACCATTGTTAGAAGATAAATAAAGCAAATAAAACTAACTTGAATCACCTCTTTATCACCTGAGAATTGATACATAAGCCAACAAGGGATATGTTAGATTGGCACATGGGGAAGAGGGTGTGGGTGTATTTGGGAGTTTGCCTTAGTCACTGATCACTAGGACCCTTGTTCACATTTATGGCCTTTGCTCTGTCAGTGCTTTGGTATTCAACAGAAAAGTTATAATGAAAGTTTTTGGCTATTTGCCTCAGGCCATTAATAGGTGGTTGAGCCAGGGAATGGAATGATGTCCTCAGAGAAGATGGTCAGCAAGGAAACAAAAAATATCGGGTTACCTTATACACATCAAAATTTGTAGTTTGGTACTGATAAGGGTACCTACGTATGGTTAAAATTCCTACGTACCTACGTATGGCTAAACCTACGTACGTATGGCTGAACCTATGGCTGAACCTACGTACCTACGTATGGCTGAATTCAGGCTTACTAGCCCAATTTGATTACAAAAATATACTGAAAAAAGGTGAGAGTGAGAACCCAAACAACCATACCAATATTGCTGTGTTAAGATTGAAGTTCCCTACCTAATTAAATAGTCTTGTGTTTCATATCTTGCAGTCTCTGACATGGCTCTGGCTATTCAATTTTGGGAATGAAAACATGTTTGTAAACCAAAAAAAAAAGTGTTGCCTTCCTGGATAAAGATTTCCTGGGTGGATGAATGAAATATGACAACAATATTGCACTAACAATTTCTTTCATTGACAAAGAAAATAATGTGCTAATAAAATTATATATTGACTTAGGCTGGCCATATTGCATTATTGCAGACACAAGTATCAGACAGCAGACAAAAGCACCAATTATATTTTGGTGTATACACAGGGAGGGTGGATTGATGGATTGAGTGGCTAACCCCCCCCCCCCCCTCTTGAGGCGATTTTGTCTCCGATTGTTCCGGTATCATTCTATCAGGTCAGCCATCCCCACCTTCAAAAATCCTGGATCCACCACTGGAGTGTGTTTGAACATGACACATTTGGCTGTTTCAGAGTCCTGGGACATTTGTTTCAGCCTCAGCATCCCCAGCCCTCCTTTCACTTCTGCATCAGTGTGACAAGTGCCTGTTTCATTAGGCAAGGAGGTTCATGGCTGGGTTGACCAGTCAGGATTTGCCAGCCACCATCTAGGAGCTGGTGCCCAAATGTGGAAGCTCCTGGATGTCACAGGCACCCAACCTCCTCTTGGATGTCACAGACTCCCAACCTCCTCTTAACCCTTTGACTTCCAGGGTCAGTTAAGAGACATTAAAGTGCTTCTAACGTTTGAGTCTGTGGATGAAATCCTACAGTGTAACCACTCAAATGAAACCTCTCCAGCGGTACTTTCACGTGGTACTACAGTCGAAGCTCTCGTTAAGCGACCACCTCGGGAATTCAGAAAAGTGGTCGCAATTAGAGCTGCTGGTCGCTTACGAGAATGGGCTCTGGTAAGCGACCACATGATGAAACAATAGAGAGTGGTCGCTTACAAGAGCTTTTAGCGTAAAGCTTGGCATATGTTAATGGTTACTAATAGTTTTGTAGAAACAACATTGACTAGTTTTTTATTGACTATCACAGAAGAGGTCCGCGAAGGTACAAGTCAAAGAATCATAAGAACTTGTGTTATGTATGCTTTTATTAAAGTGGTTGCTTACGAGAACTTAAACACAATGGAAAAAGCCCATTGGTAATTCACAAAAGTGGTTGCAGTCGCTTACGGGGGCGGTTGCTTACGAGGGCTTTTCATTACAGAGTTTAAGTGACAAGTCAAACGGGATTTCAAAGTGCTGGTCATAACTAGAGCTGGTTGCTGACGAGAGTGGTCGTAAGGAGAGCTTTCTTTTTTTGCCTAAGACCAGTATGTTTATGTAATGTACGTACTTTTTTCTTTTCCTTTGTTTTCTGTTTCGAACTTGTCTTAACTTGTTATTTGTAATTTCATATTATTAATTAATATATAATAAAATTGTTAATTTAGTGTTAAAGGCAGATAAGTATTGTAAATTTGTGTTCTGTTTGTTCAATAAAGTGTTGTAAAAAAAAAGGAGAGCTTTGACTGTATTTATATTTAAGCATTTAACAAAATGACACTTGGGATTCATCTAGAAGTTTGATGTTAGGCTCTCTTGGGAGTGAGAGGGTTAACCAAGGCAGTTGCTGATATGACTGCTGTGATGGCCCACGACTTTCTCTCTGTCCCTCTACCAATAATTTATTGAATTGTGGAAAAATGATATTGAATAGTACTAACACTAAATACCCAACCCATATATGTACCTCTGCTCAAACCCTATCCTGTAACAAAAATCTTCTCTACACTTTCCGTTGTTATAAAAATACTCAGTTTATTACAGTGTACGTACTTAAATGACAGGCGTTGAAAATGTCAAATTCTCTACCCTACTTTACTTTCAGCTGCTTAATACGTTAATTGGAAAAAATACTTTGAATTCCTTAACCTCACCAATTCTGGCATGTTATTAGACTCATAAAACTCAGATGTACGTATTTTCTTTTACAAGGTTCTATCCTGATTTCACAATTTAAGAGAAAAAGGGCTTAAAAACTTAAAATTATACACAATTACATGTATTGTGTGACATTGTCTTTTTGCACGTTCTCTTTTCGTACACTGTGAACACTTGGAATTATAAAAATAAGTCAGCGTGTAAGCAATAAAAAGTACATTATTTTAAGTGCTCCAGTCATGAGTGAATTAAGGAAGTCTCTTTTTTCAGGAAGGGTTCATCCAAATGTCCATCACATATTTCCACTTGTTTTCCCTTGCCCAAAAACTGGCCGGGTATGCTACTGGGACTAAACAACAACAACAAAACAAAAAAAAAAACAAACAAAAACACGGAGGAGAAAACCGAAAATGTGGATGACTGTTTTGAGGTAGTCCGCAAGACCAGATGCTATTTCTGGAGCTTGTTTCACTTGCCAGAAGATAAGCTTATTTTTGGCCAAGTGAAATGAATTCTGGAAATAGCGCCTGCTTTTGCAGGCTACATGTATCCATGCATTACTCCAGTCAAAATGTGACCTATGTGGATTGATACAATTTATTTCTGAACTTGTCTTTAGAGGAGCAGTTAATAGAAAACAGACACTAAATTTTTAGTAGTAACACCATTAATTCACTCTACATGTTTGTTGGAACCATTGAAGTCGATTGAGCATCACTAAATTCCATTTATGGCTGAAAAAGGTTGGCATGACATGGTATTGCCCAAGGGGTGTATGAAAAAATTATTACAGCATAAACTACACCTTCCCATAAACAAGAATATTCCATATCTGGGTAAATTTTGCAGTGGTCCATAACAAAACCAAGAATCTGAGTGTTTCTCACTCATCTTGTCACAGCAATAATCGTATGTGATTATGTGGTAGCCAGACTAAGTAAAATTTGGTTCCACTGTCTACATGTACAGTGTATTTCAGAGAAAGCTGACACTGTTTGCCCACGGTCTACATTGTACTAGAAACGACTTCCTTACTCAGTAGTTCACATCTTGGGCCACAATGAGCATTGGTCAGCCTGGCTTTGCCTCATTCACAATCATTTAATCACTTAGCCAAAGAAAACTAAGGCTTATAAGCCAGTACTGTTAATGAGCTTCTTAAGTATTGAAATCTATGTTGTTGTTTTTTTATAGTTTACAGATTTGCTGTGTGATAATTTTGTGAATCTACTGAAAGTAGTACATATTGTATAAATTATCTACAATTATTATCCTTAATATCATGGTATTCTTTATGCACAACACTTTAATCATAACTCAGCTTGTAGAACAGTGCATGTTTTGTGACCATAAAAAATCTTATTAAAAGAATACAAACATTCTACCACCTAGAGTGACACGAGATTTTCATTTTTCTCTATGTGCAAACAAGAGAGGCCTCTCAGTCATAGGTTCCTTGACAGTCCTTTCACAGACAGATATCCACCTTTCCACACCAAAGACAGATTATACTGTTATCAAAGTACATTTTGTTATTAGCATGCTTTGTTTTGTCTCAAACATACGTTGTTTGTGGGCCAGTTAAAGTTGCTTCTTTTTGCCACTCTTCCTCATTGTCAGTATCAGAAAAGTTGTCTTCCTCATCAGCAAAATTATTAATGTCATCAAACGAATCCATGGAGCTGCTCTTTTGGTGTTTAGGTCTATTACCCAGACCTCTCCTTGGCAAAGATGCACTTGACGGTGCCTCTAGTGCAACCTCTGAGTATATCACACGAATCTACAGTGACAATGTTAACATTAGCAGATTGATTGGCAATATTACACATTGACTGATCTTTCAGGTTTTCAATAATGACAAACAAACTCTTAGGTTCAATACCTAAACCTTTAACCCTTTCACTCCTAGACCAAGTTATGGTGAGATGATTTGTCACTCTAACTTTTTAATCTGTTGACAAAATCCTATCGTGTTACCATTCAAGTGAAACCTCTTTGGCAGAACATTTGCATAGGACTATTCATTTCTTAGGATTTTACGAAATGAAATTTGGAATTTTTGGTGATTTTTGTTTGCTTTGGCCACTTTAGGAGTGAAAGGGTCAAGCCCTAATTTGATCAGCATCAAATTTAACCCATTAACATCCGTGCCGGCCTGAGTCGCCCTTGATTTTGCGCGTGTTCGCTTTTGGCCCTAGCCTCCCCTAGAAAGGCCTTTTTGGTCCCTTTTCATCCTAGCTGTCTTTGGGAATGTTCAACCAACCAGAATCCACCTACTGCACATATACTTGAAGGCTTGAGGGGGGTCCTAGAAGGGAAGACTTCTTGTCACTCTCCAAGATGATCACATTTCATTCAAAATGGCTGCTGTGCTCTTTGTGCGTGAATTTTCAAGATGGAAATATCTCACTCTTGGAATGAAGGACTACCTTTTGAACTTAAAAATTGAAAGAAGAAGCTCTAAGGAGCTTTTAGAGCAAAGAAAACATAGAGGACAAACTGCCCTGTTGTCAAAGCAAAGAACAATCTAACATTGCAAGAGGGTTTTCGAGCTGCGGACTTTCTGGGAAATGCTCTAGCACTTCTACAAGTCTACAGTAGAGCAAATTACATGTTTGATTGTAGATTTGTATGAAAATAGCTTTTTAATTGAGGGATACTTCATATCCCTTAAAGCTTTCGTAAACGTTTTGATAAATGTGCGCAGTTCGCATCAGTAAATGCTCTTAAAAACAACTTGCACAACGAGCAAAATCCCTTGCGCGTAGCTTCCCGCAAAGAAAGAATAAAACGTGTTTGGTTTAATAGAAACGAATAAAGGCGTGTATCAATAAATATATTATTGAGAAAAGCTTACTGTCTCTTTTCCTGTCAATCTCCATTCATAAAATTTCGAAAAATAGTAATCTGACCAAAACCGACACAAATCCTCTGTTGTGGTTTGATTTCATGTGCGAGACAACGTGAGAAATCTCTTGCATAAATTTTCAAAATTTTGACTTTGAGATTGTATTTTTGGTTAATTCTCAATTAACAACTGGTGTATTTTATTCAAAAGTTAGAAATTTTAACTATTCTAGACCAAGTGAGTGTTGTTTTTCAAGCCTATAAATTGTTGTTTCGTACTGCACATGGGTTGTTTATTACCAACTGCTAATTTAGTGAAGCAATCAAAAAACACGCGGACATTAATGGGTTGTTATCGCATTGGAGGTAAAAATAACACAATACAAGTCACAAGAATTAATGAAATGATCACCGAAGACTAATTACATGATGTTCCAACTAGTACTCAACAAAATGTGTCAAGACCATCAAGGATAATTTGTATAATGATGCTGGGGAGACAGTATCCAGACTTATACAGCATATCATGGCCTGGGGCCCGTTTCTCGAAACTCCCGTTAGCTTTCCAGGCCCGGTAAGTATTTTTTTGAGCTCACTTATTTGCCAGCTACAGTAATGGTAATTATTGGTGCAAACGTAGTGATATGCTTCATGAAATTATAGAGATTAAAATTTACCTTTCAAAATCAATAAAAGCTTCATAGCTGTACAAGAATATTGTGTACCTAAAATAGTTTTTTGGGGCCAGTAAGTTGTCGGGAGTTTCGAGAAACGGGCCCCAGTTCAACCTTGCTTTTCCAATTCACTTGATTTCTTAGTCTTGGTGTTATCAGAATTTTATATCTAAATTGTGTGGCAATAAGGCTTCAAAAGCTGTCTAATCCTTTCCTGTGTTACTTTTAATTAGCAACACAGGTCTTTCCTGTCCCCCTCCGAATGTTTCTTCAACACATCATTACAAACTAATTTATAAAGGTCATGTTTCTAAAGTAACACAAAATGGCATTAGACAGCTTTTGAAATGTCCTCAGAATAATTATATTGCACCAGAGCAAAGTTGCACTGTCTTAATTTTAGCACTGGTTTTACCAAACAAAATAAATAACCGTGACATAGCCCCTTTAATTTCTGCAGAGAACGGACATCTCTGCCTTGCCAATTGTTGCTATCATCTGCAACCTCATTCAATAACAAGCAGTGGGACATCCATGGGAGGGGGCAAGGGATCTACCCCCCCTTTTTTTCAAGGAAAGTAAGGATGGGGAAGGGAAGCCGAGGGGGGGGGGGGGGCTTTTTTTTCAAATCCTGCAACAATTACACTCACTCTCATTCTGTCAAATTCAGATACCTGCCAAATTAGAGGGAGAGATTGAACTTCTATCTACATGTAGACTATAAATAATTATTCCAATAAAAGTTTGTGTAGATTCAAACTTTTGCAAGAGTGCTTAAGACTTGCTTAGAGCATGCAGAGTTTTAGGTCAAACGAGAGCAATGCTTTGAGCTTTTTCATCAACTCTCATTCTCATTTTTCCCGAGCTATATACAAAGGCCCTTAACCACCGACTGATAATTCTCAGGCTATTTAATCTCACCTTGAAATCTACAGGGTAAATCTTTTCCTTGGTGTCTTTATGTGCTTTATCAAGATGATCCTTTCCAAGATCAAAACAACGGATATCACTGTCAAGCTCAAATGTCCTTAATGTTGGTTCATTCTCATAGATTTCTTTCGTAACAGCAGCCTGACTGACGAAGAATGTGTTAAACCAAAACTGAAATATTCTCTCCTGTGAGGCAGAAAGAAATAAAGGATACCAAAGAGTAAATCAAAAGACAAGTTCACTTAACTATACATTGTAATTACATTATTAACCGGCCGTCGCCATGATGGCCACCGCCGGTTTATAAAATGGACACGGTTTTTGGTGAAAGCAAGTTGGCTTAACATACGAAGAAAGTGCTGTAAAGCTTGTGGTACGGGTACTCAAGAGCGGTACTGTCTTATATAAGACGCATGCGCATGTTAGTCTTCTGAATGTTACCTTCCTATGTTTTTGTCTTTTAATTTACAGTATTTAAGATATGAACGGCGAAGGGTTGTTTAAGTTTGGGGTTTTTTGTACAGTACAGCCCAAAAATAATGCACGCGCAAGAACTTCTTTTTGCGTCCGCAAGCCGAGAACTTCTTGCGGCTACTTGCAGGATGCCTGCACTTGAATACTGCAAGCCGCAAGAACGTCTTTGCGTTTAGAAGTTAAAACCGCAAGAACTTCTTTGTGGTAAGATATCTGGACCGCAAGTAAGCGCAAGAACGTCTTTGCGCTAACATCTTAAAAACCCGGAACCCGGAGAAGGTAAAAAAGAGACCACTTTGTAGCGCAAGGCACGTTCGAAATTGGCTGCCTTTGTAACTTGCAATCAGTTGTTTATTTGGTCCCTTGTAAGTTTTTTTCTTCGGTTTTGAATTTTTTATCCGATAAAGAGTTCACTAGGTTCTGAATTTGACACTGGTCGCCTTCTATGTTATTATTTAACGGCTAGGGAGAAACGAGACTCAAACGAAGCACGCATATGTTATTGTTTATGTGTCCCGGAGTCCCAGACATGCGGTACGCTTAGCGGCGTGAAAGATTTCGCTCGATTTATTTCACTTCAATGAGGAACAGTGGCAAAGCACAGTCCATCAGTCACATCATTAAAGAACCGACATTCACCTGTTCAGTGTTGCTGTACTTCCACCAACATATTAAACTCGGACAAATACTTTTAATTAGTTGCGCTCACACGTGTGAGAAATGAACATGGTCACTCAGATGAGAAGAAATAATACCTGAAGTCTTAATTGGAAAAACACATTATGTTTGTAAAAATAGTTCCACTCATTACGCTGAAGTCGATATCACATTTTAAATCTTCGAAGTAAATCAAAAAAGTCTGAAGGAAACTAAAACTCCGCGATCTGAAAGAAATTCGGCACGTCAATTCTAACCTGAGTAAACACAAATCTGCTGTATGCAAATTTGGTATGATTTGCTTGAATGACATTTTGTAACGCAATGCATGAGCAGTTCTCTAAGCCGTCAAGACAGCAAGCCCCGGGCAGCAAGCTGTGTCGAAAGGCAAATGTGTAGTTGAAATCATATGTCTATGCTATTTCTTCGAGTATCCCTTTTTTGC
This sequence comes from Siderastrea siderea, assembly GCA_964030785.1. NCBI lineage: Eukaryota > Metazoa > Cnidaria > Anthozoa > Scleractinia > Rhizangiidae > Siderastrea > Siderastrea siderea. The sequence continues at coordinate 47,526,992 of OZ034969.1, read as the reverse complement.
TGAGAAATTAAACTGTTTGATCTGCATCAAACATATATATTAATTATAGGACAAATTACGGGAAATTTTCTTTAAAAATTAGGGGAGCACAAATCTGGAACGAGTTACCTAAGGAATTAAGAATGTCACAATCATATAATTCTTTTAAGAAATTAACAAGAGATTATATACAAAATCAAGTGTAATACGTAGAGTATATACTCTAGTTATAGTTAACCCGTGTTAATGATAGATTTAGTAATAAAACCCATCTGCTATTTTAAATCAGATTATTGAACTGAGGGGATCTTCTCAGAAAAGCTCAACAGAGCTTGCTAAGATCTCCTGCCATTATGATATTTAGCAGATATCCATGTATTTACGTACGTGATGGAAATAAAACAGATTACGAGGTAAAGATGCAGGGATTCTTGATGACTTCACCCACGCGATGGCATGACCTCCTGCATGTGTAAGTCTTGTCTTGTCTTGCCTGTCAAAGAAGAGTTCGCGCAGTTTGCCACAATTATAGCTTTTGGACCTTTTTGTTTCTATTTCTTGGATGGAATAAAAAACTGAATTGAGTCAGTTCTGAGTTGAACCCGTATCACTGTATCTGAGACACGCTTAAAAAAATTGTTCATGTTTTGTCATGTGCCGGAGATCATGTTTACCGGGTGTTTATCTTCCAGTCGGAAAGCTGGCGGATATTCCATTTTGTGATGTGAATTTTCTTCGATACTTCGGTTGTTCGAACAGGGTGTTACTAAAACGAGTAATGCAGTAACGAGTAACGAGTAACGCAGTAACGCAGTAACGAGAAAACGAGTAACGGGAAAAATTTTCCAAGGGTAAAAAATAGAAAACGAGTAACGGGAAAAAATTGAAAGGCAAAAATTAAAAGAAAAAGAGTAACGGTAAAAGATGAAAAGGGTGAAAATTACACTGAACAATAATATTTACTTTAGGCATGTAGAACTGTATTATAATAAAGTTTCGATCTAACGCACGCTCTGATTGGTTGAAACAGCGTGCTTTATCAGAGTACAGATGCACGAAGTAGCCCGTGACGCCATTCTGCGCGCGCTGGCAAGCTGAAAAACTTTCTTGCGCGCTCTTACAAGCCATGAAAAAAACTTGATTTCTTGCAATTAAAAGCCCGTTTCTTTACAACTGTGAGCAAAGCTACATTATAAAACAAATAAAAAAGCCAAAACCGTGCTTTGTTCTGTGATAAAGCACTTAAGGAAGTGTCAAGAACACTCAAGAAGTAGGGAGACGCACTCGCCTGCGGCTCGTGTTCACCCTACACTTCTTTCGTGCTCTCGTCACTTCCTTGCGTGCTTTATCACAGAACAAAGCACGGTTTTGGCTTTTTTATTTGTTAAATAAAACGAATAATGTGACGTGGAAACCTTTGATGTGTGTTGGTGAAAAATGTTGTATTTAATGTCATTCTCGGGAATGGCTCCATGAAAAAGCTATGAAGAAGTTTTTGTCCGAATTTAATGAATTAATCGATATATATTTCAAGTCCCCGTTCTCACTGCAGTGTGTAGCGATATGGTGCATTCGCTAGACTTTGAATAGTAATAGGCAGTGTCTTAGATATACCCGGCAGGCGGGTACGGATGTTTGAAGACTATTAAATGCCCGGCAGTCCGACATTTTCGGTGAGTTTTGACCGAAAAGCTTATTCTAACGTTCTGAAAGTATTCGACATTTGTTTAGAATTGCCAAGCGATTCAGAAAAGTTTGGTAGTTGACGAGTTTTCGGAGCTTGTGCATACTACAAAATTACGATGTTGGCGACACTTAAAATTATTAGTGGCTAGACCCATCAGTCAGAAACACACAGAATTTCTCAGTCAAACGTTCTGAAAGAACTGGAAGATTGTTTACAATTACTAAGCGATTAAAAGATCAATTTGGTTTTGTAGTTGGCGAACTTTCAGAGCTTTAGCAAGCTATACAATAGCTGGAGCTTTCTTGATCCCTGTCTGACCCGAGCCGTCACGCCACCATACTGTGACATGTCACGGACGCTGTAGAGTTGGAAATGTGGCCCAAAAAAAAATACGATAGTTTCGAATCACTTACCACCATTATACAAAGTTTAATAGGAAGCCCTTAATAATAGGGTTGCCTCAATAATTACTGTATAATTCCCGAAACCAGAGTGCCGGGTATTTAGCTGACCTTAATAGCCGTGTCTACATGCCCGGCAGTTCCCTCAGAGGTTTCAAATACATTTTTCAAATTATTGAACTAATATTTCAGTGATATTGATAAAAACGAATAATCAGTGTTTCTGTTGATGAATCTATTTTTACATAAAAGCGATTGCAGGAATGAAGCGAAACTCAAACTTGGCGGCTCTGGCTAAAAGTGTCGAGAAAATAGTGATTTTCGACTGTGCACAAACTCAGAAAATTCGTCACCTACAAAACCAAATTGGTTTTTTAAATTGCTTAGTAATTCTAAACAAACTTCTAATACCCCCGGGACGTTTGAATGAGAAATTCTGTGCGTTTCTGACTGGCGGGTCTTGCTGCTGATAACTCTATTAAACAAAGTGTCGCAAACATCGCAATTTTCTAGTATGCACACGCTCAGAAAACTCGTCAACTACCAAACTAAAATACTTTTCTGAGTAGCATTACTTACTTACTTTTCTGAATATACTTATTATTTGTTATTTTTAGTTGCCCAGGGCATCCATTTATAACAGCTTTTGCTGACGGACATTATTATTATTATTATTATTATTATTAAGTCTTGAAACATCCGTACCGGGCTGCCGGGTATCTAGACACTGCCTATTACTATTAAAAGTAGAGCGAATGCACCATCGCTGCACACTGCAGTGAGAACGGGGAATTGAAATATATATTTCGACTAATTCATTAAATTCGGACAAAAACTTCTTCATAGCTTTTTTTATGGAGCCTGCCCGAGAATGACATTAAATACATTTTTCACCAACACACATCAAAGGCTTCCAGGTCATATTATTCGTTTTATTTAATGCAATTCTACATTGCCTAGGTAATTATTATTATTTAGTGTAATTTTTTTTTTACCGTTACTCTTTTTGTTTATTTCTGCCTTTCAATTTTTTTCCCGTTACTCGTTTTCTATTTTTTACCCTTGGAAAATTTTCTCCGTTACTCGTTTTCTCGTTACTGCGTTACTCGTTACTCGTTACTGCATTACTCGTTTTAGTAACACCCGTTCGAACATTTGCTTCCTTGATTTTTTGATTAGCCTTGTGAACTTTCGCTTGACTTGGCGAATTCTCGCGCCAACACGGCGAAAAATCGCTTGAAAGCTCGGTGATATTTCAAAGAGAATAGAGCGCGAGATTCGCTCTCATTACTTTTGCAATACCTCAGACTAACACGAGCACTACAAGTTTCTTCAGCTGGACCCTCAGTACTTCTTGCGCCTTCTTGCGGCTTGCGGTAACATTAGTAACTTCTTGCGGCTAGATTTTCAACTTCTTGCGTTTCGAATGTTCTTGCGGGTAAACTGCAAAAGCCTAGCACTTTCACTTCTTGCGCGGGCTTGCTTGTTCCTGCGGCGCAAGAAGTTCTTGCGCCACTTCCTGCGCTGCATTATTTTTGATAGGATTGAATGCGAAAATAGGATTGAATGCGAAATTGACTGTGTTGTCTGATCTAGTTAGTGGTTATGGTGAAAATTTTTTTTAGCGCAGGCATTTTTTTATTGGGATTGACATTTTGAGGGGTGTAAAAATGTGGGAGTCAGAAGGATTTGTGAATGTCAGGAGCATATCACGCTTCTGTGAATGTGATTTGCTTTGAAAGTTGCGTTTTGCGTGAGAGGCAGTTTCCCTTGGCGTTTTATGGGGTGGGGGGGGGGGGTGGTTTGCGAAGTGGATTGTAAGGTTTCTGATTGGCTAACTTGTATTTCGCAGCGGACAAAAAGGACAGTTGCGTTTTGCCGGCGTGGGCTAGGAAGAGAAGGAATTGGTACTAGTATGATGATGCAATATTAGTTGATTGCACATCAGTACATGATAGTTCTTGTGAACGGAGAGAAATGAGTGTTTATTTGAGGCGAGAAGTTGATACGAAGGAATCGTCATTAATAAGGAGATTAATTAATAAGGCAGGTGTTACGAGTCTTTTTGCATTGAAAGAACGAAAATATCTAAATATTATCGACGATTTGTGTGGTTTGCGTGTGGTGTTCGCTAAAGGCTACGAGCAGTCTCACTTTCCGTTCAGAGATAGATAGTGAAGGAAAAGAAAAACAGGCGAGTGAGCGCGAAATCGATTGCGTCTGGACAGGCGCGTTAGCTTTCAAAGACGTGGGCGACTTTCGTCCCCGCTCGCTTGTTTACCGGGTTAGCAAACTGGATTTAAACATCACGTCATGAGATATCTTGACGTGCCCCATACTCTGACGATCTGCTCGAGCTCGTGTTTATCAAGCGTTATATTTTGATTCTACTGCTATGTTCACTGTTTGTATTTAAGGTCTAGGCACAACAGTAAATACTTCGTCGTCCCTGTGTGAGCATTCTCAGTTGTGGACGAATTCATATCGACATTCAACGTTTGAGTGATTTTGCGTTTTTCAGCACAAATAAAGCGATAAGAAAGATAAGCTGAGTCATCAGAGTTTAAACATTACGTCATCCAGTACCGCTATAGTCAAAATATTGTGTCACACAATCACACTTTTCGTCACGCCGGTTCGTAAAAAAAGGGGATCGCGCTAACATTTATGAAACCTAGGGGTGGGGAGGGTCAGAATGGCCGGTTAAAATGCCCAATGGGCTTTCTTGTCTCCTAATGTAATTCGTATGTGGTGAAATAAATAAAGTTAAATTAAAATTTAAAAAATAACCCTTTAAGACCCAATAGCGACAATTAAACATCTAATTTATCCTTGCAACATGACTACCAGTACTTGATCAAACATACAGGTCATAAGAATAAACAAAATGATCATCAAAGATAAAAGTTAATGCCTTGAGGTTTACACTAATTCTCCCAACCAGTACCATCACAATGCATGTATAGTATGGAGAATGGTGAGGTGAACATTCCCGTTGATATTAGGGCTTATAGGATAAATAACTTAAATCAAACATAGATCGCAGCCTTTATTCAAGTGTCATATCCAGTATTTTGTCAAACCAACATCAATGCTAACAACTTGCAGATCATTGATTTTTGTCAAATTGGTTAGGCTGGCCAGAGGCCTGTCTCTTGCAACTCCCAATAACGCGGTGGGCATATGTGACGGCAAAAATGATAGCCTTCATATAACTTTTTTCATTTTTAGACAATCAATCTGAAATTTTACCACAATACAGAACCTTGCATTCCAAAAATTGCAATGTTTTTAGATTTTCAGGTTTAAATTGCATTTTGGTGGGAAAATGATGTCACAAAATTGGTGCCAAATTTATTTTTTAGTATTGTGGGATGTCTGATGACAGTATCTGAAAGAACATAATGAGGATCTCAAAACTGAAAACATTTTCTTACTAAGTTGATCCAGTTAAAGATATACCATTTAAAATTTTGATTTTCCTACTATTTTGTTGCCAAAAATAGCACAAATTGGCATGTAATTTACCAGCCCCAATATGTACTTTTCAAATCCTGTTTTTATCAACCAGTAATTTAACAAAATTATAAAGATTTTAAATACTTTGCTTTCAGAGTCACCGAGTCAGTGAGTCTCTGTTGAAGAATTTATTGAGTGCAGAAAATGGGTTTTGGGCCTAGGATGATATTGGGAGTTTTGCAGAAATGGGCCCACAATTAATCACAGTATTGATGTATGCATCTTACCTTTTTAAACACATCTTTATGGAAGAATTCTACCCTGACATCACCACAAATTGGAATTGGTTGGTTCATAACAAATGCAAATCCATTACTGGATTTCTTTGCCTGTTAAAAAATGAGAACCATAGTTTTTCCTGTACATACAACTACAGTCTGTAAATAATAATTAACCGGTATTTAATTTATGATTCAGAATTTAATTTATGGAAGTAATTGATGCAGGAAGGGTGTTCACATAAGCGATGATTTTGGGACAATTTTGGCGTTTGTTTGTTTTAACATTTTTTTAGATAAAACTTATTTATCATTATTATTATCTGCAGTGTACAACATATAAATGCATAAAAAATTATACACATAGGGCACAAAGGGTAACCTATGTTGCTGTAAATGAATTTAATTATTATTATTATTATTATTATTGATATATATACAAGGCTAAAAAAGATAAAAAGGGGGGTATAAACAATTAAAATGAACCAAACGTTTTCGACAAGTATGTCATCATCAGGGTTAAAAGGCCGTTCGTGATTTGCATGGTTTTTATACTCAGGTTATTCCCGAAGGGAACAACTGCGCAACATAGCAATTAACTTGTTTGTTCAAAGTTGGGCTCCTTTGTTGGATAATTAGGCCCTCGATGATCTTTCTCTTAAAATAAGATCTTGCTGAGCAAAGGACTCTCCACTGGAATGAGTGACTTGGGTTTTCCAAAAGGTGACGTGCTGGTTCCAAGGTGTGGCAGATATTTGAATGTTCAGTTATTCGCACTTCAAAATTTCGCATTGTTTCACCTACATAGTTTTCTCCGCATGAGCATTCTCCTTCGTAAATAACGTGGGACTTGTGAAGGTTTTTGTCCTTGAGGCTGAATAGACTTTTGATTTGTCTAGTTTGCCACAGAATGATGAAAATGTACTTGAAATTAGTGAAGGAGTTCAGTTTTGAAATAAACTTTTTGCTTGCGATTTCATTCTTCTTGCAGTAGGGGAGTTTGATGCAAATCTTTTTCCGTTCTTCGAAGAGAAAATGCGGGATTAAGGGCTCATCTTCAGATGAATTGTTCAATATGAAACTGTCGATGGTGCAGGATACAAATTTCTTGGGGTAACCAGCATTTGAGAAAGTGGTCTTGATTTCTTTTATGTCGCGATCAAGATTTGTGGAGATGTTTTTGGCTCTGTGTAGGGCTCCTGTAATGCAATTTCTCTTCCATTTGGTTGGTACTTCTGATGACCAGTGTGTGGGTAATTTCCCCGGTTTTTTGTAGACTTTACAGTCAAAACCGTCGTTGCCGTAGCTGAACGCAGTGTCCAGAAAGTGATCAGGGTTTTCTTCAACAGTGAACTTGATGTTAGGATGATAATTGTTTAAGCGGTCGAGGAGTTGGTCTGGTTCGTCTTTTCGTTTTTTCGAGAAACAGTCATCCACGTAGCGATCGTAAAAAGTGGGATTAAAGGGGCGGACTACATCTGCTTCAAGTTTCGACATAAAGATGTTTTACGATCGCTACGTGGATGACTGTTTCTCGAAAAAACGAAAAGACGAACCAGACCAACTCCTCGACCGCTTAAACAATTATCATCCTAACATCAAGTTCACTGTTGAAGAAAACCCTGATCACTTTCTGGACACTGCGTTCAGCTACGGCAACGACGGTTTTGACTGTAAAGTCTACAAAAAACCGGGGAAATTACCCACACACTGGTCATCAGAAGTACCAACCAAATGGAAGAGAAATTGCATTACAGGAGCCCTACACAGAGCCAAAAACATCTCCACAAATCTTGATCGCGACATAAAAGAAATCAAGACCACTTTCTCAAATGCTGGTTACCCCAAGAAATTTGTATCCTGCACCATCGACAGTTTCATATTGAACAATTCATCTGAAGATGAGCCCTTAATCCCGCATTTTCTCTTCGAAGAACGGAAAAAGATTTGCATCAAACTCCCCTACTGCAAGAAGAATGAAATCGCAAGCAAAAAGTTTATTTCAAAACTGAACTCCTTCACTAATTTCAAGTACATTTTCATCATTCTGTGGCAAACTAGACAAATCAAAAGTCTATTCAGCCTCAAGGACAAAAACCTTCACAAGTCCCACGTTATTTACGAAGGAGAATGCTCATGCAGAGAAAACTATGTAGGTGAAACAATGCGAAATTTTGAAGTGCGAATAACTGAACATTCAAATATCTGCCACACCTCGGAACCAGCACGTCACCTTTTGGAAAACCCAAGTCACTCATTCCAGTGGAGAGTCCTTTGCTCAGCAAGATCTTATTTTAAGAGAAAGATCATCGAGGGCCTAATTAACCAACAAAGGAGCCCAACTTTGAACAAACAAGTTAATTGCTATGTTGCGCAGTTGTTCCCTTTGGGAATAACCTGAGTATAAAAACCATGCAAATCACGAACGGCCTTTTAACCCTGATGATGACATACTTGTCGAAAACGTTTGGTTCATTTTAATTGTTTATACCCCCCTTTTTATCTTTTTTAGCCTTGTATATATATCATTTTACCTTTTAGCGAATATTATGTCAACATTATTATTATTATTATTATTATTATTATTATTATCAGGATGCAACTTACGTGACCTTTAGAAGTACGCAAATGGATTATTTAAGTTTAAAGGCACACACAAACGTGGCCAACAGCTTTACTGGCAGTTGTTGGGTGTTGTTGGTGTTAGTGCTCAAGCAGCCCATCAAGTCCCAACAATGTTTGGCAATATGTACACTGGAAATGCAATGGATTCTGGGACAAAAATATACCCACAAACCTACCATACACTATATCTGTTCGTCTGCCATTTTGAATTGTAACATTAAGATATGTACTTTTATCTTGCGATGAATAGACATTTATTATTTTTTAAACATGTGCAATGTGGTTATACAAATTAACAACTAACTTGTGTTGTGCATGTGCACAAGTCTAACATTGTTGGGGATCCTGTTCAAATGAACACATCAATGTTGGGCAACCTGTTCAAATGAACCCAACAACATTGGGTATCCTGTTCAAATAAACCCAACAATGTTTGGACTGGTTGGTTCAAAGGTTTGCTGCCTCTCAATCCTCACCCAACAACTTCCAAAAACTCCTAACAACATTCTACAGAGTGTTCAGGTGCTCCCAACATGTCAGGCACAACAATGTTAGATGTTGCTGATGAACACCCTTGGGAGGGTCTGCATGGGCCTAAACAATAAACGTACATCTACTATTGATACCTCACTTAATTTTGACTGGTACAGCTTCACTTTCTGTTGCCAAACTGTGAAAAGAGGATCTGAAAGCATGTCATAAGATAATATAATATAAGATGTTGTGTCATCACTCTGGGCAATTTCCAAAGAGTAAACAGACAAGGGGTGAATATCAACACCAACTTTGTAACATCCCTAACTCCTGGCTGGTATGTGTGGTAGGTAGGTATGTTGACTTCTGCTGAATTCCTCAGTGTGACAGGTTCCCCCCTCTCTTCACTACAAGATTCTGCTACAAGCATGCCCCCACTTAGAGCAGGTGTCTGCTTACGGGAGATAGCAGAAACCATAGATATAGAAATAGGATACTACTGTGTTTACTTGATTAAGCACCGCATATGAGAGCAAAAAATTAATATTAAAGAGTGCCACTCTCGAATAAGTGCTGCATTCATTCACAACAATGCGGTACTTAATCAAAGCATCATCAGACTGAATTGTTAAAGGAGCCAGGCTAAAAGTACGGTACAACTCAATCTTTAGAAACCAGCCTTAGAAATTTATTCTCCTGTATTACAATGTTTTTCAGTTCAAAGTGGGTCGATTTCATCACATTTTTGTTAACATTTGCTTGTTATCATTTATAAATGTTATGACTTTTTAAAGAGCACCACCCTCAAATAAATGCTGCCCCCAAATAAGCGCTGCATCTGAAACACTAAAAATTTAAAGAGCACTGCCGCACTTAATCGAGTAAATACTGTACTGAGATGATTTATAAACTGTTTCAATAACAGTCATGTAAAAAGAACATTTTAAAACAAACGATAAATGTAATTTACATGGCACTTGAAAACAACAGTAGAATGTAACTGTTCTTAATAAGAAGGGCACTAAAAAGGTGGGAAAATGTGTGTGGGCTGATTTTGAAGGCATCTAAAAAATCTTGAGGAGGCACCATTCTAAGTTAATTGGGGATGTTAGTAGGGAGGGAGGGGTAGAGAGCTTATCAGAGACTTTGGTTGGTGTTTCTTCTTTCCCTTTTTTGGTGCCAGGGGGAGTGGTGTTAATGTACATGTAGGTTAGATTTCTTGTAGTATTCAAAAATAACAAAACACTTACTGCAAGTGGAGTTTTGGAATGAAGGAACAGGTGTCATTTCAAGTCTCTTAAGAAGCACCATTGTGCGTGTGTAGGTTAACCCGTGTGTTAAAAGATGATTGTAGTACAAAACATATCTCCTTTGACTGGGAATCGTGACACCCTTGGCGTTTCTTGTTCTTGCTTCACCATAATACCTCAACGCTTCTTCACTTGTAGAAAAGTGACGGTTGTGAAGTAGGTAAGAGCAAATCATAACACCAGTCCGCCCCTGTAAAAAAGACATAACATATCATTATAATTTCACACTAATTACCTGGAAAAAAATTAACTTCTAGCACCCAAGGTATTTACAGTAATTTCAACAAGGGACAGCGGAGACAAGACACATCTGCAGTGTTACTTGTGGGTTGGATGAAGCATGGGAAATTTAGAGAAACTCATATTCAAATGTTGCAGTTGGCTGGCTACATTTACAATCACCTTTAGTTAGCAGTTTACATTCAAGTTCATGTTCTGTGCAGTCTAGAAGCAATGGCTAGGACAACAATATTGTGTACATGTACTGACAGCAGAACCGTTCCAACCACAGCACCTGCCACATTCTAGAAGTGCTGTTCTTGTGAACAGACTACCACTGAATTTCTAATGATTTACAGAAACATTTTAATGCCAGTGATTGAGTCTTGATTTTTCAATGGCTTGCTTAACCATTAAAAATGGATAGACTTAAAGTGTATATGACACAAAATTTTTTTCTTCGGTTTTTGAGAGTCTGATGTGTATAAAAAACGATAATTAACTTTAAACCTCCCTAAAATTTTTAAAAACCTATTTTTTTGCGGGCAAAAGACCGTATTTTTCACTTCAAAACTGTCCCAGGCACTGGGACCGAGTTTACCGCATAGTGACGTCAACCGACTTGATTGCGTTCCCACAAACGCTGTGTTTTTGTTACAAATCGCCTCAAAATGTTGACATTGTTCAGCAGTCTCGGGGATCTTTTCGAAACTTCCAAGACCTACAGTGAGAAAGAACAAGTAGGAGAAAAAATAGAGCTGTTTTAGGTCTTATCAAACCAGACAACGACGAACATTTGCGATGCCTTCTCTTCTTTCGTGCTGTGGTGAGAATGTTGATCTTAAAGTCGAAGATTTATCCTGACTGTACATCAGTGGAAGCACCTCAGTTGCCAGATTTCTTTCTTGAGTACTTTTAGGGATTTTAGAGAACATCAAAGCCCTTGTGTTCACATAAACACCTTACTGTTTCCATCAACCTAAGGAGAACCGAAAGTGCCGATTGTTTTGATGTTTTCAAAGTGCAAAAATGTCGTTCTTATAGAGAGTGCGCTGGATTTTCGATTCATTTCGATTTAAGAACGAGTTCCCAGAGTTTATTCCCAGCCTGGCCTTAGTTTCAGTGGTTTCTGCAGCAAGCAAAAGTGTTTTTACAGAGTGTAGAGAAAATTAAAAGCCAATGACGAAGTCGTTTTGTTGATAATATGGCCATACGCAATGTACTTCCAGGCCAGAAAAGACATTTATTTCCACTGTCATGTTATCCTGCAATTAGAATCTATATACGCTTTACCTTAAAAACGGCACTGAAACTGACTTCAGCTCGCATGCTACTTGCCATATCACTACCTGATTCAGCAAATACAGAGCTCAAGACTGTTGCTATCTGGAGTATCAATGTTAGGGTATTAACACTAATCTTGGCTCAGTAATTTTTCAAACAACTTAGTACCATGAAGGCAATGTCGCATTTCACATTAAAATACAGTTCATTTTGTTTAGTTTTGCAGTGGGTATGGTTTTCCAGTATTGTAGAACTGTTATTGAATCATAACCATGTTCATTAACTTTTAAAATAACTGGTGTCCTTGCCGCTTCTTAAATAGCGTTTGGTGTTTCTAATACCACAGGAGGGGAGCGCAGCACATCACACTCTTCTAAAACTAACAGTTAATTATAAATAAACCAACAGGAATTGACAATTGACCAGTAAATTTGCAAATCAACAGTGGGTCTCCATATTGACTCCTTCTCAAACAATTTTCATATGAACAGTGGAAATCAACATCAACCATCATCAATAATAATCATTATCTTTATCAATAATAACTGGTCGATTACCAAAGCATATGTATCACTCAGACACAGTGATGAGGATCCATACATCCCTTGTAGATATTATTTACAGCAGCTCACTCCCCCCCCCCCCACATACACACAATACAGGTTCCTGACACAGGGCATAATCTGCTTAAGCCTGATTCTAATGGAGAGAGGTGGAAGCCCTGTATGGGGCACCTAAATTAATACCATAGTTCCTAATAACTGGAGACAGAGTTAAAGCTTGGGGCATTTGTGGCATCCTCAACAACACTGTAAATCACTAGTCAGTTTTTACTTAGGAATAATTGTGTTTGTAACATCATGTCAGCAAACCTGTTTCGTCACAGCCAACAAAGAAAGGCAGTACAACAACAACAACAACAATTTATCTAAGTATTCCTATATGGGAAGTTTCTAAAATAGTAAATTAAATACAAAGAAATGTATCGTTCTTGTTGACAATAGGTCATAATCATTGCAACAGAAGGAATGTCCTTCTGGCATCATCACTTGACCTTCAATTTTGATAGTTGATATTTACTTAATTATCAGAACCACCACCAAACATAAAGCAACAAGAGATAATGATTCTACAGCTGTATGTTTACTTTATCTGACCAAAAACCAAGGGGGGGGGGGGGGGGAGGGTCTGAATGCCCTGTGCCAGCATTAACAACCACCCAATCTAGATCTCTGGAGGCCTGGATGGATCTAGCTTAGTTACAGCTGTTGGTATTAACAGGGATTTTTGTTCTTGGCGAGCTGATGCAAATCAGGCCAGGTCAGGTCATGGTCATCAGTGAAAAGGCAGGGAATTTATTTCAGCCTGACTGGTAAAAACCTTGATATGTAGACAAAAAATTAAACAAACTCCTAGAAAATGTTTGTCTTCATAAACAAATATAACCGACTGAGACATCTTCCTGGAATTCTTTCAGCGACCTCTTGATTTTCTTTCTATTTTTACTCTCTAACAACGAGGCATTTACAGACTCCTCACAGGAAGAGTCAAACACAATCCTGAACTCTTGTCTTGCTAAAAAGGTGATTTATTTAAGTTAAAATCCTTAATCCAGTACAGTCAGGTTAAGACAGTGCATGTACAGTCCAATGTTATGAGTAGGTGATCGCCTTTTTAATAATATAGATATCATAATGTCTTACTAAAGTCCAGAGACTGGTAGCTCTGTTCGCCTGTACAATCGACAGTCAAACCACGCTATCGTACCTGTCCTGCTTCGCAAATGAAAAGCATCCCTGGGCTTTGCAGTAAAACTTCTTTGCTTATCGAGGCAGATCCTTATAAAACAATGCTCGTTCGTAACCATATCTTCAAGTTAAAAACATAGCAAACATCAAAATCTCGAGTAGCCTGTGTGCTTCGATCTTGCATCTCCTTCAACACAATTATTTCGATTCCCTTGTCCCAAAATGCTAGATCCGAGGAATACTGAGTACTTTCCCTCCATATCGTCAAAAGGAATACGCAAACCACTGCTTATTAGACGCTTCAACTACGAGAAACTTTTGCCAACCCTGCGAAGTTCCTTCCACTTTGACGCCATGTTGGTTTTGTTATCAAGTCGATTGATGTCACATTAGCTAATCACGTGATATTTTGGCCGCGCGAGACGGCAACACTTTTGAAGTCAAATTTGCGCTATTTTCACCGCGAAAAAAGTACGTTTGAAAAGTTTGATGCCGTTTTAAAGCTTAGAATGTTTTTTATACGAATAAAACAATCAAAAACCGAAGAAAAAATTTTTGTGTCATATACACTTCAATGCTTTAACCGATTGACCTACAACATTATTAGAAAATACTAATGTTTTAATCAAACTACTCATTACCTGTTTTGATTAAACATCTTTTCTAATGTATTGAACCTAAAGAACAAAAACTCAAACAACTTTTTGAATGACTTTCCTACTTAGCTCTTTCAACAGCTTGGGAAAATTTTTTCAATGCTTTTATCTAACTCTTCAAATGGCATGGAAGAAAATTTGAATGGTCTTTCTAACGCTTCTAACGTTTTCCAAAACCATTTAATGCTTTCCGAACAGTTGACTAATGCTAAATGCACCATTTAACGTATACACATAACTGCTCGTTGGTGCATGTTTTCTTGTGGAAGGTCACATAAAATTATACACTGTATACATGTAACATGCAAGCTTGCAAATAATTTTTGTCCATAAGCAGGTCATTTGGCAGGCCATGGTCAAGTTTTGGTCGGACAAGAAGCTAGTCTGGTCGGACAAATATAATTTTCTTAGTTAGAAATTCAAAATTAGAGAGTGCAATCCATTTCACGCGTTTCAATATTTGAATTTCCCTTCAGCTTGAGATATTTATTTCCTAAAATACACAGCACTACAGTAACTTTTTTTTCGGAGCATCATGCAGACAAAAATGGTCTAATAATAGTCTGTGTCTTTTCTCTTCCTCTTCACTTTTGAAGAAAGGACTTCTCTTCAGGTTTTTCTGATGAACTGAGGTCCCCAAAAGAATCTTGCTTTAGGACACATTTGGGTGGTTGTTGTTTGTAAACTTTCCTGGGTTTTTGTTTTTTTGTCCGGAAGAAGTGTTTGGCGGTCACTTCATCGTAGTTGCTGGACACTGTTCAATTTCCTCATCGAAACTTCGGTCAAGATTTTTCTTCAGTAACTTAAGATCTGACTGTGGGTCATATTGCCATTGAAAAAAATCCATTGCTTGTTAACCAAACAATTTTTCACGGATTATTGAAGCTATTAAATGCAAACACAAGTCTACCTTCTACAAACTTTGACAGTTTGTTTTTCCCTCACTCGCATTCACGTGCTCTCTCTGTTTTCCCGCGTATTATCCCACAGCAAAAACTACGGAAAATTACTGAAGTGGCGAAGGGATAGGCAGCTTGTCAGCTTGGCACAAATTTCACCAGATGGAATATGAAAACTCGCAATAACATTCTGAGAGTTGAAATTGGTTGAAGTGAATTCTTCGACACTTTCCGACAGTAATTTTTCCATGAAAGATTGGATGTTGTTTTCAGTGTCAACCGAACAGAAAAAGATCAAAAAGCATTGTTGCGTATTTAGCATGCTGAAACTATCTAGTGTCATAAACTGTCTCCCCCTTCACATAACAAGCATTTTAAACCAATGGATGGTACTTTTTTTCAATTGAAATTGTGAGCTTGAATTGGAAAATAAAATTGTATTTGGTGTTGAAATTGATTGTGATTAGGAAGCGTGACTAATTAGACATTCACGCTTTCCACAAAAAAATGTCACTTCGCGATAGGAATAATATTATTTGAGCCAAAGATGTTCATAAAACTGACCTGTGATCATGCTGATCTGAAACTTTTTGGTTTACATTCACGTTTCGCATTCGGATATTACATGTAAAAGTGTTCAATTTCGGGCGTATATCAAATTTGCATAAACTTCAATCGGGTCAAATTATGACGATAAATATAAACTGAGAAAACCTGCAGACAGAAGACAACAAGTAATAAAGTGAGGCCTGAGATTTTAGTTGTATTCGGTCGAATATAATTCACATTAAATGCAGCCTGATTATCTTTTAGGATGTGACTGCAAATTGCGCAAATTAACATGGAACATATTGGCGCCTGCTTAGTATGTGGCTTGAGAGAAGACACGGGGTGCGTGATGAAATTACACTGTATTGTAATTGAATAAGAAAATAAACTTTTTTGAAATTTGGTCACGAAGTTGAAGTTTTTTCTACTTTATCAGAAATCCCGGGTCAGAGAGTCTGACCAGGCTAAGCTTTCGCCGGTCAAAACCTAAAATTTACCGGACATTTGTCCGATGACCGGCAGTTGTTTACAAGCTTGACATGTACATGTACATGTATGTACGTTAAACTTTCCTTCTCCTTAGTGCACTGGATCGATTAGAATATTTTAAAGTTTTATTAGAAGTTCTTTTTTTCAAGAAGGGAAATAATGACCTTGGTACAACAGGCCATTTTCACAGTGGCATCATTTAACTACCAGAATTTATCTCATCATAATTTCCTACCTTCTTTAAATTTTGTAATCCAAGGGAGGTTTAAATAACAACAGCCCTTATTTAGTTGGAAAATAACAAACTAAAGGATACTGGCAGTTGAAGTAAAATGAAGCCATTGTGAATATTGACTTAATGGTTAGGTTGGATTGACGCAGCATTTTTTAGTAAGACAAACCAGTACAGCTTTGCTATGGAATGCACTTTTAATTACCTTGCCAGCTTTGCAGTGAATAAAAGCTACATTATCTCCATGTTCCTTCAGAAATGAATCCAGGTCATCACAGAATGGCTTGATCAGCTCAAACGGAGGTGCATTATGATCATCAAATGGATATGTAGCAACTAATAAAAGAGGAAAACAAAATTAACTAATTAAAATTATCATAAATTAAAGTTTTATGACGTGCCCCTTCTTTATTATGCCTCTCTCCTCTCTAATAAGACCTCCTTTTGGAAGTCTGCATTTACAATAAAGCCTCCACTCTCTAGTAAGTTCCCCTCCCCACTCAGAATTAAAAGACTGGTTAGAATGTTAGAAAAGCCCGAAAGTAAACTAACATTATGTACAGAATGGCAGATGGTCAAAACATCAAAATTTGTGATTTCCTTTTTGGCCATTGTAAATCAAGTTTTCATCAAGTTCTGAAGAGGTTTGGTGTGCAATGACCAGCAGTATTGCTGAGTCTCTGTATAAACACAGTACCCTGCTAAAGGCTGGTTTTCACTTGTCGGAGTCGGAGTTGTAATCAGAAGCGCAGAGTGTTTGGATATAGTGAAAACAACGTTCCGATTCCGCTTACAAATCTGTCGTTTACGATCTAGTGAAAACTAGGTTGTCAGAGTCGGAACCAATCACAAAGCATGGGAACGAGCACTGTAATTGGCTTATCCTTCCGCTTCTGCTTCCGACTCCAGCAATTTGGTTTTCACTAGATCGTAAGCGACGGAATCGTAAGTGGAGTCAGAAGAAAATGGAAACGTTCTGATTCTTCCGACTCTAATTCCCTCGAGCTTAAGACTCTGCTTACGACTCTGACTTTTTATTTTCACTAGGTCATAAGCCCTCTTACTACTCTGCTTACGACTTCGACTCCGACTTCGTCGCTAGTGAAAACCAGCCTTAAGCCAAGCCTTACCTCTGTTGTTAAACTTGGCAGGATCGTAATGCCTCTCAGAACACCTGAGTATAAAAAAAAACAAACACAACAGTGATGTGTCTGGCTGACATGCACCTGGCGGGGTGGCAACTTTTGGCATACAGCTATTGTAAATTTGATGTGGCACACTCGTTATCAGTTTATCTTTACCACAAGTATGCTAGATTAAATTCATTTTTTGATAAATTTACATGCAGAAAACAAAGGACGTTGATATAAACAAAGATTGGCCAATAGAGTTGACTCCTGCTATCTTATCAAATTTCCTTTGAGTGAGCTGACCAAACAACTTTCTCTTTATTGTTCTATGCAGTATCTAATTTAAATTTCTGGTGAGTTCACTAAAATAGTTGTAAAAAGTTAATACATAATTAATCTACCAATTTTTTTGGTTTTCTTTCACTGGCATTATCAAATCAATTTCTACTGATTTTATTTGAAGCCACCCAGAAATACTTTGCTTTATTCTGAACCAAACTGGCACAGCTTTTTCTTCATTTTGAAAAGGAATAAGTGTATTTCTGCCATTTGTTGGGTCGCCCGGTTTGCGGGCATTTGTTTATTCCATTGGTCCATTTTCCATTTCACAGGCTGGCATTTCTCTTGATTGATTTTTGGGTATGTTCATTGGTTCATACATAATCTTGTCCGTTTGTTCATTCGCTTCATTCGATCGTTCATTGTGTGACCATTCATTCCATCACATGGCTTGTTCGTTCATCCATTGCCTCCAGCCTTCAGCTTCCCTTTAAGTGACCACTTATTTGTTAACTCACAAACAATAAAACCCACCATACAGTCCAAAATAAATTAAAACCCATAAGAGAATGGCATCTCTTAGGTTTTAATTCTAAAGGTAGCATAACACAATGAAGGACCAATGTCCTTTACATACACTTTCAATAAATAACTAAAGTATACAACTATAGAACGTCATCCAAAGGAACAGATTTTAGTTAATAATAATACTTTATTTAATGAGGGTAACATAATTTACTGGCTGCCCAGTAGTTTACAATATGGCCCTCCCTAATTTTACATAAAAAAGAAAAGATATATGTTCAAGGTTGCAAGGAATTCACGATAACTAGGGTTTAAGCTCGTGAGGTTTACTGTAATTCAGTCTATTCTTTGTCTGTCCTATTGATACACTGAGAAGTAACATACAATTAGGTAACTGCTGGCAACAGTGTGGTGGTGTTAGTTTGAGTAGTACACCAGATGAGAACACCTCAGTAAGCAGTGTTATACACAAAACACAAAATGCAAATCAATTGAGCCCTAAACAAGAAAATAAAAATCATTTGCAGTCCAGCAATTGAAAACTCAATAAGGATATTCTTGCCTAAAGTTCTTCAATAAAAATTTCTACTTTTTGTGCCCCCTCTTATACACTGTACCTTAATTGTATTTTCTTGCAAAAACTCACAAAGATCTGGCAGATGGGCCACACCTTTTTAACCCTTACACTCTCAGAGTCAGTAATTGGGACATTTAGGATATTCTAATTTTGAGTCTGGATAAAGTCTGGATAAGGTGCTTTCACATGGTACTATTTATATTTAAGTACTTTACAAAATGAAATTTGGGATTTGTCTTAAGATTTGCTTTTATCACTCTTGGGAATACAAGGGTCAAATGAAAATCCAAATAAGGGGTGTAGCTTATTGGCAAAAAATATTAATTTCATTAAAGAAACATATTGGTAACAGCCTCTTGCTCCCCATCACTGAGCTTTGTACATTCAAGCACTTAAGTTTGAGGACGTGGATATGTATGTAACTTTTAAAAATAATAGCAGTGCACAAACAACATACAAAGAGCAAGAAACATAAATGAGTAGATATTTTGTTCAGTATTACAATATTACTCACAAGTTGTAAACTCTGTAGTGGTCCTTGTGTCTTGTCTCTAGAAATCTAAGAAAACAAGCAACTGCACAATCAATTGAAGAGCTTGCTAGAAAAAAGAATGTCAGTGGAAATTTGGAGTTAGAATCTAATTCGCTTTTGTATCCAATAGATTGAATGAGCCATAAGGCTCATCAAACTGGCACCAAACTACAGTTTCTGTCGCATGAAAAGACTAGGACCATTACTACTCTCCCCAGTATGGTATGCTAGTCCATCACAGAATACCCATCATTAAGTGACTAGGAGCATTACTACTCCCCCCCTGGATGGTATGTTAGTCCATCACAGGATATCCAGCACTAAGTGACTAGGAGCATTACTACCCCCCCCTCCCTGGATGGTATGTTAGTCCATCACAGGACAAATAGTACAAAGTGACTAGGAGGATTACTAATCCCCCTGAATGGTTAGCTAGTCCATCACAGGACACCCAGCATAAAGGGACAAGGGGCAACACTACTCCCCCTTGGATAGAATGCTAGCCCATCACAGGATACCCGGCATTAAGTGACTAGGAGCGTTACTACTCCCCCCCTGGATGGTATGTTAGTCCATCACACGACAACTAGTATAAAGTGACTAGGAGGATTACTAATCCCCCCTGAATGGTGTGCTAGTCCATCACAGGACACCCAGCATAAAGGGACAAGGGGCAACACTACTCCCCCTTGGATAGAATGCTAGCCCATCACAGGGTTACCCCCCAGCTTTTCTGTTAGAATTCCTGAACAGTTAGTTGGTACCGATTTACACATGATAAAATGCAGACACCAAGCCTCCAACCACTGCCCTTCAGTCTCACGATTGTCCAATCATAAGTCCTATGCGATGACCACCATACCACCCCACCTCCACTCTAACTGCTATACAGGCGGCTAGTTATGATGTAAGAAACATATACTTTGGTATTGCAGTCTATTGTGTATATACCTAATTGCAATAACGTTGTCATATAAAAATGAAAAAAGGGAAAAGAAAATACCCAAATAGGAATAAATTAAGTACGCTAACCACATTAAGGGAATTGCTCCGACGAAGGGTTAGGGCTCAGAAGGTCTTTCAGGTGGCCAATTTAACTTGTTTCAACTCATTTGATATCAAATTAAAGTATCACACCGTCGTCCATAATTGCCTTGAGAATTATGAAGATTTAAGAATGCAATTTGCATGGCTAATTAATTCCTATTTCGCTTTTTTCTTTATTGTTTTTTTTCCCTTTTTGTAGGACAACATTATTGCAATTAGGTGTATATTGTAAGAATGGTTAATGTTTGTCCAACAAAGTCTAAAAAGTTCAAATATACTAAAAAGAACAAGTTGTGTATCGCCATACAGCTATGATTTTAATAAACTACATAGGCCTTTCGACCTTATACTAAAAAGTTCAGTCTTTGAAAAAGTGTTAAGCTTATTTACACCTAACTAGGTTTTCCCCCACAATACACTAGACAGGTACAGTTGTAGTGTCCACGTTTTTTGGATTCACACCATCAAAGTTTTCTTTTTGTGCAAAAAAAAGCACATTACAGTCACCATGGATTGTTCATCAGCCTCAGCCAAACATTTGGAGGATTTCTTGCATGTATAATTAAACCCGGTCCTGATAGCCCATTATAATAAAATGTTACCTTATAACTTCCTCAATGTGATTTCTGTACACTCCTTCAAGATTTTCAGATGGAAAACCCATTGCCACTATATTGGGTTTGATATCTTTGGAAAGATTGTAAGTTAAAGAAAACATAATATGGTACATGTATCTGTGTCCTTGCATAAACAGTACAGTTTTCTTTCCCTTTCTCCTCTGCCACAATTATTTGCTTTATTTATGTAAATACATTATATATCTGCTAAATATCATAATGGCAGGAGATCTTAACAAGCTCTGTTGAGCTTTTCTGAGAAGATCCCCTCAGTTCAGCGATCTGATTTTAAAATAACACATGGATTTTATTACTAAATCTATCTCTAACACAGGTTAACTAAAACTAGAGTACAGTCTACAAATGTACGTGTTACACTTGATTTTGTACATAATCTTTTGTTAATTTCCTAAAAGAATTATATGATTGTAATATTCTTAATTCCTTAGGTAACTTGTTCTAATTTTGTGCTCGCCCAAATTTTAAAGAAAATTTCCCATAATTTGTCCTCTTATAATCAATCCCCTTTGTTTTCGTATTGGACTTGATCCACTTCTCCCTGGAGTCGAGTGAACATCGCTTAGCCGCGTTTTGCCGGAGTGCTCTTTGAGTTGCCCTTTCCAGCCGCCGTTTTAAATAGATCATGGCAGGGAACTTTGTTCACCGGCCAACTTAGCTGGCAAACACTGATTCAGTCTTTCTACAGAATGAAGTGGCTAAGAGCATTATTGCAAATCCCCCCTCCCCAAGATGGGATACTTTGTAAACAGGTTTTCTCTGGTATCTGTTTACTGCAGTGTATCAAAACCACTTGTTAAGAATGGTAAAACAGTAGCTTAGCATTTGAACTGAAACCAACTTGATTGTTATCACATGATTAACATTTTTTATAGCACCATTTCTGTTTAGCTTGGTGGCACTTTACAATTACATGTAGTATCAAAAAGTGAAAACCATTAAAAAAAAAAAAAAAATAAATACATGAAAATTTATGTTGAATTCCTTCAACCCTTTAAGTTCCAACAGTGACAATCATCCAACTTCTCCTCACAGTATCACTATTTGATCAAACAAACCACTCATGAGAAAAAAAGGAAATGATCATCAAATGTAAAATGTCTTGATATTTAAGAAAATCCTCCCAACTAATAGAAAGAGAAATACCTAGAAAGCACTGAGAACAGCATGCAAGCTGGTTGGCTAGAAGGGTAAAAAATAAGGACTTTAAAAAATTAAGTAACAAGTCATGATGGATATGTACAATATATAAGTATAATAATACAGTTGTAGGATAAAAATCATTTCCAACTTATTGTAAACTTGATTAAGGTGGCCGAACACAGTTTTCTTGTACCTATGCGTTTTTGATCGTTATTTTCAAACCACTGGAGTTGGGCAGCCACAATTGGCAAGATGTAAGTTCAACTAAAAAAGATTATATTTTGATATGTTTTATTGGACAGCCTGCCATTGCTATGGCAACACAGCTGGTAATAAACCAGCATTAAATAATGGGTTTGATTTATTTTCAGAAAATCCAGTCGTTAGATTTTTTCCATCATTTGTCTCTCGAAAACTCAGGAAAATACTGGCCTATTGACATTGCTCTAGTAAAATTTTGACAGAGAGATCTTCGGTAATTCTGTGTTTTGCATTTTAACGTTTTCTGGACATGTCCTCCGTCAGATTTCAATATTTGTTTGCAGGCAAGTTACACGTGTTCTGAACTATTATTCTACCAAATTTTATGAAATTCTAACAAGCGGTTCCATAGAAATCAGCGCATTTCCACTAAACCGTATAGTCACAATTTTTTGATTAACTGCACATGCATTGCATTTGACAGAGTTCTCAATCTTTCTCGATCCATACAAACAATCCCAGAAAGGCAGGGTATTTTCCAATAGTATTACCTTTAATGCATTGAAAAACTAACATTTTTCACATATAACAAACTGTTTGATTGTTAAGACGGAAAAAAACACTTGCACAATCTTCACTGAACAAAACGAAATGATCGCTGTACAGGCACCATTATTGTTTTTCTTAAAGCTTTGTGCACACGCTAATTCATGTCAGCAGTACAAATCGTAGAGCGCGCGCAAACTGTGTTCAGACACCTTAAAATAATTTGCTTTAACAATCGTATGGAATCTGGGAGGGAGTGAGCAAGAAAGATCACCATAATCCACTAATTTTTATTTTACTGATGGAATCTCTAGTAAGTTATGATATGCAAGTAACAGACATGCTTGCTGGGGAAAAAATAAAACATTATTTGAGGACATGAAAAGGTGATTTCAACACATGGAATCCAATTCTAAATTTAGATCATAAACAACCTTCAAATTTCGTTTTTTCCAACTCCTATCCCACCATTCTCCATCCTTCTTGCTCTTTTTAAAGCCCATCCTACAATTGTGTCAAAAATTCTGAAATATTTATAGAGCACTGAGCTACAAGACTGCAATGACATTTTTGGCTTGTGTGAAACCTCAAATAGATAATAGAGGAAAAAGATTGAAACTGAAGAGAAACAGATTTCAGGTGAATCCCCCCTCCCCCCCAAAAAGATATGAGCCTCACAGTTCGTTCAAGTACATGTAGAAGATAAAAATTATGGAGATTCGAAACATAGAAACATAGTTTATAAAAATGCAGCTTGTGGAAATTTTTTAAGATTAGTGTGTTTAGTTTGAACCACAAAACGTTCCGTAACAGAAACCGGAAGCTTGACACCTATTTATAATGTAGCTTAGATACCAAACGTTAATTTTTGTCTCCAAGTTGTGTTGATCAAGAGGATTGTAGTGATGTACAAAATACAGAGAAAAGTTGATGATAATGAATGGTTGAAAACCTTTCTGGCAAGTAAAACGTAATGCCAACTGCCAGGCCTCAACAAGATTGAACAAAGATCCAACATGATCGCAAAAGGGAAGGGATTAGTGTAAAACATAAACGAGGGGAGGAAGTGTTGAAACTGAACTTTGCGTTTGAGAGAACATTATAGCTCGTAAATTGACACAACAAAAGCTTCGTGCACCAAATAGAACACAAAGTTTTTCAAACTATAACAATGAAAACACAATCCGGTCAGTGAAGATCACTGAAGCGACTTTGATTTGTCAATTCGCCACCCAGCAGTTTGATCGGTTAAATCGCTTCAGCGCGCCAAAGCTAACATTGTTTTATGCAATTATGCGTTCAGTGTCACTAAGCTTTAGTCCATAAAACCTTCACACGAGTTAAGACTACGCAAACAAGGATACATGTTAAATCTAAATCAAACCCTCCCTCCTGGAAGCGCCGCTTCTTCTTGCTGACGAGAGCTTTGAAATAAGACATGTTCTCCGGGAGGTTTCGACACCTTGCTACAAAGCCACTCAACAAAAGCTGTTCGCAAAACGGCCACAGTCCTTTAGCTGATGCTTCGTTTACACTGATTCATTTTATAATTCCTCAGCTACAAAATAGTACGACAGCAACGGCGAAATTTCCTGCTCATACAACAACAGTGAAGCTAAACACTGACTCACATTCTACCAGCGATCCGCCATGTTTGCCGCATGCCGAGGGTCCCTTGCCCAAATATGGTGGCAAAGAGAGGAAGCTGGGGAGAAACCCGTAAACCCTCGTAAGTACCCGCGAACTTTCCCGCAAACTTGCAACCAAATCCCGAAATTTCCTGTTATGTGACCGTTCAAATTCACCCGACCTGGGCAATCAATAAAATCGATAATCGAAAACATTCGACAACAATCGATAACATTAGTTGATTGTATCGGAAATCGATTAAAATTGGTAAACAGATTTGTTGTGAGAAATCGATATTTATCGATTTTTCAATCAGTTTTATCGATTTTATCGAAAATTATCGATTTTATCGGTAACATTTGGGTCGAAATATGTGAGCTTCAATACTAACGACAACCTCTATAACCAGTTTTGTCAATTCTATTACTAAACGATAACGTTTCTAAATCTTTTCTAGGCTCATAAAGCAACACTAAGTACTGATGCCAGGCTAACGTTGCGATGGAAAAATGACATTCCCGCTTTGATAAACACAAGTGTAATGTCCCTATATCAAACAAAACAACCGAGGTATTTTTAACGGGAACAATAGAAAATATGGAACCTAAGCATAGACGTTCGTAAGTCAATAAAGGCCAACCGGAAGTTCCCTTTGTTGGCTTGTTTTTGCTCCTCGCCATCCATCGATAAAATCGATGAAATCGATAACATCGATAACAGCAATTACCAGAAGAGTTCTGAGTATCGATTTTTATCGATTGATCGATACAATCGATAACGTTTACGTTATTGATATCGATAGTTATCGATTTATAAAACGGTTTTCCGATATTGATTTTTACCGATTGCCCAGGTCGGGCATTAATTCATACAATCGGGAACAGAAAGGATACAAGTCAAATCGAGATCAAATCCGTCTTCAGTGTATCGGATTTTTTGCTTGCTAACAAGGTGTTTAAGATATTCGCAAATAAAGCCCATGTCGCAAAAAAACAAGCTGTTGAAAAAAAAAAATAATAATAATAATAGCAAATTAAGCGAAATCTTAAAGCTGCAAAGAGACACCTTTAAATAATATCATTGAACAGATTAGATTTCAAAATTCAGAGTAAGGCATAAGAGGCGAAATAACACTGGGATGGGATGGTGAGCATTGCTAGTTACCGGAACAGTCAATATTTGACCTAATATAGACCAGGAAATAATAGGAACCGGATGTCAAAAGATAAAAAGCTTAGATATATACGGAATAGAAACATTAGGAAGAGTGTCCCCGTTTCAGTCAAGGAAAAAGAAAATGAAAATTCAACGGACGTATCGGTGTCAGGATACAATGGAAATTTTGTTGCCTTGTTCATGAGCAAAAAAACAAAACAAAAAAAAAAACAAAAACAAAAAAAATGCCGCCAGCTAGTCACGTGCCCCTCTGCCTTTCAGTAATATACAGGTTTTCTCTTTCGCTGTTTACAGTACTGACGTATTTTTATTCTCAAGAAATGTCACCTACTTGCTTTTAAACTAAAATCTAAAAATGCCTAGGCCACGAAAAAAATCACGTTTTAGAATATCGCAGTTACTGTCCTGAATTTCCTTCATGAGGAACATTTTGACTAAGCATTCGTCAACTTCGAGGCAATAAGAACGCTTCAGCTACCGTATCCGGCTCAGCATAAACTGATTTATTTCTTGTAGAGCGCAACCTTAAGCAACAAGTCTCCTAAAGAACAACTGCATGCCGGGATCACAGAATGTAAAGGAAGTGGATCTAATTGTAACGGAAGCCGAACTGCCCCATGCAATAGTCTTGGGCCAGTTGAATTACGTATTAAACTAAAACGCACAGCTAGTTAACTACTGATACATGTCTGAAGCTCCTAAATACTCATTACGCTGGTATCTCGGTCAAAATTAAACCTACCTTTTAAATCCTAATGAAAAGGAGGTTTGCAGGTATGATCTGTTTGTCTTCGGTCGACTGTGAAATGCAACAGTTCTAAAAATCGATTAGAATGAATTCGTGGTGTTCATACACAAATTGAAATCGATAAGTATGCTGCAGTCTTGATAAATCGCCCTATCGGTGAAAAGGTCGATCACTTCAGAATGTCCTCTAGCGTTATAAATAGTTTTTGTGCTTCCTCTTGCTGATTTTTGATGATTTTATACCGATTTTTCACGCAGATCGCTTTGTAGGACCTGTAAAACACGTGCAGGTGAAACAAACCATGAACAAACTCGAAACTGAAAACAGTGAGTCATGCCTGATAATATATGAGTAGCTCTGATGATGTCATCGGTTACGATAGGCTAGCTAGGGGGATACCCTAAATACACAAATAGTGTGTATTTAGGGTATCCCCATAATTTTTGTCCGTGTTAGCAAAAGCCCGTTACAGCCGCTGCAGCGGGAGTTTTGCATATATATGTGGATCTAGAACTTCTGCACGAAACTGGAAGGCGTGTCCAGGTCACGTGATTATCATATGTTTTCTTTTGAAAAGTCTGTTGATAGGAAAGTTTGTACCTGGTCGGAAAACGGTAGGGCTGAATAATTTGACAGGAGGTTAGAACAAGAAACATGGAAAAAGATGTCAATAATTAAACTTAATCGACTACAAGAGAGGATAAAACCTCTCTTGTCAACTAATACTTCTGGCCAGAAGGAAGTGACCCTAGAGCACATTTCAGCTTCCCTCACTGTCTCGATTTCGGGCCTTTGGTGTGCCTGCGTTCCTCCATGAGTGTTCTCGTATTCAAAACCTACGATTTGTTTGGTCAGCGGCTGGACAGCCGACATTTAAAAACCGTAGAGCTCTGGGAATGAATAATTGAATAATTGGACTCACACTGGTTCCTCTACCAGCGTATCCGTTTAAATTTGGCGCCGAACACCCAGTAACGCACACTTTTTAATTCGTTTTCACTTGTCTGGCATACATAGCATGCTAAAACGATCGGAAAGGCGATGAAAACGGAGACATTTGAAAATAAATTTGAAAAGGAGATATTTGAAACGTCTCGTTTTAAAACAACGCAGCGTTTTCAGTGTTGTCGAGTGAAAACGCTGCGTTTTGAAAGCGTTCTAGCTGTTCGGACGGCTAGAAACGGAAACTTCGAAAACGCTGACGCCAACTCTTAGTACCCTTCTAGTCTGGATGATAGGCGAAAATATGTGTAAAAGATTATCCTTTTTCTAATCGAAAACGTGTAATCTTGGACAGGTGAAAAAGAGACGAAAACTATTGTCGGAACAAACATATCTTCCCACTTTTTCGCGCAAATAAAAAAGGAGTCTTTCAAAATGGACTCGTGTGTACGAGGCATGATGAGTTTTCTTTATTCGTTTTTAATTATTCATATCGTATCGTGTTCATATTGAAAAGGGCGTCAGCATTTCACGTCTCAATTTCGTTTTCATCCACACAAACACGTTTTCAAAACGATGAGTATTTAAATGTCTCTCCCTTTGAAACCATTCTCGAAAATCTTCTTTAGTTTCATAAACACTTATCACGCGGCGCCTGAAGTCTCGACAAAGGAAAAATATGTGAAAAAGTTTGGGTTTCCAAAAGAAAACAACTTATACATATTTTGAAACTCTCACCTCTGATGTCCACATTGACTGATTACTATACAAACGCCTTGACTTGTAATCCGGAAGTCCTAAGTTTAAGATCTCGTCCTTTTTACACCCGGGCTTTTACAATCTAAATATGATTTTAAAATGGTTTCCGTGAATTCAACTCCTTCATACTGTTTGGTAACCAAAAGCTCCTGTAAATCCAGCCTCCTGCATTTAGGATTCTCTTGTGTTTGTTTGAAGGGTTTTGTTTCATAAGTTTCTTGATTTTAATACAAACCGTGTGTTATGTTAACATGTTCTCTTTGTGAACTGACTCTGAAAATTTTGAAAAGATCAGCAGAGAGCTTATGCACCTTGTCATGTGATCACGTGACTGCATATTTTCAAATAATTTTACAACGGAACCCCGATATAACCAAAAGAGGATGAAGTAAGAGAGTGAATTCCTGTCACCCATGATAATTAATTGGAATTTATTATTAGTTCGCACCCATGCGGAGAAGGTTATTTTTATCTGTTGTTCCCATGTCAACAATATAAAATTGCATGACCCTATTCTAACTGACTAATGAATGTCGTCCTTAAAATAACCACGCATTATGACACAGAACCAAAAATAGATTTCAAATAATTTTCATCGGAAGAGGCCCATGTATGGGGGATTCGCTCTCTCCCTTCACCCTCTCTTGATATAACACAGTGCCAAGGGACTGGGGAAATCTGTTCATTGTAAAAGGCGTTCGTTGTAAAAGAAACCCCGTTGTAGCGAAAAATTTTCGTTAAATCAAGGTTTGGCTTCTTCTTCTTCTTCTTCTTCTTCTTTTTGCTTTTAAAATCACACATTTTTACGTTAAACCACTGAGCATTCGGTTTGAATGATTGCGATTTAGTTCCTGCATACATCTCTGTTTATTATTCAACAAATTGTCACTATGCCCATATATGGTAAGGAAGCCCTCAATACCTGTCATCCGTACACGACTGATATCCTGCGATATACGTAAATGACCATATTTGGAAGTGCACTGCAGATTTTCTTTCATTGCTTGTTTGGCTGCCATTGGGCTATTCCATTTAATATCCGCCCCCCCCCCCCCCCCCCCCGCTTGAGGAACAGTGGAATTCTTCAGGGGTAAGGGATAAAAGTGGTGGAATTCTTCAGGGGTAAAGGCCAGAGGCTGGGGAATTCTTTAGGGGTAAAACCCATATTATAAGTGGAATTCTTCAGGGGTAAACAGAGATTTCATGAAATTCTTCAGGGGTAAATGCTTTTTTGGTGAAATTCTTCAGGGGTAAACCCATTTCTTAAGGAAGTCTTCAGGGGGTAACACTTTTTAATGGAATTCTTTAGGGGTAAGAGGGAAAGGTCAGTCCTCAACCGGGGAGGTGCGGATATTAAATGGAATAGCCCATTTTGAAAAGCAAAGCAGTTTTAGTAGTGTTCTCCGGAAATTTTAACTCCCTAGAAGAAACTTTCCACGATTAAATGCTCTCAAAAAGTCAACAAGTATTTGCTTCAGCTCACAAAGATATCCAGTGGTTGACTTGGAATTTTCATAGTGAGAACTCAACCAAGAAAATGCTATTGCGAACGAAGCAGCACACTTGCTCACGGAAAGTTGTAAAGTTGAAAAGATTTTAATTCAGAGGAAGAGGACTTATTCTCGGTAAGGTAGCAATATTTACTTTGTCTTGTCATTTCCAAACATGAGTTTGTAAATAAGTCTTTTTAAGTGAATGGTAGTAAACTTGGATTTCTTGAAGTTCTGTTTTGATTTTTGTTATGTGTTGCTAGCTTTTAGCGTTTTCATCATAGAACCGTAGTTTTTCTCGTTCTGAAAATGGTAGTCGATGAGAATTTGTTAAATAATAAAACAATTATCCTGCTCAATCTTGCGGAATATCCCCTGATTTAGCCAATTCGGCCTACGGCCTCGTTGGCTAAGTATCAGGTGATATTCTGCGGCATTCAACAGTTCACCGCACGTGACAATTAATCATTTTCAAATTTGGGAATGGGAATCTGGAATGTGTGCGTCGTGAAAGGGGATTTCATTACGTCATGATCAGGGTTCCTTACTTCCGGATTCTGTTCCAGGCATTTTACTGTTAGCTGACTTTAACTGGGCTAAGGAATATCTTTCGTTATACTGGGGACTTCGTTAGAAAGGAGGTACGTCCCCTCCCCGAACTCTCAGTTTGTGGTCGTATTTTCGTTAACAAAAAGCGCTTTCCATTTGTATGGAAAAACCAGTTTTTCCTGTTGGAAATCAAATAGAAAGGTCATTTTGACTGAAGCTTTTCAGAAAAAAGGAATACCTTCAGAACTATTCCTTTTTTCCCATTTTAACTGAATTAACAGAATATCACTGTACCATTTGCGTCATCACACTAGTACGTACCATGCTCCTTGATGAAATACACGGTTTGGTGTGGAAAAAAAGCTTACTGTTCGATTTGACCAAGAGAGGATAATACCCCTTTATCCTCTCTTGACTTGACCTAAGATTCTCACCTGTTTTTTCATACAAATCTGAAGCGCTCCGGGGTTTTCTGTACATATCCACCCACAAAAAAAATTCGCATCAAGGCATCAGTCATGTTAATCAGCACTTTATTATAAAATATTTTGATCGTTTCTTCTAAAAGATAGACTTTTGTACGAAAATAAATCTTTTTCCCTTGAATTCTATATCTTATTTTTTTAAGAGCAGTATATTAGTAAGTCAACAGAGTAAGTTTACAAAGCAACGTATTTGTAATAACGTCTAACACGATAGTTAGCCATCGCTGATGCCTATTTCCCTTTCGTTAATGGCCGTTGACATTTTCGACGGTTGATGCCATCTTTGGTAACCGAGCCTTTAGTAACGGTAGATGTAAAGATGTTCTGAATTAAGTTACGATGAGGCAACAAAAACATTTCTAAATAGTCTTAGAAAGAACGACGTTCAAGCCCAAGTTAAATTAACGTTTTAAATTCGGGAAAGGGCTAGGGTCACCTATTATAGATGTATCAGTTATAAAAGACAGTTAATTATAATATATACTTTAATTTTCGGAATTGTGGCGGATTGGCGTGGTAGTGTAGTGGTAAGGGAAAGGGATTAGCATACGAAAGGACCGGGTTCGATTCTGGGTTGTGAATGTCTTTCTTTTTAGTAGAAAAACTTTCAATGATAGTTGAAAAATTTTCTAAGTGAATAAAAATGGCAACGACCGTTTACGAAAGGGAAATAGGCATCGCCGATCCGAGCAGCTGACCATACTGTGGTGTTCGATGTTGGACAGTTAACTCCTTTGCTTCCCAACTGAGACATGTGCATTCCCAAATATTAAATTTCGTTTTGCAAAATATCGATAAAACATTTGCACCCACACAGGGAATTACAAATCTATGATCACTTTTCTATGGCAATACACGGTCAGATTTTTCAACAGATACAATTAGGCGTATTACAAAAAAGTATAGGGACTGGAAATGCACGAATATTTCAAGATCTGCGAATAGAGCGTTTTCACGTGACGTCACGGCGGCCATATTGGTGTTCCAAAACAAAGAAACGGCGGCCATATTGGTGTCCCAAACCAGTCCTTTTGGAGTTGAACTCTATTTTTATGCAAAAATCGGATTTTGTTTGAGTATACCAATATGGCGGCTTGTCACGTGAGTGAAAACGCTCTATAAAACAAAAATGGACAGGAAATCCCTTGTCCCAGTTGCTTGAAGCAAAGACCCGTTCTCCAAACTCGTGATAACTTTTCGGACCAGAACAACTTTTTATGCGCACAATATTCCTCACAAGAGAAAACCAAACTTCAAAATCTTAACAATTTTGTGGAGCCATGAAAATTGGGTCCCAGGATGTTGTACTGATAATTGCCGTCAACTCAACAAAAACGGATGTGAAAAAATGCTTTTCGGGCTCGTAGTTATTGGTAGTTTCGAAGAAATCTATGTCCTTAATTATGAGAAAAAGTGACCTTCAGTTCTATGGTTTTCTATGGCTTTCTACAGTTTTCACTCTTCTGACAAGTCTATAAAGTTTCAAGTCGATTTAAGTACGGCTCTACAAGATGTTTTCACTGAGCTATTTGCTGAACGATTTCAGCTACTAACAATTAAGCTAAACAGAAGTTAGTTGCCAACCGCTTTCTCTCCGCGACAAAAACTAAAACCGGTTCCCACCTCCCCTTCTCTACCAAACCATCCCTTATGTTCTCTACTCCATTTACATGTTCATCAAATGTCAAGTGTCAAGTGTTTTAGTCTCAGTAGGAGATCTCAGCCGGCTCAGAGACTCCCTTATCGATCTCGTCTTCGTAATGAACAAAATCTCCTACATGCTCAGGACAAAATGGCTCCTTGGGGCTCGATACAGCCGCCTCCATGTTATCGTACATTTGAGCACATTTGCCACGACCTGTTGTTTCACCACTCATCTTTGGCACTGATGAACATGCGCACTCCCGCAGCACTTCGTCGCTGACGTCACGGAATGGTAACACAGACATCAATGACAACGTGATTTCCCATGATGCCATGTACACCTCTTCCCAGTTCATCACTCCATAAAAGGGCAGCAGCCTCAGATAGTACTTTCGAATCACGTTTGGTTCGTAGTTGAGCTCGTGAGCTAAGTTATCAAACCAAAAGAAAGGCAAGTGTCCAAGATGAGAAAGATTTGTCATAGTTTGAAGGTTTGGCCTGCAGTGAAGAGAAGGATAGAACAAATGCATCAAAGGGACTCTCCGTCTGCGGTGACTAAGCAAAGGTCTAGTCTGCGGCAATTCACGTTTAGGATTTCCCTTCCTTCGTTGAACTGGTTCATCGTTTGGTCTCGTCTGCGGTAATTCACGTTTAGAATTTCTTTTCCTCCGTTGATTGGGTTCATCTTTTGGTCTTGTCCGCGGCAATTCACGTTTCGGGTTCTCGGTTTTCATCCGTTGGATGGGTTCATTGTTTGATTTGAGTCCAAGCGCCTCGGCCAAGTCATCAACTCCGTTAAATGGTAGACGATCAAAATAGTACAGATTCATCACTGTGTTTGGGACGTACCGTCCGTCACGGAGTGCTGCTCTTCGGGCCCTGTATTCAGCTATCAATCTGCTTAATTGCTCAGAAGTGTAGTTCTCATATAGACGTGGTCGAGCACTGCCCAGTTGGTCACTGCCCGCACTCCTGGAACTCACGGATGCGGTCTCCTCGCGCCTTTCTCTGCACCTGCGGCAGTGACAGGGGCTTCGAGTCTCTATGACCAGTTGAGGCATGCCGAATATGGTTACGTATATCTTGCCTCCGAGCCATGTTAGAAACCCGGCGAATATTATGAAGCCGAAAGTACCGAATAAGATGATGACGGACCAGGGTGGCTCAGTGGTCTCCTGTCCGCTTGTGGTTGAAGAGTAAATAAAACCAACTGTTGTAGCGGTTGAGGGCAGTGTCAAAGCACCTACAAGGCAAAAAAATTTTGATGAGAAAAATGTAGATTTTTTTAAAGTTGCAGATGAGTTAATTATCCTATCGTGAGTGTAGTCGCCGGAGGGAAAGGATGGGGCCCGCCGGGTACTCGATAAAGTTTTCTACGGGGAGGCTCCTCCGCATGTTCAAACCCTTACACTTTAATATACTAGTTTTTACCTAAATGGTACCCCTTTCATATTCCTAGGGTAAAATTGCACCCCTTCCTGTACCAAAAGGAAAAACCAAATAGAGTTCCCTTTAATCGCCACATTTTCCCGGAGCTCTCAGCCGGTCTGGTTCAGTTACTCAAAGGGTACAAGCTTTCATGTGTTTCGCGTTGTCATTTCTGCCAAAATTTGGCACCGCTTTGGCTGCCATTTCCTAGCTTCCACTTTGAGGTCGTGGAGCCTCCCCGTATATAGCCCAATATAGGGAGTATCCCCACGGGGGTTGGGGGAATCCAATTTTAAAGTAGAGTGAATGCTCGTCGTACTATTAGAAGTTAAAATATGAGGTTTGGTCCTAATTGGGGTATCAAAATCTAAAATGACAGCTGTTACAATTTTTGGTAGAAGCTGGAAAAAATAACAGGAAATTTTACTATTTGCAAGGTTTTATATATCTCTCAGCGGTAAACCACAAAATAAGAACTCTAATAACTGGAGCCCATAATCCAGCCGGTACCGTTCGTTGAGGTCACTTTCGAAAAATTTTCACGAGGTGCCCTGTTACTGTCCCTCCTGTACGGGAGTCTTCCTTTACCCCACGCCCCGGAGGTCAACTGCGATCACGTGGTGACCCTGATGCTGTAAGTTATCGCGGGTCTTGAACTGGGGGCTGAGTCGTCCAGACGTCAGTGAACAGAATATGTCCTAAACATCCTGCTTAAAATTTTCGCGATACTAAATTAGTATACAGAAAAAGAGACCTAAAGACAAAGTTTCGAGCAAAATTTTAGCTGTTTGGTTCAATAAATGACTGAAAGTAGATAAGGGTATATTACTACCCTATCAATACGTGACGTCGCATAATCAATCAGTATACAGCTCTAGGAAATTCCTGTACCTCAAAATTCACGCGTTTCAGTTCTGCAACTATTCTTTGAGTTTGAAAAGTTTTCTGCCGGAAATGTGCCAAAGATATCTTGCAATATTTATAGCTGAACTCGGGAAAACATGAAATAGATATAACTAGATTACTCGTTAGAAGAAATACTTTATGTAGGGAGAAAATGAAAAATACCTGGTACAACATCTTGCGGGAATGGTCGTCCATTGCAACAAGCAACGCAAAGTAAAATGTTCACCAGAAAGGCAATAATCGTTGTTCGCCTTACATCCATCTAAGTAACAACAACAAAAGATCAGAAAACTGCTTGCATAGTAAGAATTTAAAAAGAATAATTAAAACAATCCGCTTCGTTATAACGCCTAAATGGCGAAATTATGCACTTCAATCATTTGCCATATACTAATCACAGAGAGAAAGGAAAGTCTCATTTCACTTACCTCAAAACTATCGTTCTTTTGTAGAAAACGTTTTCCTCCGAGTTTCAAATAACATCTTTTAGAGCTTGCCAAAGTTTACAGCGTATTTAACGGAGCTCTGAAACAAACGTCTAATCTGTTCAGAAGCTGGCTTAGAGTGTAGCCATTCATGACGAATGCAACGCGTAACAAACACTCTTGTCGCGCGCGCGCGCTCACACTTTTGCTCGTATCGTTTTCGAGAACGATCTAATACACGAGGGACGCCGGAAATCAACAAAAAAACTGCTGTTTATTTCTTATGTTCTCTCACAAGATCTCGTAGGCCCTCAAAGAATCTGAACATTTTGTCTTCTGTCAATGACTCTCGTGTGTACACTAGTTTCACAGGAACAAAATCCGAGGATTAGGGGCACCTAGCGAGAAAATTTAAGCAAAATACATGAAACGTCATTTTCTGCTTTCTTAGATTGTTTCAGAGCTTTTTAAAGGCAAATTTGTGTAAGCTAATACAGGTTGATCTGTTCGAAGTTTTTAGCTGATTCTTTAATTTAGGCCGCAGAAAATTTTAGGAAAGGGCATTCTATCTGCCGAGTTTCCGAGCTGCTAGTGGCTGTCCAAAAATGCTAGCTGACCTTATTTTACACTCAAAACGACATATTATTCCCTCTGAAAGCAAAACGAATTAACCAGTTCCCTTGCTACGAAAGTCTGAGGTGTTGTTTCGCCAATAAAAATCTCTAGTTTTCACTACAATTAAATCAGAATAACTCAGGCGATTAAGGCCTCCGAACTAATATTCCGCCGAAATGAACTGCTGGGTGCTCCTGGAGGTTGCTCTGTCACAGTGAAGAAAGAAAATTACTACTTAGTTTCCAAAGACTTTAACTTTACAAAAAGCCTTGTACCTTCAATAAAATGTTGATAAGGCAAGTCTTATCCCAAACACGTGTCGTTTTTTCCCGTCTACGGTTTCCACACTACCTCATTCGTAGTACGTTCCACTTTTAATTTTTGCTTCCGAGTTACAGCGTTCACTCTGTAATCGTTTTACTTCGGCTACATCTATCTGACCCTGAACTTGAAATTGGTAGCCTGTGCCGGAGACGGAATGAAACCCGGTAACCCAGGCTACAAATTGGCGGCTCAGTAACTTAGCCCTAAGCAGATTACAGGGAACGATTCGCATCGACGATTTTTAGTGCAATTAACAATGTCGCGCTAAAAGTGATGCTACACGGGACGATTCGCGGCAACGTTGCTTTTCAGCGCAACTCAGTGTCGATCGATTTTTAATGTATGTTACCAGGGGACGACTTTTAGCGCAACGGGGACAGCGAATGCGGTTCTGGGATAGCGTTGCGCAAAAAAATTGACAACAGGCATATATTGTTACACCAAACAACTTGACCAAAATTCGTGATTTGGCGTTGCAAGTTTTTTGAAGCTGGTTCAAAAAACTTGTAATGAAAACCTGCAAACCCAAGTCTTTTAGTTCAACTAAAAAGACAACCAATTTGTGATTCATGCACAAAAGTAACCTAACTGGTAGTATGGTTGCTCAAAAACAAGGTACGCCTCGTGTCAAAAACAAAAAATACTTTCGCTCTTTTGAAGTCGTCCTGGTGTTGGCTTTCAATGATTTGAATGCAAAGTCTTGGATTAGCACTGGCGGATAGCTTTTCTGAGGTTTCTTAACTTCATTACAACTTCAAACATTTGAAGCGCGTAGTTTTGAGAAAACCTGACTAGAAAATCGCTTGCTAGATACGTTGTTGACGCGTTAGGCCGAATTAGGCCAAAAACCACCAAAATTAAGGCTTGCAAAACGCAATGCAACGAAATAACGAAACGAAATGAAAAATCTGTTTTAACGAAACGAAATGAAAAATCTTTACTTTGCACAACGGAAATCTGTACTTTGCAAAATGAAAATCTATACTCAGTAGAAATCGGCATCCCTATCCAAACAATCCTAATATATTAGAGTTAAGGGTCACAGTGTTTCCCACTTTTATGTGTCAAGCAGTGTGTGGTACCATGTAGCATTCAAGAGAAAAGTACCGAAGAATGTTTTGGCGCCACAGTTGGTTCATGTTAGACGTTCTCAGAAGTTCTTCGCTTCTTATTTCCGGTTCCGGTGGTGGGCTCGGTCTTTTTGGTTTTTCGCCGGCGCTTCCGAAAAATATTATTCTAAGCTCGACTTGTGGGCAAGTCTAGTTTTATGTTTGTTTCAAACTTCGCTAAGTTTTTACTGCACGTGGCTTGATTTCTTCCAGATGAGGGACTCAGTCAGTATAACTGATCTCATCCTATTGATCTGAGGCTCAGCTGCAAACAACTTCTGGCGAAGCAGAAAGTTATGTTTGCAGTACATCTGACGTTACAGAACTCCTATGCAATACGCTTCTACTATTTTCATTTTTTAACTAGTCTTGTTTATTTTCTACAACAGTTACATCCTTGCAAAATGATTACTAAATTTACCTTTCTTCCCTTTGGTCACTCTTCAGCTGACTCTTAGAACGTCGAAACGTCTTCTTGCACGACACCTCCTTCTTCAAACGGCCATTAACACCAGTTGGGTTTCTACCTTTTCGCTCCACAAATGTTACTTTGTTTTTGTTATAAAATAAGTGGTCCGTATCCCAATTCTCTTCTCGCACATGAAGTTCCTCCAATTCCCTGAGAATACTTTCCTTTCTTTTTGTCGTCTCCTCCAATGGAATCATAGTGTGTTAATTTGTTGTTTTAGATATAAGTGCTCTTAAATCAATTAAATAGAGTATCCAAGTCGAGCACACTAACTATTTTCACAAAGCGGAGTGAGCTCTGAGACAGACCTTTCTGGATTTGATCAAGTCTGTTGGCGTAATGTACTTGAACATGGGGTATCAAATTGGAGCTCAATCGAACTCAAAAGTTCGCCGATTTAGTTTGGTTAACAGACGAGATCGAACGCACACCAAAAACTTAAAACAGTACGCGAATCAAACGAACCTGATCGAACGTTCGATTAGTTTCGATCACCAAACAATATCGAACTCACCAAAAATGTTGTTTTGACAAAAACCACAAGTAAAAAACAGGTAGCCCTGAGAGCTTCATGAGGCCGTGCCGTCTTTCCGCCGTGTTGGTGTGGCAGTCGTGAACAAAGTCTTCTCTTGTGAATGGAGATAGACTAAAAGAATTGCACCAACCAACAAAATACTTAAGACGAACATATCGTCGGAATCCGGCCAATTAGTAAGAAGCTGAGTCCTCGCTCCATACACGCTCAAGACACACCCTGTAAAAGTTAACAAGTTGTCTCGAACTCTAAAACATGTCTAAAATCGAACAGATATCGACGAGTGCATGGAGCATAAACAAGACTAACTCGTACATCCTTGTATCCCGCTTATACTATCAAAGAGGATTGTTTAATCGATCGAATAAGAGAATTCCAGCTATAACAACACTGTGAAACCGTTCATTTCGCTTAGTTTTCGCTTCGTGTTTTGACGAGTTAAAACAAACCTGTCCATGAAAGCCAAAGATTTCTCTTTCACGGATAAATATCCAACGTCCCTTATTTTCTTCTACACTTTTTCCTTCGGGCGAGATGTTGCTTGTAAAGCGCTCATCCTCCATTCTATACATTTCTCGTTATTTTTTATGTTTATCTCAGTGTTATATTCAAATGTTGTGCAAATCACTGAACGGATTGAAAGTTGAAGAGCAACTATAATTAAAATTATTAAAAGCTTAATAATTTTTTGAGAAGCTTTTGTGGTACAAAGGCGCAACTTAGCAACAAATAGAATACCACATAATCAGTTTGTTTTTCCGGTACAGTTTTAAATTTAACTACTATAACTAAAATTGACCGACGTTCAATTGCAAGATTCGGCCAATTGTAAACAAGAGACAGCACCTTGCTCTTAATCGTAAAACTGAACTATTTAAGATCAAAAAATAATATGAAAGTCCAAGATTTCTTAACTTAGGTAATAAGACTGAGTTCGAAAATCATTAACATTAGTTTTTTTTCAGACTGAACTTGTCAAAAGTCCGAGACGAAGTGCCCTAGGCTAAAACTGTCTCATTAAATCGGCG
Source organism: Siderastrea siderea (assembly GCA_964030785.1). NCBI lineage: Eukaryota > Metazoa > Cnidaria > Anthozoa > Scleractinia > Rhizangiidae > Siderastrea > Siderastrea siderea. The sequence goes on along the minus strand of OZ034969.1, from coordinate 47,487,827 downwards.
TGGTCAAACAAAATGGGAAATGGCAATAAAACACAACCCATGCTGCTCCAAAATCCTGAAGATGATACGGCCCTCCCAGCTGCTTTTTAAAACCGTCCTTCTCAAACTGTGGTAGAATTCATATTGCCCTAAATCATTTAGATGCATGCCATGATGAATGAAACGAGTTTTGCAACCCTAAAACTGAAATTTATAACGTAAGTATACCAAGCACGAAATAACGGGTTCTAAAACTATTTTCGAGTATTAGTTCAAAATTTTAACCTTTCTGTCGAAGGAGGGGAGTTTTGCGATAATTGGTCTGATAGACACATAAAAACCTCACACTGTACGACTTGTAGAGTAATCGAGAGATCCCCGATCTCAGACTAGTACCCAGGGGTTCTTTTCTCGCTCACACGACTTGGCGCGAAATTTCGTGACGTCACCGAATGGCATACCGCGAGAACGTGTTCTCCGGGGTCATGGACCTTTCGCACCAAGTCGAGTCGAGTGAGCGGGAGGATAACGCCTGGGTACTAGGCTGCCCCGATCTATAAGATAAGTAAAATGACGAAAGAGACTTAGGGGAGCAGGGATGGCGCAGTGGTGAGAGCGCTCGCCTCCCACCAATGTGGCCCGGGTTCGACTCCCGGTCCCGGTGTCATATGTGGGTTGAGTTTGTTGTTGGTTCTCGTCTTTGCTCCGAGAGGTTTTTCTCCGGGTACTCCGGTTTTCCCCTCTCCTCAAAAAACCAACATTTCCAAATTCCAATTCGATCCAGAACCCGAGGGCCACAGGTTTGTCAGTCCCAGACTGTTGTGTGTCACCCTCGTTAAACGAAGTTTATTGATTGATTGATTGATTTTATTTATTTACTTCTCGAGATATTGACGCTTCGTTGGCGAGATATGGAAAGTCGAATACAGCGAGAGTTACTGCATCAGTAATGCAACGGCATCTGCTCTAAAAACCCACTGGCTAAAGGCACAGAAAATATCGTAACTCGGTAACATGCCTCGACAAAAATAACGTCATGTCCGGGGTATAATTTTTGTTTTCATACATCATTTTTAAGACAACCTAATTTAAAATTAGTTGGACTGTACTTCTCATAGTAGTCATATTGCTGTTCATTTTCAAGTGTATTTTGGTTTTCTTCGGTTAAAATGAGTTTGCTTCCACGAGCAACATTTAGAAACGAAGGAGTTAAACGGTGGGTAATAACAAACAACGACAACAATTTCTGAGTCTCCAGCACTGTTCACAAGAAACGTATCGAGAAAATAATTTTCAGAAAATTTCAAGACACAGTATACGTCCTCCATGTTGGTGTCCCGCAGTTGGGGCACCAATATGGCGGTCACGCACAGAATGTGTGGACATTATTAATTATTCAAAAGGCTGTGAAGCGACAAATTTGAATGAGCGTGGGCTATGAATACCTCAAAATAAGAGAAGAAAGTGCTCAAATTGGTCAATTGGCGCTGATGAAACTTGCCTTCCTGCTTTCCAGAAGTCAAACCCTAAACACCTATGTGCGGCTTTTTGAAGAAGAATGCTGTATCTGCAATTTAAGCCTAAAACGAAAAAGATTGAACAAGAGCAAGGACTATCCCTTTGAATTTGAAAATACAGCAAACGTGCGTTTTTAGTATGGAGTGCATTTTCGGAAGAGATTTTCAGAAAATTTAGACTGCTTTGAGAAAACCTACGTGCGGCAAGTGAAAGATGGACCTTTTCTCGAACAGAATTTGAAACCGTTTTAGTTTTAAAATCGGTCAACAAGAACCACTTGCCCTTTTACTTTAAAAACTGCTGGTAGGAGTTGTGTTTGAAAATGGCGCGTCGTGAGCAAGCGAGCTATTGTGTTTAGGCCTACGAGGGAATAACAGTGGTTGTCAAGACTGATGCAATGCCCAGTTCAGCCGAGAATTTTAAAACCGATCTCAGTGCACCAGCTGACTCAGTCGAACTTCCGGCCAGATCACCCAATGAATAACGAAGAAATCGAGAACGTCAGTGATCGGGAGCTCTCTTTAGAGCTCTTCGACAACCCGATCAATCCGTTGCTCACTCATATCGTACCTTCTTTTGTTGATAAAAAAGATCCGCTGTTCCATCTTCAAATAAATGGCGAAGCAAACTGGAAATGGCGAGGAGATTATAGGCACCCGAGAATAGTATTGGATTTGCTTCAACGAAGCATTTTACATCTGGGATACGAACTGATTGAATCATCTCGATAGCAAACAAGTGTTTGTAATAGATGCAATCACGGAATCGCTTGTGTGTCCAGTATGGAAATGCTGAATTTATTTACGACACAATCATCTCTGTAAACGGTTTGAACCCAGGAGTCATATCATAATTCGGTAAATTGTGATCGTCCGGGTGAGTGTAGTCCTGACAAGGACTGTTTGAGGTGACATTGACTGACGTTTCGACAACCTGAGCGGAAGTCATCATCAGAGTCAAGTGAACTGTGAATCGTCAGTAGATGTTATAAGTCTCTGGTCGTTGTCCTGATTGGTCGACGATCTCGTGATGTTATTGGTCGACTGTCAGTTAAGCCGTGATGTTATTGGCTGTGACGATTGTTAAACGTGATTGGTGCGTTTCTGTCCGTCTTTTGTTAGTCAAATGTCCGTTGTTCTATTGTTAGTCAAATAAGTCGGTTGTCTATTGTTTGTCTGTCTTGTTGTTGTCGGCAATCAGTCGTTTGTGAGGTGCAGGTAGCTGTTGGCAACGGTTCAGTGGTGTTTGTTCTAAGTTAGTAAACCAGCTTTCTAGAATTCGTTGATAGTAGTCCGTACTGTAGGTATCGCATTCAGCAGAATCCCAGTCGATTCTGTGGTTTGTTTTTAAATGGTGCGCAGCAATGTGATTGTTGATATCACCATTTCTAGTCACTCGTTTATGTTCAGTCAGTCGGACGTTCAAATTCCTGCCGGTCTCACCAATATAAGTGGCCTGGCAGTCGCAGCATTTGATCTTATAAACTGCTCCCCGTCTGTCGCTCGGTTCGTCTCTGTCATTAATGTTCGTCAGTAGCTGTCGTATAGTAGTGATAGGTTTGTGAGCAACGCGGATGTTGTAGGGTTGTAGAATTCGTGCGATAGTTTCAGAAGTCCCTTAGATGTAAGGTATGGTTGTAGTAGCGACAGGTGTCGCGTCAGTGTTCGTAGCGTTCGGTTCGGAGTTTCTGTAAGTGTTGTGTCTAATAAAGTCCCGGTTGTAATTGTTCTTGTTGAAAACGTTGTCTAAGTACTTGATTTCGTCCGTTAAGCTGTCGGGTGACTCGCAAACTAGTTGCGCGCGTCTTGTCAGGGTCCGTATAGTCGTAGCCTTGTGAGAAGTTGGGTTGTAAGATGATTGGTCGAGTAGTCTGTCGGTATGTGTGGGTTTTCTGTAAATTGTCGTCCGTAGTTCGTTATTGTCGCGGGTAACTAAGCAGTCTAGAAAAGGTATTTTACCATTTTCCTCGATCTCCTGAGTAAACTGTATGTCGGTGTCGGTCTCTCTCGCGCAGTTATGATTCGACATGGCTTTCTTTCTGTGTTGTAACTTTTGCCAAGTCGAAACCTCTCTATAATCCCCATGCAATTCCGGATAAAACTGGAAAACCGTTTCATGATATGTTCGACGGGAAATATGCGCATATGTTCCATTTTACGAAACAAAATGCGAAACAATAGCGCGTTCCGTCCATTGGCTAGTTTGCCGCCTACATTATGATAATGAGCATCGCCGTGCGTTCATGGCAACCAATGAATTAAGCTCTTTCTAAGCGTCTATGAATAATAACGCGTGATATGACAGATCTACAAAATTTCTTGAACTGGAAGTTAATGTCCCGAGAACAATAGGCATTCTGCACGTTGCATCAAAGTCCGTAAAAGAAATGAAGCAGCCAATGAAATCAACATTCCTCCTTTGGGCTGTTCACATGATACCGGAATGACTTTCATTCCAGAACTCCATCCCCATATATTTTTCTGTATCTGTTTACATGATACCAAGACGAAATTTCGTTCCCGCACAAATCATTCCGGAATGAGTTCAATCGCTCACGAAGCTCAAACAGGAAGCCAACTCTCGGGCTATTTTCGAACTGAATTTTGCTTGTTCTATTGTAGGCAAGAGAGGATAAAGGGGGTTCTCCCGCTCGCAGTCTGCTCTTAAAACTAGTGAACACGCCTCTGGCGAATAACAATCGGCAACAAATATAAATAAAAAATAAGTAAATAAATAAATAAATAAATAAAATTAACTCAAAGAAAGTAATTCAAAAAAGTAACCAGCCCGCGTTTCCTATATAAAGTCTAGTTTTTAGAATAATTCTTTGTTTTATCTTTTGTGTCGTTGGTTTATTTTATTTTCATTTTGCTATCAACGCTGAAATCTTTAGTTGAAGATGAAGTGAATAAAGTATTTTTGAATTTTGATTTTATAACGACAGGCACAACGTAATTCCCGCCATTGCCCGTACCGAGGGTGACTACTGAAAAATATTAACTGTTCCCAATCCCTTACACACTTTGGGATGTCTTTTGTCTCAAATCCACTTCAGTTTTTCCACTAATTGCCACCCTGTCCCGGGACTGGGGTAAGGTGGGAGCCCGAGGAAGGGGGTTACTCTCTTATATAAGCTGTATAGGTATGTGCGGCGCCAACGGGTATGGTTTTTGAGCCTTTTTGGTCTGAAATAGGGTATAGATATTGACCATTTTGTTCTGAAATAGGGAAAGGTTTGTGCACTCTGATATGGGATCTGGTATGGCTAGCTATATAGCTTTTTATTAATTTTATTCTCCAAAGAACTGAGGTTCGATTAACGTTGGGAATTTGAATCCTTTCTCAAATGTTTACAAAAACGAAGTTGGGTTAGGGTCTGGTCTGAAATAGGGCATCAAATTTTCGGTCAGGTCTGAAATAGGGTAGGGAAAATCACATATTTTGGTCTGAAATAGGGTAAGGGTTTCCAGAAGCGCACCGCACACACCCACCCAAATCTTCGGGAAGTACCCCCCGGGGGGCGGGAGTTTCATTTTACATTAATCTGGCATTAACGGCAACGTTCAATCTCAAAAACTTTCGTAATCACACTGTTCGCTATAAATAAATACATCTCTGTTTTCTTAACGTAAATTGTTTTGCGAGATTGAAAGCTCTTGTATGTCCATTATTTAGTGATGGAAGAATTAAAGGATTGTCAATCTTAATCCAGCTAACTTACCGTGGGAAAGATCGGAAAACACGAAAAGATGACCCGAAAAATTTTGAATATGGACCACTATGATATAATCCTTGTTGTGTACTAATTCTCTGACTGCCATGAAAGGTTAGTTCTTCATAAGAGCCAGCTTTGTTTCTTCCACTTCCTATCTATAAAGAATCTCATGCATCAGAAAGACGAGAAACAATTTCTATTATTTGCAATTTAGGTCTGATACATTATTTTATGGTTACGCACTGATCGATACAATTTAGGTCTATAAAGCAGCCTTCTGCACCAGAGTTGAGCAATTATTGTATAGACGGCTAATTGGCTTACAGTTATTGCTATAGCGGACCCTGCACCAATATGAGAAAAGTATGTCGCGACTCCGCCGCTATGACACTCGGCCTGCTCGCAAGCTATGGTCAGCTAAGCTATAAATTTCCTTGCCGTTACAGTCTACGTAACTTCTGTCAAATTGTTGTGACGTCACCCCATCATTATTTGCCAGTGCAGAGAAAACACAGGTCTAGTGTCACAGGAGGATATTGTTGACAGTCATGGGGGCAGTCATGGAGCGTGCTATGAAAGCTGTGTTGCTGTTTTATTGCCTCACATCAGGTAAGAAGCAAAAGTGAAATTGCATATTGACACCGATTAGAAGCAGAACGTGGTAGGCTTCTCTATATAAATTTTCAGACTCGATTCCTTTCTATCCACGTGTTTTTAAATGGAGTGGATCTGAATAATTGAATATTTCTGGTGAACCGCTTGGGAAGCTTGACAAACCAATTTCGGGGCGAAGAAAAAGAAACAGAAACAAAGGACTTTCGTGTCCGTTTATATCGACAGCGTCTGTTCGTAATAGAGATCTTTGAAAGAGTGCTTTATTAGTATGTTTACTCCCTCAATTACTCCCTCCACTTGATCATGAGTGTCTTGAACTGAAGCATACTTCAGATTTTTCCACATTCAGTACCGGTCGACTAAACCAGTGATATAGCAGAGCTCTGCCTGTTTCGATAATCGAGGATGATGGAGGACCAGGTAAACTTATTTTTTTTACTTGACGATTTACTTTCCAGCATAACTGACAAGACCGTGTGTTCGATGCTTTTATATGCATTGTCCCTTTCCTGACCTTTCCTGACCAGAATTCCGTTGCTGGGGGTGTCAATTGAGGAGGCCTCCATGATCCAACGCAGACCTCATGTTGAACTGTTTGCATACGTTCTTCATTCATTCCATACTTTTTATTCCAAGCGGTTGACCCCTCCTTGTTCATGTGATTGCTGATCGAGAAAATAATTATCGACATGCAAAAGAAAGGAGTAATCGTTTATCCGTTTACCCGACTTTCTATTAAGACATTAAGCGGTTTTAAAGTTCTTTTCTGGGGGGTTGAAGGGTTTGTCACGCAAGGGTGTCATGAAATGACAATAGACCATTTTCTTTATGAAATCACGCAATTATTTTTTGATGATCACATGAAAAAGTGTTTGTGTCAATTCTGCTAAGGACCAGTCAAGAGCGAGGGAGGGGTAAGGATAAAAGAGAATGCTATACACAATGCATCACGTCCACTTCAAACTGCAGACTACGACCATTCTCACTTTCCCTCAAGGATAGTCGCGCGAGCACGAAAATCGCCTGCCTCGTGAAAACGTGATGCGCACTTGATGAGTCCCTAATGTTTTAGACTACGTAGCTGCTTATCATGCTCGCGTCACGACTCCACGTGGCAGGCGATTTTCACTCTAACTCGCGTGGTTTTTTTGCTCGACTATTCCTGAGTGGAATTAGAGAGCTAAAAAGGGCTGAAGTTTCATCTCGTGACCAGGGCCCGACTTCTTTACAGCGTGTGGCGCACTGAAAATATAACTACTGTTAATTAATTTGCACTGATACTTTCGGGCAAGCATCCGTCAGCTACTCTCTAATCAGAATTGGAGGATAACTTTTCAGGAAACCACGAATTAAGAAAGGATTCGCTGAGCTAACGGAAGGGCTGATCACGTGCTTAGGACCCACATTCTACACAGACCAGCGGTCATCATTCTCTTCCCAGAACCACCTAGCCACAGCCCGGCCAGCTCAGCTGACGGGGCCTAGGTACGAGGTCAGGTTGGGAACGAGAATGATAATGTCCGCTGATACCCTTATAGAAGCCGGTGGAATTTGCTTTATAGTATGGCTCAGCGTGGATTCTATGACAATGTCCCAGTCTCTGCGTTCCTTGCTGAATCAGTTCAGCAAAACAAGGAATGTAGAAGTGGACCCTTCCGTCAAGCAGAAAGCACGCGACTTCATCGTGAAAACTTTCAACGATCATGGATTGCGCACGTGGACAGAAGAATTTCCTAGTAATAACGCCCAGGTATGTCAGAGGGAGGTTTCACTAGTCTGTTATGTAGGTGGAAAGAAAAATAGGTTAGGGTAGGTTGGAATGAGAGAAAGCTGACTGTATAGACCCGTATACTCAGCTGGGAGTTATTGGGGGACTTTATATTGCTATCTTCTTTTGAAAGTGGTCATAGTTTGGGTCTTATGGCAGGCGATAAGTGGAGACATAAGAGGAAGGCATTATAAACACTAACTAACAAGATAAAAAGAGAGAAAAAAAGGAAACGTTTCCTCCCAGTCCCGCATTCAGTGATAGTCTAATGATGCCAGTGCTAATTTTAAGGTTTGTCAATGTCATCTGGTTACTTCTTGATTCAGAATAATAAGTGCGTGTTCTTTAGGAATGGGATTGCAGCAAATTATTCTAGCGAGTTCAGTCGCCTCTAATTTCCCGTGGTGTATACCTGGAAAAAGATGATGACCAAACAACTGTCCTACCTACGGTGGCCCAGAAGGGTTACCACTGCAAATTAAAATATAAGCAAAGGGATATTTTTAATTTGCAGTGAGATATTTATAAAATGCAGGCGAGATCATTCTGCGCCACCGTATCGTATTCCATATGAAGCCATTCATTTTTCTTTCTTTTAGTATCCTGGAGTGAACATCATCGGCCAGCTGCCTGGGCGATTCACCGGAACACGTGACGATAAGATTTTTCTGATTGGTGCTCACTATGACTCGGTCAAAACCACTCCGGGAGTGGATGACAACGGTTCGGGAATAACCGCTTTACTGCAGGCTCTTCAGCTCTTCACCAGTCCAGGTTAGTTGTTTAAGGTATCAGAAAGCGGAAAAATTGCCATTTTTCATAATTTGACTTTTTTAAATAGTTAGATAAATTTCCATACGATCTTTCATTTAAAAACTGCATTAAAAAATGTTATATCTGCCGATAGTAATTGCGCGCAAAAGATTTTTTGCATGTTAATTACTTAATTGAGCGTTGACAGGTTCTGTCATATGGAAGATTAGCGGGGCAAGAAGTCACGTGACATCAAAGCACACATGCGAAGTTGACACGCGATCGATGCGCTTTGGTGATGCCTGGCAAAAGAAAGAGATCTTGCCCGTTTTCTTCGTCAAAACGGAGGCGAAAGAAAGCTAAGAAAAGTTTCAACCAAGAATGTGCAGCCATTTTAGCTGCAAGCGACAGAGGGTCGTATTACAACCAGCAGGAATGGCTCGAAGAAGTGGAAGAACATGTAAACAATAGAGAAGTGAGCGAGCAGACGGTCGACCAGATGAGCGCGAGCCGCGCAAAAATACAGCTAATGAATCCGTGGAGGTTTTCCGCGTTTTATCTCGTCTCCCACGTTCATTTCCAGTGAAGAAGCAAAATGACTCCCATCGTAACTAAAAGAAAGTAAATCATTATTAGGGACTGAATAAATTAGTAGCCGCCAGCACGTGGCACGCTTTGCAATCCGGCGGACCATGATTGTTTATATTAACTAGTCTTTCGTAGAATAAAAGAATCACCGGTGAAAAATCTTTTCTTCCTTACCCAGCTAATGTCATTTCTTCTAGCATCTTTTCCTTTGCATCGACATCGGAAGTCAAACTCTCGATAACGGCGCCCGCTCGCTCATCTGCCGCGTTTGTTCTTGTTCGCTTGGACGTTCTCGGCGGCTTTCTGCGGGCCTTGGGCATCGTTAATTGACCTGGGGCCCGTTTCTCGAAACTCCCGATAACTTTCCGGGCCCGGTAAGTATTTTTTCAAGCTCATTTATTTATCAGCTAATGGTAATTATTGGCGCAAACTTAGCGATATGCTTCACGAAATTATAAAGATTAAAATTTAACTTTCAAAATCAATAAAAGTTGTATAGCTACTGGAGAATTTTGTGCACCTAAAATAGTTTTCGGGCCCGGAAAGTTATCGGGAGTTTCGAGAAACGGGCCCCAGGTCAGAATTTCGAAGATTAGTCACGATTGTACGTGAACTCCTACGTCGAAATTTGAACGCCGTTATGGTAAATCAAACGATAATTTTGCGTTTACTAACCTGATAGTTGTGGCTTCACACGTGCAGAAAGCGGTGTATTCAGGAGAATTAGTATGTATTACTTGCCGCCTTCGCGGCAGTTTGTGCCTGTTCCATGTTAATTGTCATTGTCCCATTGTTAGAGAAAATTGATTCCTCTGCGGTGTCTCGGGAGGTGTTATAATCCCGAGTATAATCTCATTACTCTTGGACGCAGCCGAAATTATATTTTCCCTGTTTTTCGAAAGTAAAAAATAGGCGAGTTGAACGTGCATTTTGAATTCCAAGTCAGCAGCCCCTGGACCAAATTGGCTGAAATTTGGAGAGACTGTTGTCAGATAATTTTCCCACAATACCGTGTCGGCGAATTCTTTTTATTCCTCTCATTAAAAAGTTATGACTGTTTTTCCGCAGGCAGCTCTATTTTTTCTCTTTTCTAACTTTATCTTGTAGTAGAAAAATAACAAACGCACGTGTCAAAAATCTGAGACACGGTTTTGGAGGTCAATGTGTGAAGAAACGAATGCCATGTTAATCGTTTTCTCCCAGCTAATTTTAGCGGGCGTATAACTTGATTTATGCAGACATGCAGTTTTGTAGACATATTCACATTTTTGAAACACGGTGAATTTTAACCGTTTAAAATAGAATTTGTTATAATCTGTAATTATTAAGCTTTCAAAAAATGTATGGTTTCTAGGGGTTTTTGTTAAAATAACGAGCGCTAAAGCGGACCCCGCGAGGACAGTAAAATGGGTTATACTGATACCTTAATGTTTCTTTTCACTGCCAAATTTCATATTGAAAAATGTCGCACAGAAACAAGCACTCGGATTTCAAGATAATAAAGCAAACTTACAGTCGAGAACGTTCCTGGGCATACTTAAAGTAGCTGTGTCACGGAATGTAGCCAAATCCAGCCACTAGGCCAGGGGGTCCGTTTTTCGAAAGTCCCGGTAACTTTTCGGGCCCGTTTCTCGAAACCCCCGATAACTTTGCGTGTCCGATGCTCATTTATTTATCAGCTAATGGTAATTATTGGCACAAACTTAGCGATATGCTTCACGAAATTATAAAGATTAAAATTTAGCTTTCAAAATCAATAAAAAGCTCTTCGAGAATATTGTGCACCTAAAATAGTTTTCGGGCCCGGAAAGTTATCGGGAGTTTCGAGAAACGGGTCCCTGGAGCTATATTTTAAAATTATAATCTATTGAGTGGTGGTGTAGCTAAAATCTATAGCTGTGGTGGTGTAGGTGGTGGTAGCGCAAGCCAGCTCGACTTGTTTCGTAAACTTACAATTTAACTGATAAGCTTTAAAAACCAACATAATTTGAATCTTGAAGGTAAACCTTGCGCTAATAAAAAGCTTTCCGGGCCCGAAAAGTTATAGAGACCTTCGAGAAATGGGCCCTGACCACCAAACTGAGCGAAACAGAAAAAATATCACTTAAAGTGCAACTGAGACGAAAATTCGTAGGTTTATTTCCGCCAAATTCTGTCGCAGAATATCGCGTTGTGTCTATATTTATCCAGAAAACTGAACAAGAAACCGTCCATCGTAATACTTTTAGCTCCAAAGTTGGGTAAAATGTGTCCGCCATTACTGAAAACGTGTTCCTGGGTGATTGCGCAATTTAAGAGGCAATCCGTGTAAAAACCGACCGGTTTTCATTTTCTGTGCAGAAGTACAACATTATAAGTTAAGTACAAAAATCGCATTTGTTTGGCTTCATTTGATTTTCTACCTGTTTTAGGCCGATAGTTCCGATGCGACCTCTGAACAAGGAAATCCTTCGTCCGGAGCCTCGATTTTAACACTAAACTCGAGATAGCATAAAACAACACAGAGTTGACAATAGCAGCTTATATTTATTCCATACTTTAAATAGGCCATGTTTATTATTTTCAGTGCTGAAATAACTTGTTCTGTCTTGTAAGAATTTTGTTAGAATTTTTTTAGTACACCAAACTAAAGGCATTACGAACGCCATTGATAAGGTGCCTCCATTAAAATCAAGATTTCTTAAAAGTGGGACCTGACCTACAGCTCATTCTCTGATCAGACAATAGTTCAAGGACTGGTCTAAAAGTAACTGTAATAAAATTTGTCGGCACTCATCATATGGTTATGGAAAAACTTAAATAAAATTAACAAAAACTGCAACATTCACAACTTGACTTAAGAGCAATTCTCTGTAAGAATCAAACAAAGTGGGAAAGGAAAAATTTTGACCCCCAACTCAACTCATCCACGGGGGATGTTCGAAAATGGCCATTATTGAGCTCATAACTAAATTGCTGCCATGGTAACAACGAATGTTTGTTGACGCCCGAGAACCCAATTTGAACTCAAAAACTGTTGCGAAAAGTGCAAAATTTAAAACGTCATTTCTCAAGTTTATTAAAACACTACAACTTGAGACATGGGACAAATGTAAAACCTACGATGGCCCACAAGGGACACGCTGCCAACAAACAACAAAAGAAGCAAACAAAAAAGAAAACACGCAAACGAAACAGAAACCACGCAAATAAAAAAGAAACCACGCAAACAAAAAAGAAAACGCAAACAAAAAAAAAAAAAGAAACCACGCACACAAAACAGAAACCACGCAAACAAAACAGAAACCACGCAAACAAAAAAGAAAACGCAAACAAAAAAAAGAAACCACGCACACAAAACAGAAACCACGCAAACAAAAAAGAAACCACGCAAACAAAACAGAAACCACGCAAACAAAAAAGAAACTTGTTCCCGGAGCCCTTGCGGATTTTTTGTGTTGTTTCGCTGACCAAAGTAATCGCGGTTGGGGAGAGTGTTTCCCGCCAAGCGTAATGTGGTCGACCGTACAAGGCGTGTTCGATGAAGAGTTTAGAAGATGTTCTGCTCACGCTGTGGGTCAAAATTGATCACTGATGCTAAATTTTGTCACCTCTGTGGGTCGACATGGATCAAATGAAGACAACCCCACTCTTAGTGTGATAGAAGCCGCCCAATCGGCCAAGAAGCGCCCTAGCTCTGTCCTCACGTCTGATGACTACAGAGAGCGTAAAGGACAAGAACGAAGATCAAGATTTGGGGGAAAGAAACCGAAGAAAGAGAAGAATGAGAAAAGTCACGATTCAGATCGGCCTGATACGAGTGATAGATGGCGAACTGAAGGTGATTCGTGGGTCGACCCTACCGCTGAAAGTTACAGAAACAATAGGTGCTCCCGAGCTACTTCAGAAAGGAAGAGAAAAGATGGTGAAGTTTAACAAAGATTTAGCGTCTGGTGGGGGTGTTACTTTGCTATATCCGGAAGTGAAAAACCTACCTGGAAGTACGGAAGCGTTCACTCTCAACCGTTACCGAGACGAATTGGGAAAGCCGCACGCTCGTATAACGTTATACATCTGCAAGACTCTCGCCATCTTGGATTCGATGTTTCTGAAAACATACAATAGCGACGATAGTGACACCAAATTGCCTTCTTATGAAGAGGTATGAACATGTTTGAAATTATGGTTCTGAACTTCTTACTCAGTGCCATGGCCCTGGTTGAGGTATACAATACTGTATTTCTTGTGTGAGGTTGGGAAGGGGTGGAGGCGGAAGTTGAGCTGTTTGTTGTGTCTTGGGCTTTTACTTACCTGATATTACCCGGGGGGGGGGGGGAAGGCACTTGACCCATGTATGGGTATAAGGCTGCCGCTGAAACCCTGACTGTGTTTAGGACAAAAAAAGCCTTAAAATAATACCTATCCTGTGTAGGACAACACCCTTCATTACTAATTCATCCTTTCACAGGGTATGATAAGCCCGAACCTTACGGGTTCCCCCTCCACAGTGCTGTGGACGGATTTAGCCGCAGGATTTTATGGTTAGAAGTAGTCCACTCTAACAATGACCCAAAAGTACCAGCATCCTTCTACTTAAACCAAGTGAAGGAACTCGGTGGATGCCCTTTGCTGCTTGTGTCTGACTGTGGTACAGAAAATGGAATTGCTGCTGCCATGCAGTGTACTTGTCGTGCTGAAGACCAGGATGAACTAGCTGGTGAGAAATCTCACAGATATTGTTCATCTCCAGCTAATCAACGCATGGAAAGTTGGTGGTCCTTTTACAGGAGAAACAGGTCTAATTGGTGGACCAGCCTGTTCAAGGACATGGTAGATTATGGGCTACTTCACTTAGGAAATGCACTTCATATGGAGTGTCTATGGTTTTGTTTTTCACGGCTCCTTCAAGATGACCTGAACAAAGTCAGGGACCACTGGAACAGTCACAAGATTTCCAAGTCTGCATACAGTGCTGTACATGGGGTACCAGATGTTATCCCTAATCCCGGCCTGAGTGAAATCGAGATTTTCTCTGTAGTGGGTGGACACCAATTTAGCTCCCCCCCCCCGAAGATTTTTGCAGGGGCATAACCTCGGCCGGGAACTGGTGCATACTTTGTCTCGCTTTCATGGAACCAAACGGACCTCGCTTTCACATCCAAAGGCGTCTTTGTTGCGAAGAAGCTTGTTTCAAATGAGGGAAGTTCCAGGCTCGAAAAAGCAACCTTTCGCCCCAGGAGTTATTGTATTATTTAGTCGCCCTCCCGCTGACCAAAAAGCCAGTGGACTCTGGGTACGAGATTGCGTTTGGCGGGATTTGGAAGCAATAAAATCACACTTTTGGCCTATTGTCCAAAATTACATTTACATTTCCTATTGCTGCAAAGCCAGTTCGGCAGACGTAAAACGTTCATAAATATCACGCAGGGAAACAAAAGTTTTGTAAATATGTTGTATATTATTCTACTGTAAACCTCTATTTCTTACTTTTTTCTTCTTTGAGTCGGGTGCCAGTGATGTTACTCGCAAAGCGGCGTGCTCAAATTACCTTACACGTAGGCGCCTGCTTCCCATTAGCTAGTCTAGTCTGTTATGAGCCTGAGCAGGAGCCCTGGCCTCAGGTGGTAGTGGTGGAGATCAGATTATACACGTAGATGTTTATTGAACTAAAATCGTGCCCAGAAAGTTTGGTACACTAAGCATTATTCCTATTAAATCGTCAACAAAGTACACTTCCCCCGATACTTAAACAATGTTGAGTGTTAGGAATCCAACACATCTCGGATGACTTGTACAGTTTCGTACTTCAACATTGTTTAGAGGGTGCGGGGGAGAGGCTTTTCTAAGATGCTTTTGGGGTGCTATGCCATCGCCTATTTTTACATTGATTACGAAGAGGATACCAAAAAGTGAACTTTCTCTGAACTAACTGGCCACGGTTAGTGACGCTTGTAGCTTTGTACGAGAGAAATATTGATGTCCTTTTTTTGGTGGTAGTTTTGCAAGATGATAGACCGGATCTTGAGGACAAGAGATGAACAGTTTTGCTGCAAGCTGCTATGGCATAGTGCTCAGTATAATGCAGCTAGACTTTGTTTGCAATGATAAGGTCTTTAGCCAGGTCGGTCAACTCCTTCCCTTCACCCTTTTTTAACGATACACCAAACGTCAGCTCCGTTTTCTTGGTCACATCTTGACGAAACCAGACAAGAAGCCGAAGAAGTTCCCGCCACATACCAGCCGTTTCATAGGAACAGGATAGTCGGACACCCAAAGACCATGTCTGTGCAATATGAAGGGTCCTAAACAAAAAGATTCTTTCATCACCCAAAAAGATAAGGAGGGCCATCCAACACCGGGAACAGTGTAGGCATCGTCTTGTGGCTGCCAGCAGTTTTGCGGTCGGCTGAGTTGTAGTAGACAGTTTGGAAGCCCAACGCTCCGAGAAAGTACACAAGAGAAAGCACTTGAGCTAGGATACTTCTTCATCCGCCTAGCGCGCAATTGAGGGAGATTTCATTTCCTAATCCCGCGTCGACACCTCTCTGCTGTCAAGTGAAAGAAATATCATAGGCCTTGACTCTTTGAGACCAGTTGCAAAAAGTTCGGATCATACAGCCCGAATTAATGCCGTAGTAGTAATCCTTACTTCAAGTGGAAGTAGTCTTAGTATATTCTACGAGTACAGTCTTAGATCCAACGGTGGCTTGCTTCTCCACCAATTTAGCACCCCACTTCGAAAGACACTAGGGAACAGATCTTTTACATCTGCTGCGCCTACCCTTTGGAATAGGCCTCCTGCACATTTACGGAACTTAGACAATTTTACAAATTTTAAATCTAGTCTAAAACTTCATCTATTTAGAATTGCTTTTAATGTAGGATAAGATTTAGTAGTTCTTATCAAGATTAGATTATCGGTGATATTATTATCTTTTTTATTTTTAATTCCCAGTTTTATTTGTTATCGTTTTCATTTTAATATCTAGTATAGGGCACTTAATCATATTTACATGTTAATTTGCACTATGTAAGTATTCAATAAATTATTATTATTATTATTATTATTATTTGTCAATTAGCGTAGATTTGTCTTAACTCAACTGCCTCTCTCTTATGGATTCTAAACTAGTTATTTTAACAGCCCGGATTCAGCTACTGGCATAGACTACGAGCAGTCTCTCTTTCCTCTCAGGGATAGTCGAGGAAAACGAACTAGCGAGCAAGCGCAAAATCACCTGGCGCGGCTCGACACGCGCGTCACGATTCAACGCGGCAGGCGATTTCGCGCTCGCTCGCTTGTTCGTTTTCCTCGACTATCCCTGAGCGGAAAGAGAGACTACTCGTAGTTTAGTGCAGGCAAAGTTTCTCGAGCGTGCGGCCACCTTATGACTAATTGATATCACCGCTTCGTTGCGAAGGCGCGCGAGAAAACCTCTGCATGGTTTCAGTCTTGTTTAAGCTAGGTAACAGAACAGCTATTTTTGTTTCAGAATTGTCATTCGCGAGGCGAATTTTTAGTGGTGGAAACTTGACATCATTACCTTTAGGTTTCAATTCTCATTAGTTCGTTCTCCTAACCTATTCAAATCTCCGTCAATGTTCCCGCTTTGTCAGTTCCAGCTTAGTAGCTCCCTTATTTACTCTTGTGCCGAATGCCACGGTGTGAAAACGTAAAGAAACATGCGATTAGGCGCTATTTTCAGTTTACTTGGTAAGGCATTCCTGTTGCAGGCCCACAGATCCCTCTTTTTTTCGTGCTCGTTTCCTTGTTCACTTTCCCTGCTATCTCAGAGACTGGAACAGACTATTATAAGAACAGTGCAGTTTGTCGACTGCCTTCCATCGGTACCACCATTAATGACCAGCTAATAATAATACATTGTCTTCGTTAGTACCTTTGAATTGCAGATTCTACTAGGCAAAAGATTGTACCCCATGGCTCCGAAAGGTAAAATTCAGATCCTTATTGCAATACTTTCGTAGCTCTAACTGATGTGTCCACTGTATAAACACCCTACTTCATCCTATCTGAGGGAAACTCTTGTTTCTTTGGATTTGTGGTAAAGCCTAAGAGAAAAACCAAGGAAGAACTGCCACTCGGATAAGAAGATAAACCTTTCTTGGTCAGGTGAGGTAGGTAGTGGGTAGGGAGGGGATGGTCACCTGAAAAACAAGTGAACAAAGCTATGGGCATGATGGAGTTTCTACACTACTTGAATAAAGCAGTTTGATAGACTGATGGTCTTCAAAAAAAAAAAAAAATGGCGGCCCTTCCGCTAGCCTGCGAGCAAGCTCCCGCAGGATACTACCCCGCTGATGCAAATTCGTTTAACAAAAGGGGACTGGGGCTTACCAAAATAATCCTGTTTCCCCCTTCCCCTTTAAGATATCAAATGTCCCCTGAAATTCATTAGGGGTAAATGCGCCCACTCCCACCCAAAGTGCGCCCTTCTAATGTGTGGTCAGCGCTCTATACATAACATTAGTCGCTCATCTTGAAACAGTGGTTGCACATGAGGAATTTTCGCCGATTGTACGAAGGTAAAGTGGCCAAGTACTTAACTGTTTGTATTGTTAGATGGTTTTCTTGTTTTGTAGACCGTTGTAACAGCCATTGAGGGAAGAATAGCGTTTGTTGTTTTGCTTTAAGTGTCGAAACAACCATCACCACTCGAGGAGTACTTTGACTTCCGTACACAGCAATCATCTTGGACCTCACTTACTGAACGCAGCAACCTGGAAAAAAAGCTGATGAAGACAAGGTTATTGTATTTATCTCTTCCATGACTCCATGTCAATGAACGTTTGGCCTTTTTAAGCGGCACTCCGTATGCTGCTGGACCACATGTAGAGTATTGCGTGACAACAAACTGACCGTTACCGCTCATCGATGTGAACTTCGAAAATCTAGGAATAATTCCGTGGCAATTCAGGTAAAATTGATCCCGTTTTGCTTGAAAACTGTTCTATGGTCTATTTTTGAATACGCCTTAGGGTAAAAATGCTTTTAGTTGTAATGTAGGGAAATCAAAGTGTCTTTGAATTGACCGAGTCATATTAAGTCAAGTGGTGAGTGTTGCAGTTTTTGTTAATTTTATTTAGGTCTTTCCATAACCATATAATGAGTGCCGACAAATTTTATTACATTTACTTTTACACCAGTCCTTGATCTATTGTCTGGTCAGAGAATGAACTGTAGGTCAGGTTCCACTTTTAAGAAATCTTGATTTTAATGGAGGCACCTTATCAATGGCGTTCGTAATGCCTTTAGTTTGGTGTACTAAAAAAATTCTAACAAAATTCCTACAAGACAGAACAAGTTATTTCAGTACTGAAAATAATAGACATGGCCTATTTAAGGTATGGAATAAATATAAGCTGGTTTTGTCAACTCTGTGTTGTTTTATGCTATCTCAAGTTTAGTGTTAAAATCGGGGCTCCGAACGAAGGATTTCCTTGTTCAGAGGTCGCATCGGAGCTATCGGCCTAAAACAGGTAGAAAATCAAATGAAGCCAAACAAATGCGATTTTTGTACTTAACTTATAATGTTGTACTTCTGCGCAGAAAATGAAAGAAATCTGTTTTTCATCGAAAATTGACCGGTCGGTTTTTACACGGAATGCCTGTTTTAAATAGCTTGTGACGTCAGAGGCTCAGCTCAGTCGCGTTTCCTTGTATATTGACTCAAGATGCCTACCGTTGACTGCGAAACCTCCGAAGAGTATTTCTACAATTCGGAACAGTCTTTAGCTTCCGAAGCATCAGAGGATTCATTTAATTCGGCAAACGAAGGTTGTTTTTCTCGCCTTATTGGCGGGAGTTTGAAATGTGCACGAAATAATGCTTATACAGTGATAACAGTTCAGGCACAAGTTGCTCAAAGAGCGGATAACTCTTATCCAACGGATAAATGGCTGTCCAGCTATTCGAAAAATTGATATTTTAAGATTTGGAAATTTAGACAAAACACCTATAAGAACTCGAGAATTTGATGCTCGCGAATTCTCAAGCATCGGTCGATCGATTTTATTGTTCGCCTTGTTGGAGAAATAAAAGAAGCTATATTTTGTTTGCCGTTGTTTATATTCATTATATGTTGTAAAGCATTGAGATTTTTGGCCATTCTTAGCATAGTATAGGAAACTTGCTTGAAGAGCCGTAATGTAGTAGTCATCTGGCAGTCAACTAATCGGAGAGCGTAGGAATGTAAAACCAAAGCATGGCATAACTTTCGATAGTGAAAACTGCTCTGATCCACACACAAAGTTAGAACCACTTTCTTGTACGTCAGTCTAAATAAACAGGGACCGCGCGAGGGGCGGGCTAAGGGTACTTTAGCCCCCTCCCCCTTACTTTTTGGTGCCTTAAAAAAAAAAAAGTTGGAAAATTCATTAATTATTGATTAGTTCCAGGGTTAACCAGTACTTGGTGTTTCCCAGTTACATCTAATTTTCATATGGACCAAGCAGAAACGGAATAGACACCGAATACTTTACAAAAGTTCAAATAGCCTTGCTCTCATTTGGCTTGATTAGCTGAAACTCATTTGCGTTCTAGGGTTCTCTATCTTGAAAAGTATTAACCTGCTCAGCTTTTAATTACTATCGACGGAAGTTGACACACTCGCCGCTATCGTTTGGCCTCGAACTCTCGTGAACATTTATTGACTCTCTTCTTCTTCGAATGAGTACAGGTGTATGAACGTTTGGCGACTCTCGGTTTAGTCTGGCCCTGGCATGTAGCCCGAACTGGACACACATTTCATTCACGAGCCGTCTTGCTTGGTTTTTGCAATATATCCTGTCATTTAACTGTCACGGCTTGTCTTCTTCTCGGGTTATTGGCTGTTCATTCGAATGAACTTGAAACGTTCCTCATTTAGAACAACAAAATATACCTTACTATGATCTACTATGAAGTAAAAGGGTTACCTTTCTGGGTTTTCATGGTGTTCGGATGTTAACGAACAACACGAACTGTCACTAACATTCTAGTCAAAGTTTTTACTGGCATTTCAGTGGCATTTTACTGGGAAAAATTACCCAAAAGAAAGGTTTTTGGGAGGTTCCAAGCACCTGTAAATTATCGAAGTTTAGCGGCCGCGAAGTATATAAAGTTGGGCGCATTAAGGAACACACAGAACTGTTTTGGGAAGCTTATCGGATAAAATAGCTTAAACCGAAAACTGCTTTGCTTATAGTCACCTAGTTAGTTATATAGTTAGTTATTTTGATCTTTATCTAGAGACCATCGAGATTGGAAACAAAGCAAGCCAAAACATGCAGAAAACGAAGACATTAGTTTTGCGGCCGCGAAGTGTATAAATTTGGGCGCTTTAAGAAATACACAGAACTGTCTTCGGAAGCCTTTTCGGATAAAATAGCTTAAGAGCTACAACTTCTTCTCTTATAATTTCTTAAATAAATTTTATATTTGGTTCTCGAGCTCAGTAGAGTCCATCGAGATTGAAAACAAAACAAACACCAAACATGCTTTAAACTATGGCACAAGTTTTGCGGCTGCGAAGTATATAAATCTGGGCGCTTTAAGGAACTTAAGGACGGTGGCCCCTATTGCTAACGCGCACATTTTCTGCGCATCGCGCGTTCATCCCGCGCGATCGCGCGATTCCTGTATGTGCAGTGGTGCGAAAATAAAATTTTAGGTGTATTGAGTTGTTGTTTTTGTATTTCGCTTCGGCTGTGGGAGTGTTGACCCGCAAATGGGGAACGGGAAACCATAAACGAAATGGTAGGTTAATGAAAGAATCCGGGCCGTTGAAGCGCCAGTGCTTGCACGACAAAAAACAAACATCGACACCGGCTTCCCACAACAAGTGAAACAAGGAACGTAGCGCGGAAGGGACGAAGTTGACTTGGCGAGAAGGTGGACGAACAGTGGATCTCGGCGTGTTAGCTGAACAGACTTGTTTTTCAGAGGATATCTGGAAAGCGACCTTCTGAAAAGACCACGAGAGCGTCAACCTTTCGGTTAAATTCTCAAATCCTTCGCTTCCACTTCCACCGGAAAGAAAATTTTTACCAATTTGATTGTGGATTTACATATTATAAGAATTGTTTAATTGAGAGACTTCCTATGTTGAAAATGTTATTCTTAAGATGTTAAAGCAAATGATCGAATGGAATTGCTTCCGAGTAATTTTTTAAATCTTTGGAACAAAATAATACAGCAACTGATCGCGAGTTAAATCACTTTGCCGAATAACACTTCGCAGGCGAAAAACTTGTGCCATTTTCCTCCATAATTTACATATGCTTGGAAGCTTTCAAAAACCTTTTTTGGGTAATTTTTGCCGGTAAACTGCCAGATGCCGCCGGTAGCAATACTATTTATTTTAGCAAAGTTGTTTGATGGTTGACAGAACTTAACAGCCAGCAGGATGCATACGAATCAGTAAGAAATTCGTTTTTACATTGACAAATCTGTGAAGTCGCTACCGGCAGCAAGTTAAAATGGCATTATT
The DNA here is from genome assembly GCA_964030785.1 of Siderastrea siderea. NCBI lineage: Eukaryota > Metazoa > Cnidaria > Anthozoa > Scleractinia > Rhizangiidae > Siderastrea > Siderastrea siderea. Next base: position 47,466,424 of record OZ034969.1, on the reverse strand, counting down.
AGAGCAACTGTAGTTTCACGAGTACTCTCCATGAAGTTTATTAGCTTTCCAAAGAATGCTGGAAGAAGAGCTGCCCGTGAAAGTTGTGCTGAAGTCTTGTTTTTGAAGAAAAATAGGTCAACTTCACCGTTTCCTCAGCGGTCCGCATTCTGTTTTTGCCTTTATGTTTTCCCATTGTCGTTTTCATCTTTTGGCGAATAACGACTGAAATGTACTGTATTTTAGGGGCCTATGAGTTGAGAAGAATCTTTACAAACCACAAATGCACTCCAGTGTATGAGTGTTTAGCGTGATCAGGATAAAAACGCAGAACATTATTAGTAGAAAAGTACGAAGTTTTATGATGGCATGGCCTTCCTCTCTCTCTTTTAGAATGCTTTTAAAACAGTGTTTCAAAATGAAAGTCGTAAAAAGAACTGTCTAGAGGACAAATTTGAAGCAAACTACTTGTCTAGATTGAAACTGTGTCTCACCTAACGCGAAAACCGAAAGTTTCAGACACTTACGAGCAGTATTGTATTTCAGATCTTTTGCAGTGAAATAATCACTCCTATTTTTAAGGTACTAACATGTTGTCATTTCCACGTGTGGCATTTTCTTAGCAGAGGGAAAGGAAACGTATCTAAGGCTTACATCTGATGAAAAATCTTTCCATTTGTAATTTGTTCGTAAGAGATTAGAAAGAGTCAACAGCGTAAACAAATTGTGAAGCAACTTCTTGAAAGAAAAACAAAAGCGGCACCTAACTGACCTGCCCAATAGTCTATGAAATATTAAAAGAAAACCTACCTCCTCTCGGTCTGGAAAAATGTCGATAGCTGTTATAAACTGCAGCAACCGATGGAATGAAATCAGGTTGACCTGCTGAAGTAGACGAGTAGCCGATTTTGATAACTCCACTGAGCGATCTAGCCGAATGAGAAGGAACAAATCGAAAACTTGACGAGAAATTTCAACTTTTGATTACAGCTAGATTAGTTCGCTTCAGAGCTACAGATTCCGATTTAGTGGCATTTCTTGTTTAATATTTGTCAAGATCCGAACACGATGAAAACCCAAAACAATAAGTTATATTTAGCTGCTGTAGATAAGCGACGTTTCCCGTTCATTCAAACAAACAGCCAAAAAGTTTGAGATGATTTGACACGCCTTGACAGTTAAATGACAGAATATTGAAACATTGTAAAAACCAAGGAACACGGCGCAAGAAGAAGAAAATATTTCATGCAGACAGTTTGAAGCTCGAAAAAAATTAATAACAACAGTAGTGTGACTTTCGAGTTCGGATTGTTGTGAAGCAATTCGCGGGAAAATTTTGCTAAAATTTGCGGCGTTGTGCAAACACTTTCGAAAGAACATCGCGCCCGAAACTAGCCCCGCAAAACTTTGGACCCGAAGAGTTTTCGGGTTTTTTGAGAAACGAACACCAGCTTATTTATGGGAGCTCCAGGGTTTGGCTAGCTAGCCTAGCTATATATATATAACAGGCTTGGTCTGACCCCACTGACAATTTGCAGTAGCCTTCTAGAACTTCCAAGCATGTAAACAGCAATCAAGATTCTCGCTGCACAACATTCATTGAACAATGAAATCGCCTAACGGCACTCCGTTATAGTATGTTCTTTGATAAGGCAATTGTAAAATCCCTATACAGTCGGCAGAGATAAAATCAATCGATGTTTTACGGGGATTTTGCTTTGCTGCATTCTTTCACCACGCGTCCGCTCCGCCTTCATCGATTCCCAGCATCCATCACTTCGACTTACATTTTATTCCCCACCGGGGAGGAGAGCGTCAAGAAAATCGTCACTGATGGAAAACAGGTCGTGCGTGAGTTAGGAAAAAGTGAAGTTAACTTTTTAAAATGCGCGGTTACCCCTAGTTTTTATGTAATCAATCAAAAGCAGGACAACTGTTCGGTATTGTGAAATACTTTTTTTCAGAAGAAAAACCGTCTGTCAAAAGTAATTTTACAAAACGTTCCAATCTACTGGGTCAAATAATGGCCCGCCAAGAAAAGGAAATTCGCATATAGAATTCGGCAGCATGTTGAAAATTGTATCTTTGTTATTCATTACAAAGCACCTATCAGTTTAGACCTCTTCATCTCCTTCTTAAGTCAAATAATGGCTATCTTTTATTTGAAAAAGTTATTTTTCCTAATTTTTTAAAAATGCTCAATCAGCACTTTTTTTACCATATTTGGGCCTAATTATCTCTGAAAAATGCACGGTAACCCCCCATTTTCTTTTTGGATTTTAACAGCCTTAGGTACGAGGAACAAATCCCACATGGGGACAAATAAGAAAAAATGCCTTCCTATTAGGGGCCACCGTCCTTAACAACTGTTTTCGGAAGCTTTTTGAATAAAATAGCTTTAAACCGACAACTGCTTGCTTACCATTGAGAACTGCAAGCACAAGAAATCGACAGTTGCCCAAAGAGATGGACTCGTCAGTCAAAATTAAAAACATTTCACAGAAGTGATGCTTGTGCAAATTAGATGCTGCTATCTTACGACTGTGCTTTGACCTACTATTATGAATGAACAAACACAAAATAATGGACGGAGAAATCATTTTTGAAAAAGTTTATTCGAAAACCCTTAAGTTTATACTTACAGTGGTATGAATGAAATTCGCGTTGCACTTCCTGGCCTGCCACATGGGTCCATCCACGCAAGTGAAATCGGCTTAGCACTTGGCAAAATATCCAAGACTACATCTGTCTCAAATCTGAGCGCGTTTTCTAATAATTTTTTAAAGGTAACATCAACATAAAATAAAAAGTAAATGACACATTTTCAATGACATAAATTAAATTCCCATTTCAAAACGTAATTTCTTTGATCGTAATTCTCAAAATCATGAACCTTAATCCCTTTAAAAACTTCACTTACTCGGTTGTGTTTCAGAACAGGACAAGCTCTCCGCCATGAAGAAAACAAAGAAGAAGTCCCCGAAGGCAAATTTCGTAACTTGAACTTTCCGCCTTCCACCAATAAGGCAACTGAGCGTTCTTTTGAGCTTTTTCCTTCCCTGTATAGAAATTAGATATTTTTCATATCGTTTTGCTAAATAAGCTAGCTTATGCTTTTAAAGAAACCCCCTTTTCAAAAATGACGATGGTCACTGATGCGATTCCCGCCAAGAAAAACGCTAGTTGCCCAAAAGCACCGCGCGATTTCCTGCCAAGAAAAGATGGCATTTTCCTTCCCCCGTCAGGTTGCCTTGGGACCCTTCTCCCCTCCGCCCAGAGTCTGTACGAACGGCCGTACGCTGACGTCAGAACCAAAATTTCTCGCATCGATACGTTTCCAGATTTTGTTACCCATGGTGCTCCACTGGCGCGCTTCTCGCGCTGGAGCCCAGCTAAAATAAAAGGAATTGCCTTGGCTGATCACAAGAAACAGAGAGTATTATAACATAGCTCGCGCACTGGTCCTATCGAATTCCTATTGAACCATCATGGTGTATATCTCTATATACGCACGGCCGTGCGTATATAACATGACGTGTGCGATTGCATTTAATTTTGCTGCAAAGTTCCCGTCCAGTTTAGCCGCGAGTTCCTGTTGCTGAACTTTCCGACAGTCAATGGAAGAAACTAGCGAAGAACTTCCAAATTTTTCTCTTGGCACTGACCTTTTCGCCAGAAAGCAGCCAACAAGTAAGAGCAAGGCCAACGGAAACGACGCAGTTGAGTTTAATATGGATGCACTTGGTTTTTTCTCTTCTTAGCGAGCAACTCGGCGAGTAAATGACCAAGAAAAATCGCTTTACAGCAGAGTTAAACTAGGAAGAAGTTACAACAGCGAAATTGTTGCAGAGTGTTTGATTTCTTTGGACGAGCAAGGAACTTTGTTGAAAAACTGAAGAAACTCGACCTTAATTAGTCTTTGACGTTGTGTTTACGGTTTCTTTCACCGACTTACCCTCGACGAATGTTCCCAAAAGGCAGGTTTTATAAGGAAACTTTTGGTACCAAAATATCAAGACATGACACAAAATAAAACATAGTAAAATTGAAGCGAACCGTTCAGTAATTATAATAAGTGTCACACGTTTTTGGGTGATTCACTACCAAAATCAAGCTAAATAAGCACTGACAACCAGAAAGGACGAAATTTTTTCGGCTATATACTACACAAAATAACATCGTTTTACCTGCAATCGATGTAGCTCTGTGTTCAAGCAGCTCCAAATGTTCAAACAACATAAAATGTAATGCAAAATAAGTTGAATGATCGCTTTCCCAGTTGTCCGCTAATTCGTTGTCGTTATACCACAATCCGTCCGCAGCCTCTGAACCGTTTTGTGTCCGTTTCAACTCAGACTTGCAGCTACAATGCTGAAATCAAACAGCTTCAATCCGCTTTGGATGATGAATACAACAATTTCTCAGGAAACATCAATCCTATACCACATCTTAGAGCCAATAAATGAATAATTGGAAGACTTTTTCAAAAATTATTCTCGTACGTTCACTTCGGAGCAGTTTAATTGATTCATTCAGCTTTGCAAAGAAACGCTGCAACACTTCGCAAGGTTTTGGCGCCTTTTCTTTCAGTCATGTGATCGATTATTGTTCCTTTTTTTCTCTTTCTCGTTTTTTTCTCGTTCTTTCTTGATTTTTATGGTAACCAGTGTCTGAGTTTTAAATCAACTGCTCGCTGATTCGTATTGCTGATAATTTACAATTTCAACGGAAGCAAAATGGAACTGCGGCATCCTGCCGAAAACAAAATATTACTTCTGAAAGCTTATAATCGTTCAATTTTCGCGGGCATTTTCACTGGCTATGTCATAAAACAATTGGTTCATGCTTTTAGCTGTGCATACATCGAGTTTTGGATGCACTAGGGAAGTTTGGAGAGCACTCAAGAAGCTAGAGTTGCTCTCGGCTGCGCCTCGAGCAACTCTTACGCTTCTCTCGTGCTCTCCAAACTTTCCGCGTGCATCCATACATAACTCGATGTACGCACGATAAGCATGAACCAATTGTTAACTCGATGAACTATTTAAAACTCGAAGCAGGCGCCAAGCGCAGGAAAACGCGAGGGGCAAAAACACAAGTGGTTTTGTGTTTACTTTCGATTGGTTAAGAAAGTGGTGCGAGTTGTATAAATCAACTAGAAAGCTAAGTAAAGCAAAACCAAAGAAAACGAGAATTACTTTCGACGCTCAATTGAAATCGCTTCATCATCCAGCAACCAACCCAAGTTCAACTTCATTTGTGGACTTGAGAGTTGGTCAGCGCCAAACTATGATTAGAGAATAACCTGATAGCGCAAATGCCGGGTGTATAGGAGCTGTTACAGCGGTATTCACTCACACCACCCAGCGCACGTCACTTCCTGTTGTTCGATCATGACGGAATTTGCAATTCCTTACGGGATTCCAAGGCAGCAGAGCCAAGCAATGAAAGCAGTCGAATAAAAGTCAGCTATTTTTTTTATGCCAAAAGTTCGTAAAAAGTCGTAAAAAAAAAGGTCCGGTTCTTTTCCGTCATTAATAGTTATCCCTTTAAGAAAGGGGGATGTATTATTAAAATCAAGGTCAAAACCTGTTGGTAAGTTAAAGTAAAGATGATGTTCAGAATAAACAAAAAAGCCAAATTTTGCTGCGTGTATTATAATTTCCGCAAGCGCGGCAGGTCCATTCAGGTGGATTATCTTTGGCTGATTACAACTTGAAGTGAACGAAATCGTCTATGAGGTTGACCCGCGTGGCAGGTGTCAAAACGAGCGCCGGGAGAGGTGTTAAAGGAAAGGGTTTCACATTCACTGGCGAAAAATGTCTGATTGGTCGACGCGTGACCACGTGATCCAGCTCTTAAATTCAAGATGGCCACCAAAGTTGTTGGAGGTCTTTCTTTCTATCGGCAAGTATTGACTGTTAGCTCGAGAGGAAACACAGAAGTAAAAGGAACGAGAACAGCGTAAGGGTTATAAGTCTTGAACGAGGTCGGTTGTGGATGGATAGGACGATTTGTTTTTGTGTTCACCGCCTGTAACATACGTTTTGAGAATCATTTCGGCACTTGGCAACATCATTTGATCATCGCTCGTTTGATAGATTTTAGCACACGAGACATGGTTGTAATTGCAAGAAACTGGAACATTTTACTGTCCATAATACGAGATTTCTTAGAAAGCCTGCAGCAGTCGGGGAAACAGAGCTAGGAAAATGTAATGCCATTTTTAATCGGTGTGAACGTTAAGTTAAGAAATAGGATGTTGTTAGGAAGTGTTTTGTATTGCAGAATAACATCGTGCCTGACGTCGACCGTTACAAAATTTTTTAAGCGTTGTACCAGTTTTCAATTTATAGAGTATCCTCCTTAATGAAATAAGTGCATTACTTTGGTGTGGAGTTAGTACCTGCATTGTGTACCGCTAGAAAAAATATTAAGCTTATAAATGCATAAACGAAATTACACAAAGAAGTAATTAAATGTTTTAGATTCTCACACTCCAACAAAAGTTTTTTGTTCTCATTGTGATCTTGCTCTACTCAAGGGCAACCCTTTTCGGGATGGTCAAAAAACTTATATGCCTAAAGAAACTACACCATTCTACTTCGATTCTTATTGGTTGTTAGAAGGCAAATTAAATATTCAGTATTTCGCACTTACTAGTAACTGCAACTACTTGATTGAAAATTAGTTATAGATCACTAAAAACTACAGGCCACCAAGGCCTTTCCAAGAATGGTGAACATCAATTTGGACTTGTCTTCAGTAGTAGATAGCACAGAGTCCCAAAGAGCTTTGAGCATAAAAAAGATTTGAACTATTCAATTATTTACATTTTTGAAGGGATGTGAGAAATGTCCAACTGTTTTGTTGCTCCTACAGTTGTAGTCTACTTGCCAGTCCAGTACACTTTTTGTGCTACTTTGAAAGTTCTTTCAAACTTATTGCATATAAACTGGTTTCCAGGCATGTGATAAATGTCCAACTGTTTTGTTGCTGACCTACAGTAATTACACTGACCTAAAGGCTCCTGCAATGGTTAAGACCGTTTAACAGAAAGGTCTCGCTTCCAGAGTGTGGTATAAATTCTGAACTGTATTACTAGCCATATAATAACAGGTCCAAATAATTCAGCTGTAGAGTAAGCTGGTCTATTATTTCACCTAGTGAGTTTAAAACTGAACAATCACACCGAAACAGCTGACGTTACATATCTTTCAATAAACAATCTTGGGTGCATTGAAAAACATTTAATTGAGCCAAATCCTAAAAGAAGTAAATGAGTTCCAATCATGATTTGATTCCATTGTAAGTTTGCAAACTTTTTATTAAATACACTTGTTGGTGTGTAGGTGAACACCCCAACAACAACTTGCCAGCATCAAGACCCCATTATAATTAACTTATATCTGAATTACAGTGGTCTTGACAATCTTGCACTAAAGGAGTAACCCCCTCCCCCAATAACAACAACAACAACAACAAAGAGGTGAGAAGATACAAGATATGAAGTGCTGCTGCAAAGAGCATGTTTATTTGCATTCTCTCCACAATATAATGTCCTTTTACACAAGGACATTCATCACCATGCAACATCAATAATGTCCTGTTGCCAATGCGTGTTTCCATGCTTTTTGCTCAGTCTTCCATGAAAACTTTTTCATGTTGATCTGAAAAAAAAAAACAAGCATATGACACAAATGTTGACATAAAATCAGTTTTGAAATTAATCAACAAGCAGCTCTTGGATCCAACCTTTGTACAAATGACAACACTTGAAAACAAAGGCAAGGAAGCATTTTTTTTATTCTGATTATCAAAGGAGGGTGTAAGGTGGTAAGATCTAAAACATGTTACATTTTCAAAGCATTTAGTACCACTATCATTTTGGACAAGGATTATGTTAACACTAAAAAAACAGTGATGATCCTGGGCTAAAAAGTGCACATTTAACAGGACCTACCCTGCACCCAGCATTTCTGGGGCAAAGACAAAACCTAAAGGTAAAGCAGGGGTTATAAAAATTATTTTAATGAAAATTTAAATCAAGTTTGATTCCCAATGTGCCCGTGTCTATGACAAGCATCATTTTCCAAGTATTAGTGACTCTCTTGACTGCCAATTTTGGGCCAATAATATAGTAATTTTTGTCCATGACTATAATAACTGTAAGAACAGTATATTTTTATGTACTAAAAACAGATCAGAGTTAGCAATTGCATATCCAGATGAGCTTACAGGGGAGGTGCCCCAAGTAAAAAAGGGATGGGGTACAAAAATGTTTCAGAATGAAAATAAATATATTCCCTCGGGGTGCACTACAGCAACAGATAAAGAATTGACTGACAACTAAAAACAAAACAAAAACAAAAATTTAAATATAAAACTAGAAATACCCCAAAAGGTTCTTGCTCATCAAGCAATGTTTATAACAAAGAGTGAAAAATCTACTTGCTTAAAATGTGTAATTTTCAAAAATTTACACTGAAATGTTTAAATGTTTCCATCTGGTTCTTGCTCGTCATATAAACAACAAACATCTTTATAACAGAGAGTGAAAAACCTTAAGACACATTAAAATAATCCACACGTTGAAAATTTATTGTCAACCTACACATTTTTTATCAGCATGAAATGATACAAAAAGGGATTGTGGAAATTACACAAGGCAAGTAAAATATTGTAACTCTGCAAACCATGCCTACAGAAAGTCATGCATAGGCTTAATCTACATAAACGAACAATGAAAGTAAGCTTACATCTCGTAGTCATAACTTGTATTAAAATACTGGAATATTAATAAGATACCATCTGAACAACATCCATTATATTCGATATGGTACGAATTATTCACCCAAAACAGTCTACACGTATCAGGAAATTATCACTTCCCTGCCACCCGGTCCAAGCCAAGCCATATATCTACAGAAAGCCCAGAAATCGACTTTTTACCCTTTTATAATTTCTTTTTGGACCGAGCGGCATGAAACTTACACCAAGCAAAAACGTTCAAATCACTGACCTTTTCTGTGCCATTTTTTCTCGCGAGGCAGCATCTTCCGACGTCGACTGCAGAAAAATAAACCGACTGGCAGCATTTGTTGAACTGTCCCAGGATGCTAAATTGCCTACAGAATATGATCCACTTAATAACGAGGACAAATCTAGTTTCGATTTCTCGCAGACGTGAAAAAAAGCCATCTGGCTATCGCCATAACACGGCAGCCATCAGTCCTTCTTCTAATTCTTTTCTCGCGGGCATTTTCGCTTCTGAACCAATTACATCGCTGGAAACCTGACACGTGATTTTTTGCGCAGCGCATGCGTACTACATTCTTCGCCAGTGAAGGTTTCACAGCGGTCAAACGTATGACGCGTGCGCAGTTACTGCCATGATCTTGAACAGAAAAATACAGACGAATGTAGGAACTTTCACTTTCACTGCAAAGCATATCGCTGTTTCTGAAAACGTTTACTTTTAACATGAATGTGGTTTAGGGGCCGATTACATGAGGGGGGCTGGTTGGTTAGCCAGGCTGGCTCGGTTTGCCGGGATCTCGGCACGTCTGTGAAACATATTAAAAATCAACTTTGCGATTACATGTAATAATCGTGATTGCCGGGCCAGCCCGGCTAGCCCGGCTAACACTTTCTCGTCACTAAATTTCGCTTCGGAGCAAAATAGGTCACCAGAAGATCGATATTTCTCTTTCTATATAACACATAAAGGTTTATCAGACCATAAAGCTACGTAAAACTGAAAATAATGCAGCAAAATAATGGAATAGCGAAAGTAAAAACACTCGATTCATGCTCTTTGATGTAGCCATCTTTTCACACGACAGCTTCTAAATTTAGCCTTAGGCGGACTGGCTCGCCTCATGTAATACCGGGCTGAGCAGTCATCTCGGTACACCGAGCCAGCCCGGCTCATGTAATCGGCTACTTAGAATGAGGTAACTGTGAGCTACTGGTGGGAAATTCGTTTTGCCGGGGGATTTCCTGTGTCCTTTTCATGCGAACTTCCCTCTTGCAAACGTTTGAACTAACTCTAATCTCAAGACTCTGAATATTGGAGGTGATGTTGTTTTTTCCGCTGTGGGGAATTAGTGCCAGTGAGCGAATAACATTTACCTTGTTCATTTTTTTAGATAAACTGAACTGTTCACAAGACTACACTCTCTTCTTTGTGGCCTTTGACCTGGAGGAAGATCAACCTTCGTGTCCACTGAAAGGAAACTGCTCTTGCTCAGGAAGCAAGTGTGGCAGCGGCCATTTTGTGCAAAACTTTTCCACGTTCCTCAACAACAGTGGGGTGGGCTTCCAGGGAGCTCTGATCTTAGAAACTATACTAAATCACAACACCACACCAAATTCGCAAGACATGCCTCAAAGCATAAAAAAGGTTCTACCATCAGTGTACAATGAGATCTCAGCGAATAACTTCAGAGGGGATTTCCTGGCTGTAATTGGCCGTCTTGCGAATGACGAAGGACTAATCAGAGGACTAAGAAATGCTTTCAAACAAGATGGTAAGTACTCTGTTTTTAAAATGGATCGACGCTGGGATTCTCATGACTTACTCTCTAAAGCAAATAGACAAGAAGGAACACGGTCGCAGAGGGCTTAAAACAATCATATTTCCAGTTTTTAAAAATTACCTAGTATCTTATTCTACTGCTACAAATTACTTTCTGCGAGCTCTGTCATTGGAAAAAAACAAATACATGCCATCTGGTAGAAAAAAACCGACGGCGGTTTTCAGACGATATTTAACAATTATCCTGCGAAATCGCGCAGAATATCACCTGATACTTAGCCGACGAGGCCGTAGGCCGAGTTGGCTAAATCAGGGGATATTCCGCAAGATCGAGCAGGATTATGGTCTTATTATTCAACAAATTCTCATCGACTACCATTTTCAGAACAAGGAAAACTATGGTTCTATGGTGAAAACACCTAAATCTAGCAACAAATAACACCAAAGCAAAATTTCAAGAAATTGTAGTTTACTATCGTTCACTTTAGCTTCAAGTAAACTCATTTACAAACTCATGTTTGGTAATGACAAGTTGAAAGTCAAAAAACAGAAATTGCTACCTTACCGAGAATAAGTCCTCTTCCTGTGAACTAAAAACTGTTTAACTTTGCAACTTTCCGTGAGCAAGTGAGTTTGAAATTTCTGCTTCGCTTGCAATAGCATTTTCTTGGTTGAGTTCTCACTTTGAAAATTCCAAATCGACCTCTGGATATCCTTGTAAGCTGAATAAAATACTTGTTGACTTTTTCAGATCATTAAATCTTGGAAAATCTCTTTCAGGGTGTTTCTAAAATTCCGGAAACACTGCTAAAACTCCATCGCTTTTCAAATGGCCGCCTGAACAAGCCGTGAACGAAGATCTGCAGTGCACTTCCAAATATGGTCAGCTACGTATGTCGCTGGATATCTGTCATGTCAGGATGACAGATATTGAGGGCTTTCTGACCATATATGGGCATAGTGTATCCTGCCAGCAGAGGTTTTTTATCTTGCCGCTTCTTTTTCAAATTTTTCGTAGTCTTTTACGGCTGTTTCTACCGTTGTTGTTTTCTTCCACCGCGAGAAAAACCTCTGCCACGATACGATTCCTTTCCCTGTTGAGCATGCTCTGTCGTTAATAAGAAGAGAAAAGACAAAGCTCAGTCGATGCGTGACACCAGTTATGGAAGAAGGGCTCTGTCCGAAACGTTTGTGCTTTAACAAACTATGACACCTTAACGTGTTTAACTCGCGTGTTAACTTATGCTCTGTCGTTTAATACCTCAAAATTTTTGGAGGTTTGTCGTGGAACATGATCTTAACACGTGATGACGTGAACATTGAGGAATTTTGTCGCTTAATTTTTTTACGGAATGTGATTTTAGAATGTGTTTTTCTGCTGCCAAAAGTGAATAAATTGTTTATTTGAATAATATTTTTGGCTGGAAAAGCTTTCTGTGGATTATTCTGTGTTTTTAGTGATAACAAGAGTGATAAGCAATGCTTTGTAAACAAGGTCTAATTTGCATAAGCGGGTAGAAATTTGATATACCAAATTTAGTTCTTGCAAAACACGCAAAAGCACGCATGTGTAGGAGTTAATGTTGGCTACACGGCTCTTGCATTCCAATGCTTTGTCTCTGGTATCGATTAGGCATCTTGAGACGGAACCGCGGCTGCCTTTCATTCTCACGTTTAGACCCGAAGTCGATGGGCTATACTTCGCCATTCGTTTGACTCGAGGGCTAAAGCAGCTACGTTGCTTTGCTTTTTCGCCCCACTGCTCATACTTTTTTCGCAGTTCACTCAAAATATTTGCTGCTGATCGTATCTGCCAATTTTGTGCTTGCATTGACGGCAAATGCGTTGCGATTCGATCGAAGATCGTGTCATAACACCTTTGTCAGTCCCTTACATAAGCGAACGTTGAAATATACCACGACTCCCTCAGAGTTCTTCGGATGTTATTCCAAGTCACAGATCAGACAGTGATCGGAATTATTTATAATACTTGCAATAACTCTGGAAACTTTTGTTGAGATTCCGGGCGATTTTAAACATTTAGTGGGAAATCCTTTGGGCGAAAAACGATGCGTCACATTGATCACAAGAATCCACCATTGCTGTTCACTGTATGAAAAACCCGGCAAAAAAACTTTTCCCGCGCTGTGTAGTTTGACTGACAGGTGGGTTATCATTTGGCAAATCACAGACAAGACACGTGTTTTAAGTTAGTCGTTTCTATAGTAACGACAGTGCAAACTCAATAGGGAAAGGAATCGTATCGTGGCGGAGGTTTTTCTCGCGGTGGAAGAAAACAACAACGGTAAAGACAGCCGTAAAAAGACTACGAAAAAGAAGCGGCAAGCTAAAAAACCTCTGCTAGCAGGGTAGGCATAGTGACAATTTGTTGAATATTAAAGGCCGATTGTTATCAACGACGACGACAACAACAAAATACAATAAATAAATAAATAAATAAATAAATGAATGAATAAATAAATAATTTGTAAATGAATTCACATTCTCAAGTCCTTTTACCTAATAACAGTACAATAAAATCGATAATTTGTTTACACGCAGTCATGCCATAACCTTGACCTGCTCTTCTCTCTTTACCACCATGAAGTGCGCACTATAGAAGTTACTTGGAGGGTTAAAGAATAAATAAACCTCTATGGCTTCCTGGTTTGTCGTAGAATAATGCCCTTGGCCGAAAGATTGTCCTCGAAATTGCACAGTTGTCATTGAATCTGCCCTTCTCGGCGAACTTTTCATTTTTCTTGTTTCAGCACAGTCTCGGTCACTGCCCTTGATTTACCAGCCGCCTGGGCTAATAAATGACAAAGACAAATGTTCCCTGTTGTTGTTAAGTTGTCTGGCTTGTTACAAAAACTCAGTTGAGCTTAACATTATCATTTTTGTTCCATGTTGTTAACAGCAACTTTCAAAACATTAGCAGTGGAACTTCCCTATCCATTGGAAGGCAGACCGTCTAATTGGCTAGAAAAAATTCGTCTCGGTATGAAAGACTTCTTCCGCTCGGATCATTATTATTTCTGGGATGCAGACCCTTCACTACCAGCTGTCTTCGTCACTGATACCGCTAACTTCCGAGGACACATGAGACAGTGCTACCATGAAAGCTGTGACGACATTAATCACGTGACCTCGGATATGATTACGTTTTTGGCGCGAACGACGGCCAGTATAATGAAGGTGGCCACCAATATGACAAACGAAAAATGTCAAATGAAGAAAGTTGGTATGGTTATTGTGGTTATCATTTTAAATAAGATTTAAATGGCAGTAATCTGCCCTGCCCTGCCCTTCTAAAAATGTACCAAGAATAGATAGGGCTAAGATGAATTTGTTAAAATTTTGTTACTTTATTGGGAGATTTGACAATTTTGGTGAATTCGATGAAATTTTGTTTACACTGTTGTACATTCAATAATTACGAGGTCTACTCTGATACTTTTCGTAAGTTAATGGAATCAGTTTGGCGATCTTGACGAAAAACTCTTATTTAAGCATACAATAAGACTTACTGTAATTTAGTAGTACCCAATACTTCCATCTTTACAGCGAGAATTCGGCACCTTGAATAAAAGTACCTTGAATAAACGAACGAATTGTCCACACTCGCTTCCGATTAGCTCATATACAATGGAATTTAATTAGCTTACGACATACTGTAGCTTGCACATGCGCCGAACCTTGAAATCATGATTTAAGAAGGCAAAGGACACCAATCTAGCTGCCCACGTACCAGGGACCCCACGTACCAGGGACCCCACGCACGAGTTTAGTCGTTCATGTTGTCATCTTTATTAAGTTTAATCTTTCTTTTAAGTGGACTGTGGTCAGGACTTCACAGCAGACGAAGGTGAAATTACCACTCCCTACTATGACACGCAGTACCCTAACAATCTGGACTGCGCATGGACCATCTCGGTGGACGCCGAACAGAAGGATCTCAGTCTCAAGTTCACGACGTTTGATTTGGAGGAGAGTTCAGACTGTACCGCTGACTACGTGGAGATTAGGAATGGAAAAGATAAAGCAGCACCATTAATTGGTAATTGTTGACGAGACGCAGTACTGGAAAGACCGTTAGGAACTACGAATATTATATCCCATGGGCTTATATATAGGTTTGCTTGGTTCTCAATGAATTAATGCTACTTTATTCTCACTAGTGTTCGTGCGGGTACTTAATTTGCGGAAATGACAGTAAATGTGGAGAGAGAGACATGTTTCGAAGTGTAATGTTCGCGGTTTCAAGGGAAAAATTTCCCCAAGGGGCATCAACTTTCGCACAAACACCGTAACTCAGTCCTGTGGTCAACATTAAAGCTGCCAAGTAAGAAAGCTCACTTTGGCAAAACATTTAGAAGGACAATAACTGCATCATTCCCCGCTGCGTAGCTGGTGGGATTGTTTGCGCCAAGGTGCAGCTTACGCTACGAGGGGAATGAGGAGAAGGCGATGTTTTCTCGCGGCTTGCGCAGCTAGTTAGTGCGGCTCACGCCGCTTAAGGCAGCTTCGGCGCCAAACCTTCAAAGGTATGACTACAAGTATGAGATAGCAGTTTAAAAAGTAAGAGAGACACTACACTGAACTGGGTGTTTTGTGGAGGGAGGGGATAGGAATCATCTGATGAATTTTTGTTATTTAAAATGTAAATGCGATACTTTTCAAAGAAGAAAAACTTCCTTAATATCAGTTTCCACACGCTCCAAAGGATCACTTATGGAATTTCACGATAATAGAGGAGAAGGAGTTCGTTTCGACTTTTACCTTTTCGTTTATGAAATCTTCACAGGAAGGTACTGTGGGAAAACACTGCCAGAGCGTATCAAATCCTCGACCCAGTCCCTATACGTCACATTTCACTCAGACGAGCTCGGCGCCTTCAAGGGATTCAAAGCGGAGTGGAGTTTAACTCCTGAAACCACGAGTGCTGTGAAAGGTACTTTCCAGTTCCTATATGAACATTTTACGTTTAATTTCTCATTAGGACTTTTTCTCCGCGGTAAAGGTATGAAGATCAGAAAGCCCACTCGCTAATCAGCCACCAGGCCGCACTCAGTTTCTCTAGTGTTAACTTGGATCAATTTCAAGTCCAGCAAAGGCATGCATCCGGCATTTTACTATTGAGGTTAAGCCGTAAAAGGTCCTCGCTTTGGCCCTTTACTTCCCTGGCTTCTTTAGCATGAAGCAAACAGGAGTTTTTTTTACACTCACACCCTTACCTGGTTGGTATGCTAAGGCATCACAGGGTTACCCCCCCCCCCCCCCGACCGCATTTTTCACGATTCTCTAACGGTTTGCGAGTACCCATTTACTCACCTGGGGCCCGTTTCTCGAAAGCTTCGGTAACTCTTCGGGCCCGGAAAGCTATTTTATGCATGCAGTGTTTACAGTAAAGACTCAAATTTTGTTGGTTTTAAAAGCTGAGTTATATAAAATTCTAAGTTGATTTTAGAAACAAGTCGGGCTGATCTGGGCAGGGTTCTATCTAGGATTTATCGTTTGGGGGAGAAGTCCCAACTGACCACGCGCTTCCTACGGGGGTCCGGGGACATGCTTCCCCGGGCATGCTTCCCCGGGCATGCTTCCCCGGGCATGCTTCCCCGGGCATGCGCTGAGATGCAATCTAGTGCATTCTGATGCAATCTGGTGCATATTTTTTTGGGGGGGAAGCTAAGCATTTTGGGGGGTAAGCTTCTACCCCTCAAGTACCCTAGATAGAACCCTGATGGGGACTAAAAACTACGCGAACGTTCTATAGCTTTTGATTTTAAAATATAGCTGCGGGCCCAAAAAGTTATCGGGACTTTCGAGAAACGCGCCCCTGGGTGAAGAGAGGCAATGCAAATTAAAGTGTGTTATTATAGACAGCCCCCAGATCCCAGAAAACCACTTGCATCCCTCAAATCGAATTGAAGTTCGGTGTCTTGATCAAGCAGCGGGTATTTTCAATAATTTATACGCGGTACGGTTAGACAGCGTGAAGTCTGGAAAAGAGACACCAGGGGATCAAAAGTTTGGAGATTTTGCGGGGATTCTGATCGCGTCCCGAGAACGGTTTCGACTTCTTGGCTCCAGACTCCCCATTCCAAATGGCTGCATCGGTTCCAAAAATGTGAGTGGCGGCCTTTCGCAGTGCAATAATTCTGATGTGAACTGATCTTCCTACTGTGTAGTAGGGAGCTAAATACCTTTAGTCTAGGCACGAGGCAATAACCTTACATGATTCTTATGAACTAACTTACATTCTTTTTTTTCTGTCACACAATAGCCTGTTGTCGAGGAATATGGCAGCTGATTGGCTTTCTTGTCATGACGTCACTGGCGTTTGTTCTCTGAGGAGCTCAACCCAAGTTTTGATGGTTTTATTCATCTTAGAGGATACACCGTATAGCGCTTTTACTTTAAACGTAATTTTTAATCAGTTGTACGAGTACAATATCCTATAAAAAAATCATTTTTGTTAAATAAGTAAATATTAAAGATAAACTTAAGAAACCTCGACGTTTCGACGTCGTCATGACGCCGTTATGAAGAGAAAAATAATTATTCTAAGACTGCGAATACACCTATTTTAAGTTGAAAAAAGTTGAAAAATTAGCGTAAGGCATTAAACAATGGTTATTATTTGGGAGCTCTATTCCTATGGAAACTTGAGTATGTAACCGTAAATTCTGGAACAAAACGCCACTGTTGAACTCCAAGATACCAATGCTCCATAGAGAATGTTATTTTGGTGTTAATTACTTAAAATAAATGAGTTGCAACTGTTTTGGTCATCTATCTTGGTTTAAAGGAGTCATTGGACAAAGCAAATCAAAGATCCCTGTCGTATTCTGAGCACACAGTCATGCTTTAACGCAAATTTCTGCAAACGTATGCAAATCAAACTCCACAAAAAGTCGTGCCACTTAGTTGGCGAACGAGCTTTCGCGGAGACTTCAAATTAACACTGCACGAAAGAATCCTTAGGCTTACTGCACCCAAATATTAGCGAAGAATAGTTTCGTTAAGCTTTTGATATATTTTACTACGTGATCAGTGATCAAAGGAACAAGTGTTTGCATATGTTTGATCACTGAGCACTTTTCAGACAGCAATCGAAGTGATCAAGTGGAACCTACTCAAACAGTGAACGCAACGTTCTTGTTGCTCTCCTGCGTCACAAACTGGCTTAGCATGTCACTGCTGACTGCTCGATCTACAGTCAACTCTTGATAACGGACACCAACTGCATTTGGTGACTATAGTGCAGTTTGGAGTCCGTAATAGCGGGAGTTGTTCTCAGGAATTCTAATTTCCCGCGACTTCAGCTCCTGTCTGTAATAACTGGATGTCCGCAAGGCGAGAGTTGACTGTACCCAGCACTTCGATAGGTTTATTATGTTATTTTGTCGTTCTTTCGCCTGGTCATGGTACCTCGCCAAATACCTGCCAAAAACCTCGTACTCGCCTGGGATAAATTTGGCTAACTACTGCAGATGTTTTAAAAAGGCATGCCTGCTGAAAAGAGGAACCAGGCTTAAAACGATCATAAGTTCGTTTACAACAGCCAATTTAGATTGCTGACTAACAGTTTCATTGTTCAACTATCAGTTAAATACCATTCAAACTCTTTAACCTTAGTATGCCAAGTTAAATGTATGAAGGTCACGTCAACCATAAAAATTTTAAACGCTCATCTCAACCCTCGAGAGTACAAGGTGGGGGGGGGGGGGGTAGATGCCACCCCCCATAAGGTTTTTCTTGAATTTTTCGAAGACGAATTGTTATCTAGATCTGCCGTTTTCAGTAGCTGTGCGCATATCCCTAGACACATTTTGACGCACGTTGGCTGAGAATCGGTTACTATGGTTACGAGATATGACGTCAAAAAAGCCGGTGTTCGAGCCATTTTGAAGAAAAATGCGTGTTTTTTGCCCTTTCTAGGTGAAAAATGCAAAAAATATCAGCAAAAAGCAGCAAAATGTTTAATTATGTCATATTCGACATGATCAGCATCAAAAATTTCCACTTTTTAACGTTTTTTGGCAATTTCTAATTTTCGGTAAAATTCAAGATGGTGCCCAAGATGGCGGCCATCTTGGATGACGTCGTAGGCCCACAGCAGCGCCGCAATCCATATTATGTACCTCATCATGTATAGCACATCAAAGGCTATCTACTAAAGGCGAAATCTTTCGAAATATTGAAACATAGCGAAAACCCAAGGAGGGGGTCCATCAACTCCCCCACCCCCTGTACTACCGTGGGGGTTTCACTTTGCTTGTACGTCCGAGGGTTAAAATCTTGAAAATTATTTGAGTGGGTGCAAAGTTTTCTGTCATCATAAGAGTTTGTTGTGGAGATCTAGGGTTCAGACAGACAGGACTTTAAGGTTTCTTAAGTGTTGCCGAGACAAATTTTTGACAGGACTTAAGAAAGCATAGTGTGAACCAATTTTGAGAAATTCAGAACGCAACGATTAGCCCAATTTATTAGACTTGTATAGAAATGGCCATTGTAGTTGGTGGATTGTGCCAGTTTTAACAAAACAATTTAAACCTGCTTAGACGTGGCCTTTAGCCCCGACTTAGACTTTGTTTCGGCAATCGGCCCATTGTTTTGAGAGCAGTTTTCAATTTAGTGTCGAAAGTGATGTGTTTGCTTTAGTTTTTCTTTACTATGCTCTCTGATTGGCTAAAAAAGCTCGCACCACTTTCTCAACCAATCAGACGTAAACCAAAACCAATTACGTGTACTTGCTTGGATTTCCAATTGGCTTATTTTGTGTTTTGTGCCTTTTTTGATTGGTTAGAGTAATTACTTTGGTTTGGTTTTGCCACACTCATTTCAAAACCGCTCTAATGTTCCAAAATTTGCCATAAGTCTTATTAGGCCTCGATCAATTTAAGGGCTCCAACGTCACTCAACATTGTTAAATAGAGCGGTTTTCAATCGAGTGTCGAAAGCAATTCTCGTTTTGCTTTGGTTTTGCCTTACTTTGTTCTGTGATTGGTTAAAAAATCTCGCGCCACTTTCTCGACCAATCAGAAGTAAAACGCAAACCAATCGCAACCTGATCGCACGCGTTTTCCTGTGCCTGGAGCCTGTTACATGTATCTGCTTCGAGTTGGGATTGGTTTACTGGGTAATTTGTGTTTGTTGTGGTTGGCTGGGTTATTAGCTTGGTTGTGGTTTTACGACACTCATTTGAAAATCGCTCTAAACTTGTTGCACGAATGTTTAATTCATAGCAGTCAAACATTGTTCAACATCACTCAACGTCCTTCAGAATCAGTCAACGGGGTGCTCACCTGTGTTTATAATTAACTTGACAAACTCTGTAACGTTGAACGGATTTGGGAATGTTGATTTTGTTAGGCCAGGGCCCTAATCGACCATCACGTAATAAACCAGTAAAAAAATGAGAAAAAAATTCTGTGACCTTTGACTCTGAAACTCTTATGGTCGTATTGAGTCTTCAGACGTAATTACACTTTTTTAAAAGAGTTTGAGACGTTCCTTCAAGTCAGAAATTTCACAAATAAACTTTGTCTTACCCCTTCACTTTTCGCAATTTCTACAGTCAAGTACCACACCGAATGGGAAGGCATGCAATGTCTTTAAAGATTGACGTCTCCAATATCCTTCGAGAAAACGCCAAGCTAACCAAAGAGCTGGCAGAGCTCAGGAGCTTTATCTAGGAGCAGAAAGACGAAATTAATGCAATAAAAGTGTCGATCCAAAACAAAAATCGAAGGATCAAAACCTTGCGTTAAAGAACGAACTAGTTGCTCCCAGGAAGAAAATTGACGATCAACAAGGAGAAATAGCCGAACTCTATTGTCTTCAGGACAACCTAGAACAGTACACAAGAAAGCAATCTCTTGAAATTTGTGGAATTCGGTTCCTGACAGTCTCTATTCGTCCACCGAAGAAGCTGTACTGAAAATTGCTGAAGTGCTCGAAGTCCCCATGTCACCTGAGGACATCAATATTTCCCACAAAATCAAGAGTAAAGGTGTTGGTTCAATTCTAGTTAGATTCCAGAGCCATAAAGCAAAAAGCAGGTTATACAAAGCAAGAACCAAGCTGAAAGGGTAACCGACGTCTATCCAAACGCGTCAACTGCTGCACGTGTAATGGTTGGCCAGGGTCGAATTTTTATCGACGAGAACCTGACGACCTTCAGAAAGGATCTTTTAAAGAAAGCGAGCGATAAGCGTAAGGACGGGTTAGTATTTAGCGCCTGGTCACTGGACGGAAAAATATTCGTAAAACTTCACCTGAGGGCGACCCGATCAAAATTTACGAGCAAAGTGACTTGGAAGACTTATAGCGTCCTTATAAAAGCAATGGTACGACATGTACGACTCTCCCTGTAAGCATGGCACTATTAATGTTTTCTCTATTAGTCTGGGAAGGGATCTAAGGGTTTGCTGAAGGAAAACTCTTGTTGTTGTTGTTGTTTTTGTTTTTGTTTTGGTTGTTGTGTGAGTGTTAAGCTTAATTTTTGTTTTCTTAATTTGCTATTTAATGAACCCTTTTTCGATAGAGAGTTGGTTTGGCAGCAATAATATAAATACAAGACACAACAAGAGAGTAATGGACAAAATTTTGGGTGGCAGGGAAGCGCACTACTCTAGGGGTTGGGGGACCAGGAGAGGAGCTCTCCTGGGGGGAAACAAGATCGGGTGGTACCGGGGGTAGCCACCCTGGACAGAGGTCCTGATCAGTCTCCTGTAGGGTGAGGCCCATATCCCCTAGTCACTGGGAACTAAGGGGAACCAGGAGGGGGGCCCTCCTGGGTGGAGTACAGATCAGGTGGGACCGGGGGTCCACACCCTGGAATGGATATTTTTTCGGACCTGTCTCCAAGGGCTAAGCCTTACTGTGGGGTAAAGTGCAGCCACGGGTTGCACTTCCCTGCCACCATTGTTTATTTGAAGCTAGGACAGGACAACTATGTTACAGAGCCACTCAGATTCTGTCAAGGTAATATTCGGTATAAAAACTATATATATAGAAATAGATGTCACTTGAACAATATAAAGTCCTTATGCATACTAAGGAAATGAAAAGTTAGAGTAAATAAGAGTACAAAGTCTTTTTCACTGTGAACCTATGTATATATGAATTACTTTTCATGTGTACCTTTGGAACTTTTATACGTAGCAAATACAAGTGTCAGCAGCCTATTAAGGGTTGTTGCTGTTTTTTTTATTAAACCATACATAGAGAGTTGTCACATCTAAAGTTCCTTCTCTAGTAGCCATAGAGGGCCATACCGATGGCATTGTACACTGTTAGGTGACACCCTCTGAAATAGTGAATCTCCTTTTTATTTATAACAGAGCAAGACAAAGGTTCCATCCAGAAAAGGGGGGGGGGGGGGTGGGTGGGAGGGAAAAACAGTTGTGACAGAACCAAAGCCCTGAAGGAATAGGCTGAGAAAGGCAGTGGATATCGTTTTTAGGGGAGCACACGTGCATGGTGAACATGTGATAGCGTAAATGGAACCTTTGTAGAACCTAGTAAATGCAAGGTAAATTACTGTGGACTTTGCCTAGGAGTAAGACTGCCTTATACCACAAACAGGTAGCAATTGATGCTGCTATTCTTGCACTTTGGACTGGATGTCTACAGTTACTTAACAATACAGGGGCTCATTGAAACGATTGACATTGGTTGACATAGAATAAAGGTACTTTGTAATGAGTACTGTAGCACTTCTGTGTACAGCTTCAGCGTAGTAGATCTCAAGGTTTATTAACCTCAGTTTATATGGTAATAAACTTGAACTTAATGAACCCTTTTTCGATAGAGAGTTGGTTTGGCAGCAATAATATAAATAAAAGATACAACAAGAGAGTAATGGGCAAAATTCTGGGTGGCAGGGAAGCGCACTACTCTAGGGGTTGGGGGACCAGGAGAGGAGCTCTCCTTGGGGGGAGACAAGATCGGGTGGTACCGGGGGTAGCCACCCTGGACAGAGGTCCTGATCAGTCTCCAGTAGGGTGAGGCCCATATCCCCTAGTCACTGGGAACTAAGGGGAACCAAGAGGGGGCCCTCCTGGGTGGAGTACAGATCAGGTGGGACCGGGGGTCCACACCCTGGAATGGATATTTTTCCGGACCTGTCTCCAAGGGCTAAGCCTTACTGTGGGGTAAAGTGCAGCCAAGGGTTACACCTCCCTGCCACGGATTGTGGAGCATGCAGATACAGGGGACACAATCCCCCCACAGTAAGCTGAAGAGGGGGGCGGACAGGGCTCTTGTGGAAGGGAAGAGCCTTACCCCCCGCTCTTATGAGATAAGGCATGAGAGTATCGAACAACTGTGTAAAATTTTCCAGCTATCTTAGTGTTAAATTCTAGTGTTAGCTAAGAGTTGAGGTACTTCTAAAATAGTAGACTGAGGAGTCCTGATATAGTGTTCATAGCAGTCTGAGCTCCAACGGCCCAATACTTTAATAAGCCAGGATGGAATGCCTGCTTTGGCTGCTGTGGTAGCTGCTCCTATGCGGAAACTGTGAGAGTAAAACTTGTCGTAGGGGAGACCACAGTGTTTTAGAACTGTCCTGAGCTTAGAAGTGAGGTCGTTTCGTGTAAGCCATTTGCCCGGTTGGACAAAGGAGAACAGAGGGCGGCTTGATGGTGGCTGGGCTTGAAGGAGGTAGTCTTTCATGGCCATCACTGAACAGATGGGTGACGTGGACTTTGCTATAGTGAGGGTGTGGCCTTGCCTGAAGGGGTCAGTTTTGGATTGTTTGATGCGGACTAGCATATGGCTAGGGGAGTGAGAGTTGGGGACCAGTGTGATATCCCTGGCAGTGAGGTGAACTGAGGGGTCAAAAGGGGCATTACAGGTGAATTCACTGGATCGTAGGAAACCAAAGAAAGCTAAGGTGAAGGCTGCCCAAAGCATAACATGATCTAAATTCTGAGAATATTCGGGCTGGAAGTAGGTGTGAATGGCATGAAGAATCTGTAGGGTGATGGTGAAGCGGTCTAGCTGCCTAGCAGGGATGAGACGCTTGATACCTGTCAGGACCTTTTGTAACCAATGCATTTTTTTGAGCTGAAGAGGAAAGTTAAGTTCCCCATGGAGGTCCTGAACCGCTACTAAGTACAGCTTAACCTTTTCGTAGAATACAGTTTGGGCTAGGTGGGATGCAAAGTACATAAGGGTGAGTTCGGAGGCCGGTAAGAGAGGGTTCGAGGGGCCTACTAAACCATGCATGAGGTTAAAGGTGAGGAAGTGCTTGACGCCGGCTTGATAAGTGCGTCGGGTTGAGAGGGCAAGGGAGGCACTCAGGTATCGCTGTACGGAACCTCTCAGATGTTCATCGCTGATGGAGGGATGGTGCAGGCTGAGGGAGAGGCTGTAGGAGCTAGGGTGCGGAAGCGGTCCATCTGAAAACGGGAAAGGGAGTCAGCAATGGAGTTTTCTAGGCCGGGGATGTGGGTTGCAGTAAATGTGAAATTGTACCTGAGGGTTTGAAGGGTGATTGCTTGGACGAGGTCCATTACCCGGGGAGATTTGGAGTGTTTAGAATTAATGATGGAAACCACATGCGGATCCTTTTGCCAGACCAGCAGGGTCCCCACAGGATGCAAGCTAAGTATATAGGGAAGAGCTCCTGCCATTCAATACTAATGCCTCTTTTTTTGCTTTGGGTGTGGTGGGGGAGCCAGTGGTCCTGGAACCACTGACCTGCTAAAAAGCCCCCATACCCTAGGGAGCCAGAAGCATCAGTGTATAATAGGAGGGCTGCTTGGGAGGTGGCTTCAGAATCTAGGAAGAGAGACACCCCGTTCCAGTTCTGGAGAAAGTCCTACATTTTAATGTCCTTGCGAAACCCTGAGTTTAGTCGGATATGCCAGTGGGGAAATTTGACATCCTTGGTCAGGAAGATGATACGTTGTAGGAAGGGGCGGCCCGGGGCAACGACTTTGCAGGCAAATTGTAGGCTTCCAATAAGGGACTGAAGTTCCTGTAAGGTGGCAGATTTTCTATGTTCCCACTGACGGAGGGCTGCCTGAAGGCGGGTGAGTTTTTCTAGAGGTAGGTGAGCCTCCATGGCATTGGAATCTAATAGAACGCCCATAAATCCGAGGGATGTGGATGCTGGGAAGGTTTTCCCAGGAGCGATAGGGATATTCAGGTCAGTGAAAAGGTGTAGAATGTGGCATAGTGCAGTCATGCACTGTGCACGGGGATGGGGGGTAGCAAAGAAAAAATCGTCTAGTATGTGGATCACCTTGGGGATGTTAAGTTTATTTTGAATGATCCATTCAAGGGCGGAAGAGAATTCATCAAAAAGAAAGGGTGCACTCCGGAGGCCGAATGGGAGAGTCATATCAAAGAAGCAGAGCCCTTCCCACTTCATACCGAGAAGCTCCCAGTCAGAGGGGTGGACCGGGATGTTGCGAAAGGCAGATTTAATGTCTAGTTTGGACATAAAGCATCCTTGTCCAAGCTCCTGGAGAATGGAAATTGCATGGTCGACTTTGATGTACTGTAGGGAATAGGACTCAGGAGAAATATGGGCATTAATGCTGGTGGGGCGGTGTTTGGGATAAGAAAGGTGGAATATGGTGCGCCATTCCGAGGAATGTTTTGTGGGAATAGCCCCAATGGGGTATACCTGCAGGTTTGGGAAGGGAGGGGCAAGGAAAGGGCCAGCTGTGTGGCCTAGGGTAACTTCTTTCAGCAAGTTTTTGTCAATGACCAATGGGTTGCTTTTAGCACAGGGAAGATTAGAATATTCTTTGGGGGCCCTTGGACCCCAATAGCCAATTTTAAAACCTTGGGAGAAGCCAGAAATGAGGTGTTTAACTGCCAGTGGATCAGGGTAGCCCTGAAGATAAGATGCTAATTTGGCAATATCAATAGGGGTGGGAGGAGAGAGGTGGGAAAGATATTTAGGAGTGTCCTCGGGAGGAATTGTTAGAACTTGAAGACGACTTAGGTCTGTCCTCTCTGTGGCGGGTGAGTTTTGCATGGTCTTCCCCGGAGTAGTCTGCTGAACATCCTGGCTGGTTACACCTGCGCTTGTAAGGGCAGGGGAGGCGTGCGCAAGGTTGGCCTTTGTTGAAGTTAAAACACAGGTCTGATTGGGAGAGGGCGTCCCGAGACCTAGGGTGTGATAGAGGGCAGCCGTCCGAGAGGTGATCTGTGCTGCCACATGATCGGCATCCTGATTTAGGGAGGCCAGTAAAGGTGTCTAAATATAGCTGGACATCGCGTTGCCCCCACTTAACAGAAAGGTTGTGAGAAGCACGCCTTCTGAATTCTACGTCGTGGACGTACCACGCCATCCCTGGGAATTTTCGTGCCGTGTCCCGAATGAGCTGCTGATATGCTATGAGGTCCACGGCGCGCGAGGGATAAGCAGAAACTATAACTGCAAAATAGATGGCAAAGGCATCGAGCCATTTCTCGATTGTGGTGATGTTTGGGCGTTTGGAGGACGAGGGAAGGGGAATAGTCAAACCCTGATCACCCACCTCAAGGTTAAGTTGGGAATTGATAGTATCGGTGAGAAGGGAGGACAGGGGTAAGAGAGAAGCAAAGTCCACGTACTTACCGTTCGTGATGGCAGTAGATGTGGCCTTTTTCAGATGGCTGGCGAGAGATGGTTGTCGAAAGTCGGGGTGGAGAGAGGCAACATGGGTAAGATCCGAGACATCCAGGGAGTTGGAAGCTGAATACAGATTGGAAGGAGAAAGGAAGCTTGCAGGTAGGGGTCCAGGTTGACGGTCGCGCTCAGCGAGTTGTTGTTCGCCGGGCTGGCCGCTATCTTGGAGTGGCTGATGAAGCGAGGTACTGGGTCGAGGATTGGGTGGGAGGCTGAGTCGAGTATTTTCTGCTCCGCCATCTTGTCCATCTCGGCGATCTTGGTTAAATGGCCGATTCATCTTTTCCTCCACGATGGAAGCGATCAGTGCGGCCAGTTCATCGCGTGGAACGGTATCGGCGACTTTAGAGGTCGCTGGAATATTGGCTGGTCGTTGCCGTTGCCCCAAGGTGTGGGCTTCGAGCCGCGAGATAAGTTCTCGTCGGTTGCCGGTCTGCTGGAGGTGATGTTCTCCTAGCACGAGGCGCAGGGCTTCGGTGGACATGGCGTTGAAATCGGTTCGCTCTGTACGTCGAGCAGCGGTGTTTGCCGAGCCACGAACAGCGGTGGAGCGACGGTTTGGAGTTCTTGGTGGCCTAGGCATCCTGTTCTGAGTAAGCTAGCTAGAGCAAGGTGGACCCAAGACTGTGGTTTGTGCGAAAAAACAGTTGTGACAGAACCAAAGCCCTGAAGGAATAGGCTGAGAAAGGCAGTGGATATCGTTTTTAGTGGAGCACACGTGCATGGTGAACATGTGATAGCGTAAATGGAACCTTGGTAGAGCCTAGTAAATGCAAGGTAAATTACTGTGGACTTTGCCTAGAAATAAGGCTGCCTTGTACTACAAACAGGTAGCAATTGATGCTGCTATTCTTGCACTTTGGACTGGATGTCTACAGTTACTTAACAATACAGGGGCTCATTGAAACGACTGACATTGGTTGACATAGAATAAAGGTACTTTGTAATGAGTACTGTAGCACTTCTGTGTACAGCTTCAGCGTAGTAGATCTCAAGGTTCATTAACCTCAGTTTATATGGTAATAAACTTGAACATATGTACTACAGTGAACTTAGACGTTCGGGGAATTAGGGAACAAACCAAAAGGAGGAGTATATTTCCTATCTGAAAGACCAAAAAGCAAAAAACATTTATTTTCTACAAGAAACGTATTCTGAACCTGCCGATGAAATTTTATGGAAAAATGAATGGGGTGGCGAGCTATTCTTTTCTCATGGCACTAATCATAGTAAAGGTGTATGCATTCTAATCAATCCTTCTGTGAACTACCAAATTGACTATTCTTATGCCAACACCTCAGACCGAATATTTTAATAACTATTACTCTGGGCTCTCAAAAGGTGTTATTCTGCAACATCTATGCACCTAACAACCAGACTAATCAACTTGAGTTTATGCAAGAACTCAACAACTGTATCATGGATAAAACAGAACTTACGGCGGTTATTGTAGGCGGCGTTTGGAATTGTACGTTGTCAAAATAAGATAAAATTGGAGGAACACCGTGGAAACCGTCTAATTATAGTAATCTTGTCTTGACCACTATGGATATGTTTGACCTAGTGGATATTCAAAGGGTACGCCATCCTAAGCTTCGCAAGTTTACGTACGAGTCAAAAAGCCTAAAAATGAAATCGAGACTTGGTTCTTTTCCAGTACACACAAGCTCGAAGCTACTATAGTCATTTAACACACAAGCGACTCTTTTGGGAGATGATGAAGATGGAAATAAGAACCGCAAGCATTTATTATGCAAAAAGTAAAGCCTGAAGTCGACTTATCATCGAGAACAAGAAATCAAACGACAATTAGATCAATTGGATGTTTTTATTTGCAATAACT
Organism: Siderastrea siderea; assembly: GCA_964030785.1. Classification (NCBI taxonomy): domain Eukaryota; kingdom Metazoa; phylum Cnidaria; class Anthozoa; order Scleractinia; family Rhizangiidae; genus Siderastrea; species Siderastrea siderea. The sequence continues at coordinate 47,438,425 of OZ034969.1, read as the reverse complement.
TTTTCTCTGGTCACATTGATCAAGTGTTACAAGAATATGACAACCTTAAACGCAACTTAGATCAATTTACGAGGATAAAGGAAAGCAAGCTATGTTCAGGGCAAAGTGTCGCTGGGTGGAGAATGGAGAACGTCCGACAAAATATTTCTTTAATCAGGAAAAACGAAATTATAACAAAAGAACTATAGGCGAACTTCGACTGCAAGATGATTCAATCACGAACGACGAAAAATTAATCCTAAATGACATTGAAGCGTACTACAAAAACTTACTTACATCACAGAACACTTTTAGCGATGATGTGTATGACAATTTTATCCAAAATCAAGAGGTCCCTAAGCTTTCAGACGACGAACGGGATAGCCTAGAAGGCCCTTTGACGTTTCACGAATGTAAAAAGGTTCTACAAACTTTTCAGAATGACAAGGCACCCGGGGAAGACGGGTTTACAGCTGAATTATATATATATATTTTTAATTACTAGGAAACGATTTAAGCTTACCATTTCGCAACGAGGGGGGGGGGGGGGGGGGGGGCTATTACATTATTAAACGTGGATTTTAAGATAGCAGCAAAAGCAATAGCTGAACGTCTCGAGTCAATACTCCCAAATTTAATTCATCCGGACCAAACGGGCTTCGTGAAAGGGAGATATTTAGGGGAAAACATCAGGCCTTTATCCGATATAATGGAATACACCAAATTGCAAACGATACCAGGGATATTAGTGTCATTAGATTTCTGCAAAGCTTTTGATTCTATTGAATGGCCCTTTATAATGAAGACACTAGACAGTACAGTGCTTAATAACGGCTTTGCAACCAACTGGTTTAAGCCGTCAAAAGGTGTGAGACAAGGTTGCCCCTGTCTCCCCACCTGTTTATTCTTTCAGCTGAAATTCTAGCTCATAAAATTCGTCAGCTTAATTTTAATCAAAGACTAAAAGTATTACAAACAAAACTCGATATGTGGAGTGCACAGGATCTGACTGTTTGGAAAAGTAATGATAATCAAAACCTGGGCTTATCTCAGCTTATTTATTCAGCATCAAATCTTGTCGTTCCTGCAGGAATCGAAGACACTGTTAAAACAAAATGTTTTAAAATTCTTCGTAAAAACAAAAACAAAAAAACAAATAAAAAGATCAGGACTCTATCAAGATACCAGTAAAGGTGGATTACGCATGACTGATATAGAACTAATGTTCAAATCGCTCAATCCTGCTTGGATCGCTCGATTACTGACCACAGGTAAGAGGAGTTGGTGCACAGTTCCAAACCATTTCTTCAGAAAAATGGGAGGTGTAGATTTTATACTGAGGTGCAACTATAATGCGAAGTATTTCAACCGACTACCCGTTTTTTATAAAAAACATACTCGACTCTTTCAATGAATTGAAAACTCTCTATATGGCTATGACCAATCACAAGATATAGTTCTATTCAACAACAAAGACGTACTAGTTGACGGGAAGCCAGTATATAACAATGAATGGTTCAAGAAAGGGTCTCTATTAAAGACCTTCTTAAAAAGGATGGAAACTTCTTAACTTTCAAGGAGTTCTCTGATAAATACGGATGCCAAACTAACTTTCTCCAGTATTATCAAATAATTAGCGCAATACCGAACCGTTTATTGACAAAGGCAAAAGATACTACCACCTTTAACAAGCTATATTTCACAAGCAATAATAAAATCTTCAACTTGAATGACACTGTACAAATTAATCTGGGAAGAGCTAAATCAAAAGATTTTTACAAATTACTTAATGACAAAACTTATACAGACAACCAAACTGGTGCCAAACGGTGGAGTAAAAGTCTCTCTGTAAACGAAGATTCCTGGTGTAGGATCTTCAAGTCGCTGAAAAATGTTTGTAAGGAAAATAAACTCAAAGAGTTTCACTTCAAGTTCATACATAGAATTATAGTAACGAAGAGAGAATTATTCAAATTTGGTATCAAGAAGGATGATGAATGCATATGCTGCGGACAAAACGAACCCATTGACCACACATTTATTGAATGCTCTTTTACGAAGGCCTTTGCAAAAGACGTTTTGCAATGGTTTAACGCAACAAACGCGTGTCAGATCACCCCAACAACAGAAGAAATGTTATTTGGCGTAATTTCCGATTCATACGATAGAAAAATAACAAAGAAATTTAACTATACCACCCTCTTTATGCGCCACTATCTATATTCAAGTAAGTTAAATAACAAAGCCATCTCCCTCCAAGAGCTCACTACTCAACTCGAAAACAAAAGCCGTATTGAGAATAATTGCTGAACATTGGCAAAATGGGAACTACCATGCATCCTCCTTTTGGTTTCATATTTAGCCTTAAGTAAGAATATATTGTAAATACTGTAAAATTTCCTGGACAAAATATAATAAAAAAAATTGAATAAAGATGAAAGCTAAACTTCAAAATCTTAACAATTCCATGGAACCATGAAAATTGTGCGCTAACAATTACCATCAACCCAACAAAAACAGATGTGAAAAAATGCTTTTCGGCCTCGTTAAGTTATGAGGGACTTTAAGATACGGTGACTACGGACTACGGACTACGGTTGGACGCGCATTTTTCTTTGGCTGAAACACTGGGCCGAGTACACAACGAGTGGCGCGAAAATGCAAAGTTAAGACCGCAGACTACAGACAACAGACTACGAACGAAGAGCGAAGGTCAACTCTACACTAAACAGACACAAAATCTCTTTTAAAAAGATTCGAGATGCTCTGGTTTTGACTTGTAATCGTCGCACTGTAATTCAAAATGTAATTGCACGTGAGGCTTACGTGGAAGCTTAATCAAATTTTCAGGGCTCGCTTTTCAAGTTACTTCGCTTGCAAAACTACTTCAGAAGCAAATTTAACATATTTTACTAAATTAATTACTCCTCAACTTGAAGGGAAGCCATTTGTGTCTAGAAAGAGCAAAGAGAAGAGTTCATATTACAAGCTTTATTCAAAGCATCAAATTTAATTTCATTCTGGAAAACAACGCGGCGGTCAAAATCAGTAAACAAAGTAAGCCATACATTTTTTCGCTGTTCTGAGTTCATAAGCAATTGAAATTGTTCCAAATGCGTATTGGTTTGTAGTTCAAGCGTTACAGTACAAGAACACCTCAATTTTCTAACTTTAGACTACTTTTCATACCATCTTCAGTTCCTCGTACTATACCAAATGCGTATTGGTTTGTAGTTCAAGCGTTACAGTACAAGAACACCTCAATTTTCTAACTTTAGACTACTTTTCATACCATCTTCAGTTCCTCGTACTATACCACGCTGTACTACGTGAAATCCTTCCACTACGCACCGTCGTGAGGTTGCGACGGTGGGGACAACAGAACACATATGTCTCGTCCCAGTCCTAAAGTGCCTCCCGTCGTAGTCCGTAGTCCGTAGTCCGTAGTCCGTAGTCACTGTATCTTAAAGTCCCTAAAAAAGTTTCCGGGAAATCTGTGTCCTTAATTATGAGAAGAATATGTGCTTGAGTTCTATGGCTAATAAGTAAATTACTATTTCTGATTTTCAAAAATTCGAAAAAAGGAAAGTTCCAGTTTTCACCGGCATCCTTTGGTCATAAATATTTGGTGAAATTTTGCGGAAGGAGGGTTTCAATAACGGGTACGATTCGTGCTAGGAAATCGTTGTGTGTGCGATTCTACGGTTTGATTTGAGAGATCTATTGTAAGGCGTAATTACTTAACTGCCTTCCTTCAATTAATTTCACTGAAAAGTACTTCCCTACCCTTCCCCCCTACCTCCCTCCCTCCCTCTCTCCCACCCTCTTAGTTTTCCGTTTTTATTCAACAGTTTGTACAGTTTTTACTCTTATGAAAAGTTTGAAGTCTACTTAGCTGGTAGGTTTCTTCAAGGTTTCCACTGAACTATTTGCTGGACGATTTCGGCTACTAACAATTAAGCTAAACAGAAGTTAGTTCCCAACTGCTTTCTCTCCGCGACAAAAACTAAAACCCGTTCCACCTCCCCTCCCACCAACCCCATCCCATTCCATACATGACATTTACATGTCTTTCAAATGTCGTTTTTCAGTCTCAGAAGGAGATCTCAACAGGCCCAGAGACTCCTTTTTCGATCTCGTCTTCGTAACGAACAAAATCTGCTGCATGTTCAGGACAAAATGGCTCCTTGGGACTCGATACAGCCGCCTCCATGTTATCGTACATTTCAGCACATTTGCCACGACCTGTCGTTTTACCACTCATCTTTGGCACCGATGAACATACGCACTCCCGCAGCACTTCGTCACTGACGTCACAGAATGGTAACACAGACATCAACGACAAGGTGATTTCCCGTGATACCTACCTCAAAGGTTCTGAACATTTTGTCCACTGTCGAAGACTCTCGTGTGTACATTTCACAGGAACCGGCAAATCCGAGGTTTGGGGGCACCTAGCGAGAAAATGTTAGCGAAATACTTGAAACGTCATTTTCTGCTTTCTTAGATTGTTTCAGAGCTTTTTAAAGGTATATTTGTGTAAGCTAATACAGGTTGATCTGTTCAGAGTTGTTAGCTGATACTTCAATTTAGGCCGCAGAAAATTTCAGGAAAGGGAATTCTATGCGCCGAGTTTCCGCGCTGCTAGTTACTCTCCAAAAAAGCTAGCTGACCTTATTTTACACTCAAAACGACATATTATTCCCTCTGACAACAAAAGGAATTAATCAGTTCCCTTGCTACGAAAGTCTGAGGTGCTGTTTCGCTGATAAAAATCTCTAGCTTTTACTGCAATTAAATCCAAATATCTCAGGCAATTTAGGTGTTCTGAACAGATATTTCGCCGAAATGAACCGCTGGGTGCTCCTGGAGGTTGCTGTGTACCAGCGAAGAAGGAAAATTACTTCTTAGTTTCCAAAGACTTTAACTTCACATAAAGCCTTGTACCTTCAATATAATGTTGAAAAGGCAAGTCTTATCCCAAACACGTGTTGTTTTTTCCCGTCTACGGTTTCTACACTGTCAATTTTCGCTTCCTCGTTACTGAGGTACTTAAAGAGACACTACTAAGATTTGCCCCAGCGTTCACTCTGTAATCGAATCATTTACTTACCCTACATTTTCATGACCTTCTATAGCTTCTAAAGTTGAACTGAACTTGAAATTGGTAGCCTGTGCCGCAGACGGAATATAACCCCGGTACCCAGGCTACTAATTGGCGGCTCAGTAACTTAGCCAAGTTGTAAGGAGATTTTTAGTACACGGAACGATTAACATGTACGATTTTTAATGCAAATGAACAATGTCGCACTAAAAGGTGAAGCTGATGTTACACGGGGCTAGTCGCAACGTTGACCGATGACGTCATGAAAATGAAGTCGCCCGGTTGAACTGTAAACCTAAAATAACGGCGCTTGCACACGGTACATGGTATCTGGTGGATGTCTTCAAGTGTGTGAAAAGGGGGGAGGGGTACTCTGTGAGGTGCTGGGTAGGGGTATGCCACCGGGACACTGAAACCATTACCTTTTAATATCAGAATGACACATCTATACGACGTATAGATGGGAATACGACCCCCGGGCTTTGAAGTGTTGGCATCAACATAATTTTACTTCGAATACGCCGTTTTGTATACTTGACGTCTGGCAGAGTTTAGTTCGCGTTGTAGTCCTGCATTACTTAGCCAGTTTGAGAAAAGTCAGAACGACTCTTGGCCACAACAAACCAGTTCGGCTTACTTCGCGAATTCATGTACATGTCATTTATTTCTGTTTGTTTTCTTTTTTTAAATTTCCAAGCGGAATTATTGGCTTTCGCACTTCCAACCAGCCCGACGGAGTCAATTCCAATACGAGACAAACAGTTTTAGTTTTCTAGTGGCATTACTGATAAGCAAGCGGTTTTCGTATAAGGTTAACAAAATTTATTTACCCTTGAAGAAGTAAGCTGGATATAAATATTTTGGTCCTCAGTGTTCGAAAGCATAGCAAAAGAATAAGCAATACAAGCCGAGAACCGTGAGAACATTATTAACTCCTGCATAAACATGTGTTTGCGTGTTTGGCATAAACTAAATTTCGTATATCAAATTTCAACCCGCTTATGCAAATGAGACCGTGTTAACAAAGCATTGCCTATCACTAAAAACACACAATAAACGACAGAAAGCTTTTCCAGCCAAAAGTATTATTCAAATAAACAATATATTTACTTTTGGGCAGCAAAAAACTTTCGATTTTCTTGCGTGCGTGCACACAGGTATATAATTTTTGCAAACACTTCAGGTCTGTTCAATAGAGACCAGTTAACCAATGTCTTGAATTTTACCGTTCCATCAAAAATACAGTTATCTGGCAACCGATCGGATTTCAAAACTGAAATCCAAAAACATATTCCGTACCAAAAAGCGAAAAATACACCTAGTTCACGTGATCACGTTTTTAACCGCTTGAAATAAATAAATAAAATAAATAGGGATTAGCAGTGGATCCACTGAGTGGCTCTTCTTCCACTGTGTCAAGATCGAATTTGAATTTGGAAATGTTGGTTTTTGATCTGTCCACATGTTAGATCATGTTCCAAAAAATGCCACATTACCAACAAAATAATCCCGCGTGACACATGCGTCACACTACAAACAAAAATAATCCGTAACAATCAAAAGAGGAGCGGCTTTGCGAAAAAAAATACCATAATTATAGAAATCTGAATCAAACATTCAGTTAAATAATTTTTAAAAAGCAAATCAACATTTAAATGCAACATTTACCGTACTGTAGCGTTTACCCAGGTGTTGTAAAATCTATTTGAAGTCTGAGGTCCGGTTTACATTTTAGAGCAAACTTTACAGAGTTTAGGTCAGGGTCTCTTGCAAATCGAAGGAATCTCAACGCGAAACGGCTTTTCGTTGCTTTAAAGAGTTCTATGTCTTCTTTTGAGAAGAGAAGAAAAATACATCTTGAAAATCTAGGACAGATACTATGTCAAGGATACTATGCGGTAGGCCAAAAATCGGCCTTTCCCCAACCTCGTCCCCAGGGTTTTCTCAGTTTTCAGAAAGCCTGGTGACGAGGTTGGGCGTTTCCCCTACTCCTCAAAACTCACAAATATATGTGCAAAAGAGAGTTTCTGGTTGGTTTATATGTCTCCTAAACAACTGACAGCACTAGAGGGCAGAAAAATGCGTAGTAGGGGAGGAAGGAGATAAAGTGTCCTCCACGCGAAACATGCGTGGAGCACCAATACGAATTACTGAGAATCTGACGTTGGCTGAGTTGGTTGGCAGTTCACATTTTAGGAGGCAAATTAATTTTTATTCATTTGTTTGTCTTTTAGTTATTTCTGCACAAAGGTAACCTAACTGGTAGTATGGTTGCTGAAAAACAAGGTACGCCTTCTGTCAAAAACACACACACACAAAAATACTTTTGCTCTTTTTAACTCGTCCTGATGTTGGCTGTCAATGATTTGGATACAAAGTCTTGCATTAGCACTGGTGGATAGCTTCTCTGAGGTTTCTTAACCTCATTGCAACTTCACTAGAAACATTTGAATCTCGTAGTTTTGAGAAAACCTGACCAGAAAATCGCTTGCTAAATACGTTGTTGACGCATTAGGCCGAACTAGGCCAAAAACCACCTAAATTGAGGCTTGCGAAACGCAATTCAACGAAATAACGAAACGAATTAAATGAAAAGTCTGTTCTAACGAAACGAAATGAAAAATCTTTACTTTTCGAAACGGAAATCTGTACTTTGCAAAATACTCAGTAGAAATCGGCATGCCTATCCAAACAATCCTATAATATATTAGAGTTAAGAGTCACAGCGTTTCCAACTTTTACGTGTCAAGTAGTGTGTGGTACCATGTAACATTCAAGACAAAAGTACTGAAGAATGTTTTGGCACCACAGTTGGTTCATGTTAGACTTTCTCAAAAGTTCTTCGTTTCTCATTTCCGGTTCTTCACAAACTCCCTATTATCCCTATCAAAATTGGCAACAAGGAACATGTGCTAACGGTAAATAAACAAAAGGCCGAGAACAACAAAACTTGTTGGCCTCTTTTGAGGAACTGAGTTGTACAACAAAAGAGCGAATAAATGAAAAGAAAAGAAACGGGTGGCGGGGGGAGGGGGGGGGGGGGGGTTAAAAAGAACGCCGGCAAAAGCAAAATAAAGAAGGAAGAATATGCGAATTTGTACCTTGCCTAAAAAATTTTTGTCCTAAAATGACGAAAGAGACTTCTTGAGATATTGACGCCTCGATGGCGAGGTAAAGAATCGAAGGACGAACACAGCGAGAGATACTGCTTTTAACGTAACGGCATCTGCTCTAAAACCCCACTGGCTAACGGCGTGGAAAATGTCTGTAACTGGATAACATGCCTCGACAAAAATAACGTCATGTCCGGGATATAATGTTTGTTTATACATCATTGTTAAGACAACCTAATTTAAAATTAGTTGGACTTGTCATATTGCCTTTTATTTTCAAGTGTGTTTTTGGTTTTCATCATTATGATAAAATGAGTTTGCTTCCATGAGCAACATTTAGAAACAAAGGAGTTAAACGGTGGGTAATGACAAACAACGAGAACAATTTCTGGGGCTATAGCACTCTTCACAAGAAACTTATCGACAAAATAGTTTTCAGAAAATTGCAAGACACAGTATGCGTGTTGATGTCCAGCAGCTGGGGAACCAATATGGCGGTCACCAAACTCCATACAAGAAAAAAGGCAGCTTTATAGGGATGACATTATTACGGTACTATGATACTTTGAAAAGTTACGCAAAAATATCGATTTTACGGAAATTTTCGAGAATTGCCGTGTTTCGAGCGGCCACGAGTTTCAAACGAGATCAAATTTCAAACTGTAACATTTGTGAAAAGGAAGCAATAAATAGATCGAATAGTGTGTTGAACATGTTAAAAAGAGCAACTTTTTGGTGGCTCAATGGTGGCCTTAGTTTAAATCTAGAATTTTAACGACGTCACATGAAAACCAGCAATATTTGTTCAGGCGTCGGTAGTTGTTATATAGTGCCCACGCTGCTTAATGCTCTCGAGGAATACGAAAAAATGTAATGATTGTATTTCTACTTTATCTTGTGTTCCCGCAGAAAGCTCTAAGAATCCCCACAGTACCCCTGGTTTGGGGAATTTTGTATGCGCATGCGCGCGAGGGTCGAGAGACCACGAGGAAAAAATGTCGGCCATGTGTTTCTCAATTAAAGCGTCGTTGAGTTGGAGTTGCCGTTTTGTTGAACCTCAAAACATTCAAGAACATTCAGAACATAATTTGGTAGCAGATCGAGGTTTCTACTGGCGGACCATGTGAACTCGAACAACATTTAAAGAAGAATTAAGGGCCCGAATTCAGCACGACGCTTCCGAACGATTTTCGTGATGGAGAAACTCAAGAGTGAAAAGGTCAGAACCAAGGGAGCGTTTACCCGAACCAAGACTAAATTGTTGATGAGTATGGAAGGTGGACTATCTCCTAAAGTAAAGGTGATGGAAAGTCTAGATGATTTCGTGATTGCTTTGGAAAATGTGGTCGACGCGTGTGCAAGATTGCAGTTGTACTATGAAGCCGCTGCTGACATGGAGAGACTTAAAGCCGTTTTCTGCGAACTAGAGGCGATAGAACAGGACTTCAACGAGACTGAGCTGCTGGTTAAAGGATATTTGAATGGCAGTCAGAGAAATATCTCAGACATTTCCGGATCAGAACCCACGGGGCAGTCACCGAGAACCGAACCGAGCCGAACCGATCGTCGAACGGAAAAATCGCGAAACGAGATTACCAAGCGACAAGAGGAAATCAATCGAATCGCACAGGATCTTGAACGGACGCACCTCGAATGCGAAAAGGAACTCAACCAGAAACTTATGGAACATCATCAGCGGTCAAGACAGCGAAGCAACAGACACTGGGTGCTATTAGTGAACAGAGTAAACAGGCGAAAAAGGAGTCTCAGTTGCCACCCAAAGTACTACACCCAAAGTAGAACTTATTGTCCCTCAAATCGAGCGTGATTTTTGTTTGCATGGCACAGGAGCTTCTTCAGCCCTTCAGAAGTCGGATGCACTCAGCAAAATGCCCTCAATGGCCCTGCTTGGTTTCACTCGGGTTGTCGCTTCAACACCAAACATTTCACAAATATCAGAATCCAACAAAGTGCCCTCGGGTGTTGAACGTACTCAGGATCAGCCAAAAGTACCTTTGGATCCTAACGTTGACAACTGTGTACCGACCCAGTTTGTTACAGCTGCACATTCGCATGTATCTGCCGGAACACGTATGGAGCCTCACTCGTTACTGGGGCTAACGCACCCACGACCCTAACAGCCAATCAGCTATCACGTTCCACCTCTGACCAACTCAGTGCTGATGCGTTATTGTTCCTGAAGAGGGTTAGTGTTCCCAAATTTTTGGGAAACAAAAAGGACTACGAAGCTTGGAAAGCAGCCTTCAACACATGCGTTGACAAGGGCAGAGCCACCCCTGAGTACAAACTGCTACAGTTGCATGAGTGTCTGCTAGGTGAAGCTCTCAAAGTGGTTGAAAATCTGGGACATTCTGCCGCAGCCTATGAGGCGGCTAGAGCGAAAATACGGTGGAAAACGTCGGGCGTTAACGCTTCGAATGGAGGAATTGGATTTATTTAAGCCGATAAGAGATGGGAACGAGAAAGATCTTGAAGGATTAGCTGAACTGTTAGACGCAGTTGTTGTCAATCTAACCGATGCCGGACAAGAAGCGGAACTGGGAAGCAGTTCGCTGGACGTCACTTTCCAACGGTAGTTTAGTAAGAACCTTCTTGCTAAGTACAAACAATGGCTCAGTGACAATCATCGTGATGGCAACGTGTAAACTTCGAAAGAGTTCACTGATCGAGAATCCGAGTTCTTGACTACAGCTTCAGAGATAATTACGGGTACGTATGGTCAAAAGCAGTGTTAAAAAAGTTAAGCCATCAACAGTTGGAAGAACCTATGTAACTCAAGATGGACCTACCGTTTCAAACCAAAGGAAGAGAGCTGTCAAAAGTTGTGTAACCAGCCTCATGGATTGTGGGCTTGTGACAGTTTCAGAAAAATGACAGTGAACCAGAGATGGGACATTGTCAGAGAGCAAAGAGTATGTTTCAGGTGTCTGAGCTATGGACATCAAGGGAGAAACCTGTGTACGGAGCAGAATCTGTGGACTAAGGAAGTGTAAATCAGCGCATGATGAAAACTCTGTGGGACCGCAAACTAGAGTAAATGATCGCAGAGAAGAACCAGAGAGCCGGCCAGCAGAAGATGGAAGTGTGTCGAGACCGTTGTCTGGCAGTGTAACTATGGAAGGGGAGTTGAGTGCCAGGACACACACCACAACACTAGTTACAGCACCTCTGAGCACACCGAAATTAGTTGCACTGAGAACTGTTCCTGTTTATGTAACCAATGGAGCCAGGCGTGTTAAGGTTAATGCTCTTTTGGACGAGGCTAGCAGCAGATCGTAGTTAAACAGTGATGTAGCTGCCGAACTCGGACTTGAGGGAGTTCTCACGAACTGATAGTGAATGTACTGAATGGGCATCACACCGCATTGGACACGTCCTTAGTGGAGTTTGTCGTTAACAGTTTGGATGGCTGTACTGGTGAAACAGTCTCTGCACACACTACCGAACGTGTGACAGGGAATATGCAAGTAGTTGACCTCTACAAGTCTACGTGGACACACCTGCAGATGATTGATTATCCAGAGCCTGGACCGAGGCCCATCGCAGACATGCTGATAGGGGCAGACCACTATGACCTGTTGTATTCTCTGAGGGATGTCACAGGGAAACCTGGGGAACCCGTAGCCAGACTGACTCCATTAGGTTGGACCTGTTTGGGCAGCCCAGAGATGGATCCAGGAGAGATTCAGACCAATTTCACATTTCTTGTGAACGACTCGAATAACTTAGACTGTCTCATTCGCCGATACTGGGACATAGAAGAACCTCAGCAAACTCAGATTGTCAACGCACACATTTGCTGATGGCTATTATACTATCGGTATGCCTTGGAAGCCAGACAGGTGTCCATTACCTGACAATCTCAGTATGGCACTACATCGCCTGCAAAACACCGAGAAGAGGTTACTGAAATCTCCAGACATTGGTGCAGCCTACAAAGAAGTCCTGTGGACCTACCAAGAGAAAGGTTACATCCACAAGGTTTCACCTGAGAAGGATAGACCTGACCAAGTGTGGTACCTACCTCATTTCCCGGTTTTGAGGCCTGATAAATCAACCACCAAAACTCGCATTGTGTTTGATGCATCAGCTAAATTCAATGACGTGTCTCTGAATGACATTGTGCTACTAGAGCCCAAACTCCAGAAGACTTGTTTGCAGTACTACTGAGATTTCGTCGTGACCCAGTAGCCCTGATGTGCGATATCAGAGAAATGTACCTGGAGATTAAGTTGAGACCTGAAGATCAACCTCATCATCAATGCATCGCTTCTTGTGGCGAGATTTGCAGACGGACCGAGAACTCGAACGTCTTTGAGTTTGAGAGAGTTGTATTTGGAGTGAACTCATCTCCATTCCAAGCCCAGTTTGTTGCTCAAGAACATGCCAGGCAACACCAAGCAGAATTCCCCTTAGCAGCTGAGACCATTCTGGAAAGTACGTAAATGGACGACAGCATGGACTCCGTTCCTTATGTTAAAATCGGTGTACAGTTGTACAGCCAGCTGTCAAAACTATAGGGATCTGCCGGCAAGCATGCCAGGAAATGGTTACCGAACGTCCCAGACGTTTTACAGTGTATTCCAACTTCATATTGTGCGACTGAAGTCGACCTCGACAGTGGGGAGCTGCCTCCTGTTAAAACGCTTGGCGTTCAGTGGTGTCCTATGGAGGATGTATTCAAGTTTCAAGTTAACCTGCCTGATAAGAGCCATGACCATACGAAACGCAGTTTCCTTAAGGAGATAACAACATTGTTTGACCCTCTCGGCTTGCCGTCACCGTATACCATACGTGCCAAAGTTCCGCTTCAAGAGATGTGGGTAAGTTGTATGGACTGGGACGAACCAATCAATGTAAACTTGTTATTGAGAGCTACCCAGTGGTTCGATGAACTAGCGGTGCTACCTTCCCTTCACATTCTGCGATGTCTGAGAACCCCGCATGCAGTCAAGGACATAACACTGCACACATTTGTTGATGTATCCCAAGAAGCATATGGCGCAGTTTGTTACACCAGACACGTCTATGAGGACGGGTCTGTCAGCTGCCGTCTTGTGGCTTCAAAGTCGCGTGTTGCACCACTCCAAGCCGTAAGCATACCTCGACTGGAACTGATGGCCGCTGTAGTAGGACTCAGGCTTGGTGAGACAGTTGGAAGAGTACTTAGAATTGAGAGTCATCGCTGGACTTTCTGGTCAGACAGCATGGACGTGCTTTACTGGATTCGTGGACGAAGTAGAAAGTTCAAGCCGTTTGTAGCCAACCGCATTGGCGAGATCCAAGCCTTAACAAATCCTGATCAGTGGATGCACGTGTCCAGTAGACAGAACCCAGCTGACCTACTGACCAGAGGATAAAGTGTTGCTAAGCTGATCGATGAAGAGAAGTGGTGGATCGGACCGTCATTTCTGAAGCAAGATCCAACTGAGTGGCCTGAGAACAGAGTTGAAGTCAGGAGAGGTCCAGATATCGACGTCCGTAACCGTACCAGGAAGCAGAACAAGCAGAGGAGCAGACATTCCTTGCTTCGAAAAGTGAAGACCACCTGAAACCACAAAAGTACTCGAGTTGGAGTAAACTTACAAGAGTTACCGCAAGGGTAGACCGCTTCATAGAGAATTGTTGTTTACCAGCAGCTTTTCGGAGGGAAGGTGCCTTGAAACCTGATGACTTCAGAAATGAGATACATCAGACAGGCACAGCGAGAAGTCTTTGCAGAAGCAAATTCGTGCAGTGAAAGCCGGAAAAGAACTCCTAAGTGGGAGTAAGCTGCTGCCACTGAGACCTGTGCTGGATGAGGATGGCGTCCTTAGATGTGATGGAAGACTTCGTTATCCAGTCTGTTTGCCGTTGGAGACCCGTTATCCCATCATCCTGCCACGTAATCATTGGATTACAATACTCATAATCAAGCACGCACATGAGCAGAACTAACATGCTGGGACTTATCAAGTACTAGCACAGCTTTCAGTCCAGTATTGGATAATTTCAGGCTTTCTTTTCGCAGCTGCAAAAGTTGCGTCTATGACTGCGATGGTCTTCTTTACATTTCATTCTTCATTCCGCATTTAAAATATATGATATTCATATACAGCATGTGGTCCTTGGTCCGCTAGTTTCCGCGAGGTCCTTGGTCCGCGACTTTTCCGAACATGATGTAATATTTGCTCGTTAAATAGAATACGACAAAAACGACGAATGTCTCCAATGATTTATTGAATAGTCTTCTGCCATATGACGATGTTTCGGCTTTCCCGCCGTTGGTGAAGGCGCGGAATTCAAGTTAGTTGACAGGTAGGCCAAGTTTTCTTTCTTGAAGTGTTTACTTTTGCGGCTCTGTGAATTACATGCTCATGTTTACTTAGCATGTGCAGCGATGAAACGCAACGGAAGGACGTGTTTTTTTCACCAGTGACCCTAGAGAACTTACATTTCTCAAAGCAGATAAAGAAAACCTTAGATAAATGGAAACGGCCTTTGTTTTCGCTGAATATTTTCAAAATAGCCTTTATACATGTTTATGAACGCGTTAACTATTGTCGTATACCTAGAATACATATAAGTTTGTTGTCTTGTAATTACTTTCGACTACGCTTGAGGTTTGTGTGGGAGACTGTTGTCTGAAAAGTAAAACATATTATTTTATTCTCACAACGACTTTCCAACAAGACTGTAGCTTAGATATATCAAGGATAAGAAAGAATAAATAAAATATTGATAAAAGGTTCATTCTCCTACGGAAACTATTGGGATTCACAGGTACTTTCCGCGCTATTTACATGATTCGCGGACCAAAAACCATATTCGCTGGCCAAGGACCCGCGAGCACGGTCACCTTTTTTCGAATGACAAAAAAAAAATACTTAAGTTTGAAACTTGCCGTTTTAACATTATCGCGAGAAACATAAAAGCTATCTTCCGGGAAAACTTCAGCTTGCTAAGATATTGAAGCTGTTCAAGATTATAATTTTTACTCGCGGACCAAGGACCACATACTGTATTCATCATTTGATCTTCATCCTTCACGGGTTTATGACGAACTCCAAGTTGGCCTGTTAGCTCAATTGGTTAGAGTGCTGCACCGGTGTCGCAGAGGTCAAGGGTTCAATCCCGTTTAAGCCTAAGTTTCTTCTTCAGGCTTTCCTTTCTCAACTGTAACGGTTGCAGTCTATAACTGCGATGGTCTTCTTTACATTTAATTGTTACGTCATGTAGCAAAGTGTCAAAACAAAAAGTACTTTCGCTCTTTTTAGGTGAATATGTGTGGCTACAAATTTCGTTCTAATTTTGGCTTTCAACGATAAAAGCAAGGCTTGCCTTGGCACTGGCGGATAGTTTCTCTGTGGTTTCTTAACTTTCATTACAATCTCGAACATTTGAAGTACGTAGTTTTGAGAAAACGTGACCAGAAAATCACTTGCTAAATAAATTGTTGCCGCCTTAGGCCGAACTAGGCCAAATATCACGAATCAGGTTCAGGTTCCTGTGTGACTTTAGCCTGCGAGCAAGCTCTCTCGGGGGTGGGGGCGAGAAGGAGGGAAAAATGGAGAGAGAGCTTGCAGCGACGTTTCAGGAATTTGAATTCCGCCCCCAGCGGAGCTGTGGCTCCCCGCTGTCTGAGCTGTCAGATTTTGGCTAACCAGCGCAAACCAGAAACGAGCTTCATGATCAATGTAACAAACATGTTAAACACGTGAAAGAAGGTCAGATTTCACGCGTTATGCAAATTTGATGCGCTTTTGAACTTAAGCTATTAAAACTTCGGACTATATTCGCTATTCCTTGCAAATTGTTTAACGGTTGTGATTTACTTTGAGTTTCAATATGAGCTTCATTTACTGTTTCAATTTTTAATTGAAGGAAAAAGTGCGCGAAAGAAAGGTTCCATTTGTTCCCACATCGCTCACCCAATTTATTTTGAGACTCACAGTATGCAAATTCAGTGCACTGTGAACTAAAAATAATCCCAGGAAAAAACTTGCTATTTTACTATAATTGTCTTTCTAACATCATAACCTTCGATTTTTAGTGTAAGTTACATTTAACGGTTTCGCTTTTGACGGCAGGTTTGGCGTAGGCAACTTCAATTCTGAAAAACTTTAGCTTCGTTGTTTACGTCGCATTCGGCGTTTGTTTTGTCGTCTTCTCGTGAAGATTGATGACGTCATTACCACATTAAATCTCGGCCAATCAGCATTTTGCATCGAAATTTTCGATGCAGATATTCAAATTCCTGAGACGTCGCTGCAAGCTCTCTCTCCATTTTTCCCTCTTTCGCGCCCCACCCCGGAGAGAGCTTCCTCGAAGGCTAGCGTGACTTCTACATTCCTGTACGTCTTGGCTAGTTACGTCATGTCAGGTATTGGATTTCGACCAATAGCATACGCAATATATTTCAAGTGATCGTTAGTTAATCATTCACTGCGCAATGGACTATTACGCTAGAGACTGACCATTACATTGTTTCACTTTTAGCTCGCAATCGCTTAGTAATCACTGTTAAGTCGTTGTTTTTAAAAAGGAATATACCTCCTAAAAAGCGTTGAAACAAGCAATCTTCCGCTGTACCAGACAATTCCTCTCCCAGGCTCCTGCCCTCCTGATAAGTTGTGCCAAAGGTATGACATCCCACTGGAACTAAAAGAGGTCCTTGCTGAACACCATATTACCTCTGAATCTCTTCTCGCTGGCATTACCGATTTCCTGCTATGCATCGTGGTCGGGCATAGAATCGTTTTACGTCGTTTGATTGCTAGCCTCGGCGCGTCCTCCACTGAGACCACCGCTTATCCAATGTCCAGCTTACTTCATGTATGGCAAATGTAGCAAACTCGTCAATAAACAAACCTACAAACAAAGAGCTCCTCCTGCTTCGGCTGAAGAAAATTGCCTAAGTATTTAAATCTCGATTAAACGCCGGGCTCCGCATACTACACGGTAAACACCGGATTCACAAATAAACGCCGGGTCTACGAGTCCGAGTTTTAAATAAACGATCCGGAGTTTTCTGGAGGGTCCCGGCGTTTATTTGAGGTCCCGGCGTTTTTTTCGAGATGAGAATATTGGTTCTCTTTCTATTGCTTCACATCAGACTTTTACCTAGATAAAACCGATTTACCTAGGGCAAATTCACCAAACATTTTACGAGGTAAATTCACCTTGGGTTTCATTTTACCGAGGTGAAAAAATCTGGAAAGGTCCTACTGCTAAAAACTACCTCTGAGGTTGTCTTGTGCCGAGAGTTTAATAAATAGCCGTTGTGATAAACTGGGTGAGGCCCATCGTGAGGATAGAAGCTGTTTCTTTGACAAAAACAATTGCTCAGGTAAAAAAAAATTCTACACGGCGCCTAAAACTGAAGTGAAATTTTAAATCCCGAATTGAAAAGATACCTAAAACTGAAGTGAAATTTTAAATCCCGAATTGAAAAGATACTTAAAATCTTGCTCTGAACTGCGACATCGTCCTAGCCTGCGCGCAGACGTCTCCTATTTCCTTTGCGCGCAGGCTACATCGTCTTTGTGCTTACAGGCAGCAAAATTACCTTAGCGGCACGCACCGCTTCTTATAGTGTGTAAAAAAATTACTCTCACGACGTGATACATGTCCGATTCTTTCAGCAAGACTATCGCCGACGAGCTTCTATTGGTTAGCTACCTCAGTATTCGAATTTTTCCTAGGTATCGCTTTGGGGTGGCTGTCAAGGGAAACTCCATTGTTCTCGAGACAGATCCAAGCTCTAATCGATAATATTTCCCCGAGGTAAATTACCTAGGGAAAAATCGGTCACACTAAACAAATTCAGTTTCCCTAGGTAAGCTGTCAACAAGTCAAGTTTCCCTAGGTAAAAAGTCTGTAGTGTGACCACTGCTATTGCAAATCCCCACCATTGCCCGTATAGGGGACTTTGTATAACGTATAACCTTGGGTTTGTCTTTTGTCTCAAATCCCCTCCTTTTCCCCACTAATCCCCAAACTGTCCCGGGATTGGGGTAGGGTGGAGGTTTACATTAACTCCGCAGTTAACGGCAACTTTCGATCCCAAAAACTTTCCTTGAAGGAAAGATTTGGGAGAATGAAAAGCTCATGCCGGATGGAGGAATAAAAGGATTGTAAATCTTAATCCAGCTAACTTATTGCGAATGATCCGAAATGGGGAAGGTTTATGGCAAACCGTAAAATTTTGAACTATGATATAATCTGCGGTGTAGTATTTTTAAATTCTCTGACTGCCATAAAAAGTTATTTCTCCACAAGAGACACCTTTGTTTCTTCCATTTGAGATCCTTCATAATTTTAGTGACATCAGAAACGATTTCCATTCAGTTGTAATTTCTCATGTCGACAGGGTTACGTTATTTTGCCGAACGCGGAATATACGTCATTTTGGCCCGTTTCAAACGTCGTGCTACTGCCGTGCTAAGCTGACTCGACTGTAGCACGACCGTTGCACGAGTTGGTTTCAGACCGTCGAATTTAATTCACGGTCGAATAAAATAGCTATTTACCGTGGTCTTCCCCTTGTAAAAAGTGGTCATGTAAATCATGATTTGTCATGACATATAGTCATGATAAGTCATGATGAAAAATTAACATTTTTTAAAATGCTAATTAGTTTTCCAGTCATGACATGTCATGACAAAATATCATACGAATTCATGACATATCATGACAACATATCATGAAATGATGAAATTAAATATTATGAATATATGAAATTCATATATTTGAACTGCGGAATGAAGAAATAAATGTAAAGAAGATCCTCGCAGTTATTAACGCAACTTATGCAGTTGCGAAAAGAAAGCCTGAAAAAATCAGGCTTGCCGGGATTCGAACCCTGACCTGCGCGATACCGGTGCAGCGCTCTAACCAATTGAGCTAACAAGCCAACTGGGAGCTGGTCATTAAATTGGTTCGTAATATACCCGGGAAAGATGAAGATGAAATTATGAATATATGAAATTCATATATTTGAACTGCGGAATGAAGAAATAAATGCAAAGAAGATCCTCGCAGTTATTAACGCAACTTACACCACGGCAAAAGTTTGAAAACGCCACAGCAAAAGTTTGTGAACACCACGGCAAAAGTCTGTGAACACCACGGCAAAAGTTTGTCGGTACCACGGCGGAAGTGAAATTTAAAGCGGAAATAAAGTCTCGTGCCATGATTAACAATGGCCAGTGACAGACCTACGCGACTGTCCAAAGCTTTTACAGTTTGGCTTTTACAAGCATGTCTTTAAGGGACTTTCCTTTCCTGTAAGAGATCAAGGGAGGTTCCTTGAATATCTCTCTGAGTAATGGCTTCTTTTGTAGTTAAATGCCATTTATTGGAGGGTTTAACGTTCTTACAGACTATTTAAATAGACTATGTTGGGCCATAAACCAGCATATTTAAATAATTATTCCAATTGATTTATGTATTCCATATTTAATAACAAGTAGAAACCAACAAACGACAATAACAATATTCTCCATGCATTTTGGGTAGCGACAAAACGTGGGGTACTGGCCATGGCCTTAGCCATGGGGTAGGCCATGGTGTAGGCCATGGCCTATCCTATGGCCTACCCGTGGTCAATTTCGTAAACAATTTACTCTTGAATCTCTCAAAATCCTCATCATAATCAAGCATAAATGGAAACCAACAAGTTTCCGAAATGCAGTTTTAATCACGATGAACGTGTTCGATCTAATTGATATTCAAAGAGAGAAATATCCGAACGTCAACAAATATTCCTATCTGTCAAAAGCTTTAGATGTGAAATCGTGAATAGACTTTCTTCTTGTGGCCAAGAACCTAACCAAATACGTTAAAAAGTCTGATATCCAACCCTCAATCGCTCCTGACCACTGCGCAGTTTACATATATTTATTTTGTCTATTCCAGAAATCAACTCTCGGGGACCAGGTTTTTGGAAATTTAATAATTCGCTACTTGCTGATGATGAATACTTAGAAATGGTGAGAGAGCTATAACCTTTTTTGAGGAATAAATACAAAAACGTCAAAGACATCCAGTTATTTTGGGAGTTATTGAAAATGGAAATCAGATCAGCTACCATATCTTTTGCCAAAGGTAAAGCGAAAATTAGGAACATGCGTGAACTTGAAGTTAACAAACTACTGGAGGAACTGGATAATGTTATATGCAATAGTGACAACCTAGAGAACGTGGAGGAAGAACTAAAATATTATGACGAACTCAAAAGGAAATTAAATGTGATCTATGAACGCAAAGGTCGTGCGGCAATGTACAGAACCAAATGCCTATGGGTAGAAAAAGGCGAGCGTCCCACCAAGTACTTTTTTAACTTGGAAAACGAAACTATGACAGAAAGGTGATATCGGAACTAGAAACCGAAACCCGGGAACACATTACGAACGAAACACTTATTCTGCTAGAGATAGAGTCTTATTATAATAATCTCTACTCTTCCGAAACTACTGCAACGTTAAATGAATTTTTGCAGTTTACTAACAATTTAGAAATCCCTCAACTTACAGAATATATGCGCGACAAGTTAGAAGGTCCTCTAACATATGAAGAATGTAAAGAAGCCTTATCATCATTCAGTAAGGACAAATCGCCGGGCGAAGATGGCTTTACAGCCGAATTTTATATCAAATTCTTTGCCATTCTTGGAGAAGACTTAGTTAAAAGCCTCAACCATGCTTATGAAAAGGGTGAGCTATCAATCTCGCAGTGCAGGAGCGTAATAACATTATTACCTAAGGATGAATCCTTATTACTAGACCTTAAGAATTGGCGCCCGATCACTCTCTTAAATGTGGACTATAAAATAGCAGCAAAAGCAATTGCCACTAGAATGGATCTACACTTCCTTTCTTGCTCCATACAGACCAAACCGGATTCATTAAAGGACGATATACAGGGGAAAACATAAGACTCATATGTGATCTGTTGGAACAAACTAACACAGACAAAAGCTCTGGGATATTACTTTCAATAGATTTCCGTAAAGCCTTTGATACATTTGAATGGCCAATTATGCATAAAGCATTAGAAACCTACAATTTTGGCGAAAGCCTCAGAAGGTGGATTGAAATTTTTTATAAAAATATTGAAAGCACAGTACTTAACAATGGCAACACCTCGAAGTGGATAAAGCCTTCTAGGGGGGTGAGGCAAGGATGCCCGCTCTGCCCGTTCCTGTTTGTGTTAACTGCCGAGCTTAACAAAATCCGTCAAAGTGATACTGTAAAAGGAGTTTCACTATGTGGCAATGAGATTAAAATAAGCCAGTTCGCAGACGACACCAACCTAGTCTGCGCCGACATACCATCGGTTGAGAACGCATTACAAATTTTAGTAGACTTTGGTAAAATTTCGGGCCTCACCCTAAACAGAGAGAAAACTAAGGCTATGTGGTTAGGAAGATCCGCCAACAATAAGAATAAACCTTTGGGCTTCAAGTGGGTCAGCTGTCCAACAAGATTTTTAGGAGTTCATCTATCGTATGACAAAAAGGGTAATGACTATCAGAACTTTGACCTTAAGATTGGAAAACTGCAGACAAATCTGGACATGTGGAAAATGCGAGATTTAACCCTGTTTGGAGGAGTATTGATAGTCAAATCACTGGGAATATCTCAACTTATCTATTCCGCCTCTAATGTCGACGTTCCAAACTATGTTATCTCTACTGTTAAAAAAAGGCTATTTAGTTTTTTGTGGAAGAACAAGAGGGATAAGATAAAAAGGGTTGGTCTTTACCAAAACTACGACAAGGGAGGGTTACGAATGCCCGATCTGGAATGTATGATTAAAGCGTTAAGGATGGCATGGATTCCAAGACTTCTAAAGGAAGGTCACCAAAACTGGAAGACCGTACCTGATCACTTCTTCAAGAGATATGGAGGCTTAGAATTTATTTTGGTCTGTAATTACAATGTTAAATTTTTCGAAAACCTGCCAAACTTTTACAAGGATATCCTCTTATATTTCAGTGAGCTTAAGACAGTTTATAATCATGATAATATGCGTGAAACAATTTTATTTAATAATAAGGACATTTTAATCGGAGGAAAACCTTTCTTTAACAAGGAATGGTTCTCCAGACGAATAATTTCAATTACAGACCATTTGGATGCCGATGGACGTTTCTTATCCTTTAATGATTTCCAAAGTAAATACCGTTTAAGAAGGACTAACTTATTACAGTTCTATCAGGTTATCAATGCCATCCCTAAGCATCTACTCGCTAAATCAATCAACAAGAAACTATTTGCAGCAGAATCAGACGACTTTGTACTTGATCCAACTTCTTTTTGTCTAGAATCTGGCGTAAAACTGGACCTGACCAAAATGAAATCGAAAGATTTCTACTGGTTACTAATCAATAAAACCTACATGGACGAGCAAACTGGCGTAAAAAGATGGAACGAGGTAATGCCTATAGAAAAAAACTCTTGGAGGACAATCTTCAGCTCAGTCAGAACAACTTGCAAAGAGACTAAATTACGAGAATTTCAGTTTAAGTTCTTACATAGAATTATAGTGACCAAAAAAGAACTCTTCCGATTTGGTATCAAAGCTGATAACGAATGCTTATACTGTGGTGAATCAGATTCGATCGATCATACGTTTATTAATTGCGAATTTTCCAAACATTTTATGAAGAACATTATTCATTGGTTCAACGAAACTAATCATTGTAATTTTACGCCGGGAACAAAAGAAGTTCTATTTGGAATCTCAAACAATCCAAACACCTTAAACAAGAAATTCAATTATACTCTATTGTCCATGCGCTACTACATTTACAAATGAAAACTAAACGAAGACGCTCTACTCGTCCCAGCTTTCGTTAACAAACTCAAGATAGGATATCGTGTTGATTTTGGATAAAACTCAGGAAAGATACACCTCTTCCAAACCTCCCTACTTGTACTCCCCTCAGACTGTCCAAAAAATAATAATAATAAATTATCAGTAATATATTCAATGTATTATTTGTTAAATTGGTAATATTGCCTTGTAACGTTGAGTGCCCCTGGGTCCAAAAATTTCTAAAATAAGTTATCAGTTCAATGTAATCAATGCATTCAATGTATTCAATGTAATTTATGTATTATTTGTTAACTAAGCAATATTGCCTTGCAACCAACTTATGTAATGTTCAGTGTGCTTAATTGTTAATAAAGTATTTAAAAAAAAAAAGCATAAATGTGAGGGAATTGCACTATTACAGCAAAAATACAAATTATGTATATTTTGGCTCTTAAACATAAGAGTGGACCTTGTATATGAGTATTAGTTGCGTAAAAATTATTAGCTTACGTATCTATTGCTTGAAGAAGAACAACGACAAGACAGCCTACAGTGACGTCTTATTATTGTGATGGTACAAATCAGATTGCGTGACTGCATGGAGAATATTGTTATTGTCGGTTGTTGCTTTCTACTTGTTATTAAATATGGAATAAATAAATCAGTTGGAATAATTATTTAAATATGCTGGTTTATGGCACAACATAGTCTATTTAAATAGTCTGTAACTTTACTTTGCACTCACATTTTCACTTTCAGCTCAGCCAGACGGACTAAAATGAAAATATTCAGTACACTGTACACAGATAACCACTCTCCGTAAATTAATAGTAAGCTGAGCTAGGTTAAATTTTTATGGCAGCTAATGTCACTCGGGTCAGAGAAAAGTGTCCATTTTATTTGTCCGTAGCGGGCTAATGGAGGAAAAATATATATGAGCCTTCCGTCGAGACAAAATTAGTCAATGTCTGTTAGCTTAAGGCGTCTGTGAAGCGGGGTGCCAAGAATGTACTCTCATCAGTTTCTCCTTCCTGCTGCCCATAAAGAAGAACATTTTCCGACAGATACATGTACACGCTATGTACTGTAGTTTTGAACAAAGATTCGGTGTTTTGTCTTCTCTGCTCATTAGGACGGTTGTTGCGGATTTATCTGCTTTCCATAGGATTAATTATTTCCCTGTTTTGAATACGCTCTGCGAGTGCTCGGCGCTCCTTAGGTGGCAGATTGCTTTGGTTTATTCATTCATTTATTTATTTTAGATCTACGACCAAAGTTGTCATCAACGTCAAGCAGCGCCAAGGGAAATACGTTTAGATTTGTGGATAAAATGGGACTGTTTTTTGCTAAAACCCGAAGCACTTATGAAAGAGACTAACTAATGTGATGCATCATACTGCCTAATGTTTGTTTGAAATGCTTAATACATTAACAATAACTAATGTAAACTGCTTTAGAGACATTTATACTTATATGTTTCATACATATCTTTCCAGGAATGGAACCTACAAAAACAGCTGTTATATTTCCCTTTAATCACTTGCAATAGACTACTGGCTACCTTAAGCAAGTACCAGGGAAAGAAAAGTTGATTCATCGAGGAAGATTCTAAGATAGCATTACAAACGATTACAGTAAAGAGTTAATGTCAAATGGGCCTGAGGGGAAGGGTGATCGTTTTTTGTTCAAGGTAGCACAATTATTAGGGACACAGGTTTTAAGGTTACTGTTACTTCAGTTGTGCCAACTGCAAAAGAATGTTGTCTAAGCCTTGTGGTAAATCCCATCAAATGACAAAAATTTACATCATCTTTTGTAATTGTTAAAAGTCGTGACTTGTCATGATTATTGAGCTAAAAAACCACCATTTGTTGTGTTTGGTCATCAGCTGTCATGACTTTGTTTAATTCACTACCACTTATCATGACAATTTCATGATGGGCCTCAAATTTTCATGATCAGAACCAAAATGTCATAACTTCACCAAGATTGTTATGACTTGTCATGACAAATTAATGACTAGTCACAGTTTGTCATAAACGGTCATCATCTGTCATGACTTTGTCATGAACAGTCTTGACTTGGTCGTGACACATCATGCTATTTTTTTTTTAAATTCATGAAATATCATAACAAATCACGATTTGTCATGAATGTCATAAAATATCATGATATGTCATAAAATTTCATGACCACTTTTTTCACAGGTACCCAAGCGAGTATAAGAGAGACATACGCATAGAATTTATTATTATTTCGTTAGAAGACGCGTCCGGTTCGTCATGGCTTTATTAAACGTGCTTACCAACCCCTCTTCTCCCCTCTACGGCTTGGCATTTTCGTTCTAGCTTCGATTTTTTGTTTATTATATTAATCTCCAAATTTCTATAAATTTCTTTTCAGCTATGCAGTCGGTGAGTACGTTTCTCGCAGCTGCCTAAATCGTTTCCACGTGGTCGATGCCTCGTTCAACTTTTCCCTACTCTGAGGTTTGTATTTGCTTTACGTTTTACGTTCTGTGCTTTTGGCTATGAGATTATTTTGCTGGCGATACTGTTCTGTTTACCTCTTTTCCTTCTCTGCTGCCGCTCCTGGGATGATAGTTTTGCAAGGGATTCTAATTCCCTGGCGGATTACTGGCGCACAAAACTGTCATCCCCTGAGCTGCGTTTTCCTGTCGTTGTTCTTATGCCGTATTTTTTGTTTTTCAGGTTATAATCTTCTCGATAGGGTTTTCCGTTTTGAATTTCAAGAGCAGCAAATCAGCCTCTACTTTTTCCATTCCCGGATCAGGAGATCACAGGAATTTGTTCTTCACGCGTATAAGTCCGTGGGCATTTCCTCAGTTTCCCTCCTGTTTTGTACGTTTTTCAATGTTTTGCACCAGTCAGGTAAGCATCCTTTCTTTCAATATTTTCTCATACCTCGCGCCCGCATTTCCTGCTACTCTCATACAGTTCGTTCATTGATGTGCTGTTTTGTTACGGTTCTGTAGCTCCAGAGCAGAACTTTTCTTACACGGCAGTTTTGCAGTTTTTGTTTCCTGACTCTGTCGAGCATGCACTAGCAACAGGGGCTCAATTTCGCTAAAGTTTATTGCTCCCTAGCCTTGTCAGCGTGTTGACTGTACGTTGTTGTGTGGCTCCAGAGCAGAAGTACAGTTTCACGGCAATTCTTGTTTCCTGACTCTCTCGAGCTTGTCATGACTAGTGCTCGCTAAATATATTGCTTCCTGTCCTTGTCAGTATGTTATGTGGGTCCAGAGCAGACGAAGCTGTTTCGCTGCAGTTGTTTGTTTCCTGACCATGTGTTGTACTAGAAACAGGGGCTCAATTTCGCTAAACAGTCCGTTGCTCCCTGGCCTTTTCAGTATGTTGTGTGGCTCCAGAGCAGAAGTTGTTTGGCGGAAATGTTTGTTTCCTGACTCTGTCGAGCCTGTACTAGTAGCAGGGGCTCAATCTCGCTAATCTATATCGCTTCTGTTCTTGTCAGTGTGGTTATGTGGCTCCAGAGCAGAAGATGCTTCGCGAAAGTTTTTTGTTTCCTGACTCTGTCGAGCGTGTACTAGTACTTCCCGTCCTTGTCAGTGTGGTTATGTGGCTCCAGAGCAGAAGATGTTTCGCGGAAGTTTTTTGTTTCCTGACTCTGTCGAGCGTGTACTAGAAGCAGGGGCTCAATTTCACTAAATGTATTGATTCTCTAAGTTACAGATATCCTGATTTTCATTTATTGAACACAAACGATATGATACTTTTTCTCTTCAGTAGTGTAGATCCTCTTGTTTTTAAGAAACTCGGCCACTTTATCTTACTGACCTTTGGAAGACGTCAAAGCAAGACAATAAACGTAGCAGCCACATAGATTGATTATCTATGTAATAATAGTTATAATTTTTACTAAAATTTCATCATAATAATTATTACAGTTATTATTATTAGTATTATTCTATTCATTATTATTACTATTTCTCTCCTTATCTAAAGTTTACCCAACATTGTAATCGGCAATGCCACTTATTCATATGGAAGTGCTAATAAATTGTTGCTGCTATTGCTTCCTGTCCTTGTTAGTATGTTTTGTGGCTCCAGAGCAGAAGTTGTTTCCTGACTCTGTAGACCGTGTAGAGTAGCAGTGGCTCGATGTTTTATAAACTGTTGCTTCATGGCTGGTTTTTAGTTTGATATTTCCAGCTTCAGACGTTTTATAACTCTTTGCTACATGGCTAATGTTTATTTCATGTACTTTCCGCCATGAGATGTCGTTATTTTGCATATGCTTTTGCAGGCCCAAAAGGCTTCTGCTCTCTCACGAGATGTAATTGGCTTTTATTTTGTTCCCCAGTTACATATTTTCATTTTCCTTTGTTTGTTTGTTTTTATTTGAGCAGGCTCTAAAAGCTTCTTTTCTCTCGCAAGATTAATCGGGTTTTATTTTGGTTTTCGTGATGTCTTACTTGCTGTTTCCTTGTGCTTCGCTTATCTACACAGGTGCTTCTTTACCGGTCCACGAGATAAATTTTTAGTTTATTACTCTGTTCCTCGTGGCGTTTTATTTCGCAGTTGCCTTTGCCATTGCCTTTTTAGAAGGCCCAAGAGGCTTCATCCTTTGTTACAAGATTATTTCGGTTTTTTTCTAGGTTTTGTGACATCTCTTTGTTTTACGGAATTAATTTTTTGTTTCTAATTTTGGGCCTTTGTGCCAGGTCCCGTGTGCCTTGTTTTTGAGCTTGGTTCATTTTGAGTTTGGGTATCCCGCGGTTTGAGTGCTTTTGGTTTTGGCGCGTTTTGGGTTTTGGGTGCTTTTGAGTTTTGGGGGTGCTGTTTTCTGTAGTTGCCTGGTCAAGTATATTTCACCCAAGTGGCCGCAAGATTCCCATAAAAGAAGTGCGGGTAAGACCGGTGTAAATAGCACGACGTTTGAAACCAAGTCGCGCTACTGCCGTGTCAGCTTGCCGTTCCACACGGCATTGGTACGACTTGGGCTAAATTCGAATGTAATTCAATCAATTGTGGGAATGAGTTCGGCACGGCAGTACTGACCAGCACGACGTTTGAATAAGTTGAGCACCTATCCCACAGAGCGTTAGCTTTTAGTTATTGTTATGGCGGACCCTTCACCAATATGATATAAGAAAACTTTATGGAATCTGCCTTTGGCTTTCCGTGTAAAAATACCTTGCCTACTTTTGATGCAGGCCTTTAATCCTTTAAGCCCCAGTAGTGATCAGCATCAAATTTCACCTCATCATATCAGTGCATTAAAACACATAAAAGTCACGAGAATTCAGGAAATGATCAGCAATTAAAGATGAATTGTCTTGATGTCTTAACAATTTATCCCAGCTAGTACTAAAAAGACTATATGGAGACCAGTAAAGAGAATTTGTATAATGATGCTGGGGTTAAAAGGGGTTAACCGTCTACGTGACCAATGTCAAACATTTACGTGACGTCAGCCCGTCATTATAAAAATACAGGAAACAGATATTGTTGACAGTCATGGAGCGTGGTACGAAAGCTGCGTTGCTGTTTTATTGCCTCGCATCAGGTAAGAAGCAAAAAATTAAATTGTTCATTGATATCAATTAAAAGCATCCACATGAGTTTCTCTAATTAATTTTCCAGGCTCGATTTCTTTCTGTTCGCGTGTTTTGAAATCGAGTACAGTGTAGATCAGTTTTTGCTGGTTTTGGAAAGATTAAATGCTGGGTTAGGAAACGGACAATGCATGAAGCATCGAATACGCGGTCTTTTCAGTAATGCGGGACTGTAAATCGTCAAGTAAAGAAAAATTAGTTTATCTGGCCCCCCCATCATCCTTGCTTCTAGAAAAAGGCAGAGTTTCTATATATCACTGGTTCAGTTGACTAATGAGGGAGTATTTATAAATCGAGGGAGCAAATGTGTAACAAGTCTCTCTCCCAAAGATCTCTATCACGAACAGACGCTATCGATGTAAACGGATATGAAAGTCGTTTGTTTCTCCTTTCTTCGCCCCGAAGTTGGTTTGTCAAGCTAGCTTCCAGCAGTTCACCGGAAATATTCAATATTTTAAAAATTCCGTTGCAGTGGGTGTCAATTGAGCAGCCCTCCAACGCAGACGTCATAATGTTGAACTCCAAGCTTACCCCTTGTTGATGTGATTGCTGATCGACAAAATAATTATCGACATGCAAAAGGAAGGGGTAATCGTTTATCGGTTTATCCGACTTTCTATTGAGACATTAAACATTGAGACATTTTATGATTTCTATTCTTGGGGTCGAAGGGTTTGTCACGCAAGGCTGCCATGTAATGACAACAGACTATTTTCATCATGAAATCACGCAATTATTTTATGGTGATCACTCAGTGAAAAAGTGTTTGTGTCAATCCTGCTAGGGACCACTCAAGAGCGGTCTCTCTTCTCTCACCGAAGGCCGGTGAGAGAAGAAGAGAGAAAAGAGTTTTTCCCCTTCTTCTCTTACCGGCCTTCGGCCGGAAAGTAATGTCGCTAGACCACAGGCAGCCCAGACGCGTTGTATGTGGAGTTCATTTAAAAATAGAAAAGGGTGAAAATATATGTAATAGCACGAAATGAATCTTGTTCACTTCTGCTTATTGTGTCCTGCTTAATTAATTTCCGGTTAATCTTGCACCGTTCTCTTACGCAATCGCTTGATAGCGCCGCTGCTTATATGCAGTGAGCCGTTAAGCCTAAGGTTTGCAAAGATTTATAACGGACTAACCGGTGATAAAAGAATCGAGATATCTTGAAATAAAGCCTGTCTACCTTCAGCTCAATGCTCCCCTGTTCGTCCTGGCCGGTTTAAATGACATTTTGTGGCTTTTTTCTTCTTTTATAGTGGAAGCTACCTCCGATTGAAAAAAGCCACAAAATGTCATTTAAACCGGCCAGGACGAACAGGGGAGCATTGAGCTGAAGGTAGACAGGCTTTATTTCAAGATATCTCGATTCTTTTATCACCGGTTAGTCCGTTATAAATCTTTGCAAACCTTAGGCTTAACGGCTCACTGCATATAAGCAGCGGCGCTATCAAGCGATTGCGTAAGAGAACGGTGCAAGATTAACCGGAAATTAATTAAACAGGACACAATAAGCAGAAGTGAACAAGATTCATTTCGTGCTATTACATATATTTTCACCCTTTTCTATTTTTAAATGAACTCCACATACAACGCGTCTGGGCTGCCTGTGGCTAGACAACGTCTCATACATCTCGGAACGGCAAAAAAAAACCACTCACGACTTTAAATATCTGTACTAGTAGAATAAAATCTCAACCGATCAAGTCGCCTCAAAATCAAGTCTCAATGAGTAGTAAACACACCACACGAACAGAGGGTGGTCAGCCTGCGCTTTGAGTTATTAGTAAAATAAACAAGCTGATATTACATCTCTTGTTGCTGTACGGAAGTTTCGTACGTCAAATTAAAATACCAGAGAGAAACTTGCAAGAAATCCGGAAAAATTTGTTCCCTGTGTCTGAAATTCAAGTTCGCGAAGATTTGTTCCCGTGGAACAAAACTGAAAAATCTGCAATCCGCGAAATCAAACTGCCACGTAAATTTCATGCCGTTTCCACGCGGCAGGCGATTTTCAGCTCTCACTCGCGTGGTCTTTTTGCTCGACTGTCCCTGAGCGGAAAGAGGGACTGCTAGTAGTCTTTTCCAACTGCTTTTTTTATCACGTCATCGAGGCCCCGATTGTTTACAGCGTAAAACTGTAAATGGTTTGAACCCAGGAGTCATAGCAGAGCCCGCGCGCTAGCCAGTCAGCGGAGTACCATTGCTAAGCAACTTTGGTAACCTATGAAGCCAATAGATTTTGGTAGTGACGTCATAGTCACATGACCGTCCGTCCGTCCGTCCGTCTGCAACAGAGGGTCATCAATATGACGTGGCATACACTGGATATAACCCTGTGCTGAATCCCGTGTTTTTGGCGCGAAATCGCATGGTGACCCGCGTTGTAGCAAAACAAGCAAAGACAACAAAAGTCAAAAACAAATTTGTTAATGGAAAAAAAAGTTCAAAAGAATTCTCATTTGTCTTTTTGGTAAAAGGCGAAAAGTTCAATTTAGGCAAAAAAAAATTAGGCAATAAAGTTCAGACGAAAAGTTCAAATTTGCCTTGTCGGTTCGGTTGCGAACTCGGTCGGCACACCGCTTGCGTTTGCAGCATTTCGCAGCGGTTTCGACGCCAAATATAGCAGAGCTAGTGCTTTTTGTTTTTTTTTTCTATCCACAGCCATAGTTTTTACGGCGGTCCGAACGCCTTTTGCCAGGAAAAACACCAGCCTTTATGGTAATAGGCAGCTTGTCACGAAGAAAGAAATAAGTAGTAAAATTAACACTACGGTTTACAATAAGCGCCCATGGCCAAGTGGACTAAGCGTCCGTTTATGACGCCTTCGAGCTGGGTTCGAGTCCCAGCAAGGACATTAAGGACAGTTTATTACGGAGATCGAGGAAAATGGTAAAATACCTTTTCTAGACTGCTTAGTCACCCGCGACAATGACAAACTACGGACGACAATTTACAGAAAACCGACACATACCGACAGACTACTCGACCAGTCAGCTTACAACCCTACTTCTCACAAAGCTACCACTATACGGACCCTGGTAAGACGTGCGCAACTAGTTTGTGACTCACCCGGCAGCTTAACGGACGAAATCAAGTACTTAGACAACGTTTTCAACAAGAACAATTACAACTGGGACTTTATAAGACACAACACTTACAGAAACTCCGAACCGAACGCTACGAACACTAACGCGACACCTATCACTACTCTAACCATACCTTGCATCAAAGGGACTTTGAAACAATCGCACGAATCCTACAACCCTACAACATCCGCGTTGTTCACAAACCTATCACCACTTTACGACAGCTACTGACGAACGTTAAAGACATAGACGAACCGAGCGACAGACGGGGAGCAGTTTATAAAGTCAAATGCTGCGACTGCCAGGCCACTTATATTGGTGAGTCCGGCAGGAATTTGAACGTCTGACTGACTGGACACAAACGAGCGACTAGAAATGGTGTTATCAACAACACCATATAAAAACAAACCACAGTATCGACTGGGACTCTGCTGAATGCGTTACCTACAGTACGGACTACTATCAACGAATCACTTGGAACAAACACCACTGAACCGTTGCCAACAGCTACCTGCACCTTACAAACGACTGATTGCCGACAATAACAAGACAGACAAACAATAGACAAACCGACCTATTTGACTAACAATAGACCAACGGACATTTGACTAAGAAAAGAAGGATCAAAACGCACCATTCGCGTTTAGCAGTCTTCACCGCCAATAACATTACGGCTTAACTGACAGACGACCAATAATAACATCACGAGATCGTCGACCAATCAGGACAACGACCAGAGACTTATAACATCTACTGACGATTCACAGTTCACTTGACTCTGATGATGGCTTCCGCTCAGGTTGTCGAAACGTCAGTCAATGTCACCACAAACAGTCCTTCTCAGGACTACACTCACCCGGACGATCATAATTTACCGACTTATGTTTACAGCGTGTCACGCACTGAGAATATGACTACTGTGAATTAATTTGCACACTTTCGTGGTAGTCACTGTGAGCTATTTTCTAATCAGGATTGGAGAATAACTTTCAGGGAACCAGTATCGAGAAATGATCCAGCTAACGGAAGGACTGATCACGTATTCAGAGCGGAAAAACGCTAAAAGCATGCGCGAACTCTGAGCGAGCAGCTGGCGCCAAGTTTGAAAAAAAAAATGGCGGGAATTTTATATATATATATATTTTTTAAAAACCTGATATTGTACTCCAGTTATCACTTTGCGTTGATATGATTTGTCCTCCTAGATAGCAAGCTGTGCTTGCGATTTTCTTTTGTTCTGATTTTCCCGTGAAATATGAAAGCATAACAGCGATTTAAAAACCCTTAATTATGCCGCGTAGTGCAGCCAATATGCATGCAGAAGTTTATTTTTGTAACGAACCATTTCACAAAGTACTTTCGTATAACATATATGGTAAAGAGCAGACCTGTGGACAGAAAAATAGTTTCTCCTTTTATATTTAAAATGCCGAAGTTTTCATTCTGGCGCAGAAGAGATATGAATACAAATAGTAAACAGTAAAATTTTACTGCGAGAACTTTAGTATAGATTACAAAATATGATTATTTTTACGAATAAAAATCGTAATCAGCTCAAAATGGTATAAATCCCCTTATGCGCCTTTTGTAAGGAGGAAGAGGGATCCCTGGAGTATTTACAACGACGCACTTAAAAAAACCTCTATTTGCTTCGCTTTGATGCATTTAATTCATAATCCATTTTAAATTTTTAAACTTCTTTGGAAAATAATTGTGATCAAATCATTCCTAAAATACTAGTTTGATTAGGAATTAGTAAGCTTGACAAGCGGCTGTTTGGCCACGACCAAAAATAATTCAATCACAAACTCGAGTCAGTAACCGGGAATTAACCAACTGACAAATCAAATAAATACTCGCCCTTTAAGGAATTTCGAGAGTTGTAATTCCTCTACATATTTCGTCTTTCATTTGACAATGGTTGGTAGAATCCCAAGCCTTTCTTGGTGAAAAAATAAAAGCGGAAATTTTGCTAAGTTCGAAGCTCGCCAAGATTTAGCATCGTTTTCGATTTCATCGATTTCGTTCAGAAGGCTTGAGAAGAGCCCGCAAAAAACCTACGAACGCTGATGCGCAGAAAGCCGCGCAGAACGTTTTTCCGCTCTGAAGATCAAGTACTAAGGACTCACATTCTTCACAGACCAGCGGTCATCATTCTCGTCCCTAGAACCACCTGGCAAGCTCAGCTGACGGGGCCTGAGCACGAGGTCAGGGTGGTGACGTGCGTGAATGATGTCGCCGCTGATATCCTTCTGATAACTGGTTGGTTCCGTTTTACAGTATGGCTCTGCGTGGATTCTATGACTATGTCCCAGTCTCTGCGTTCCTTGCTGAATCACTTCAGCAAAACAAGGAATGTAGAAGTGAACCCTTCCGTCAAGCAGAAAGCACGTGACTTCATCATGAAAACTTTCAAAGATCATGGATTGCGCACGTGGACTGAAGAATTTCCTAGTAATAACGCCCAGGTACGTCAGAGGGACGTGTCACTAGTCTGTTATGTAGATGTAGGGAAAAAAAAGGTTAGGGTAGGTTGGCATGAGAGAAAGAAAAATTGGCCTCAAAGGAGGCCGTTTTACCGGTAGCTGACTGTATAGACCTGTATACTCAGCTGGGAGACATTATATTGGGAGACATTATATTGCTATCTTCTTTTGAGAGTGGTCATAGTTTGGGTCAAATAGCAGGCGATCAGTGGAGACATAGAGGAAGGCATTATAAACACTTACTAACAAGTCCAACTCCCAGTCCCGCATTCAGTGATAGTCTAATGATGTCAGTGCTAATTTTAAGGTTTGTCAAAGTCATCTGGTTACTTCCTGATTCAGAATAATTAGCACGTGTCTTTTAGGACTGGGATTGCAGCAAACTATTCCAGCGAGTGCAGTCGGCTCTAATTTCCCGTGGTGTATACCTAGAGAAAGATGATGACTAACCAACTGTCCTACCTACGGTGGCCCAGAAGGGTTACCACTGCAAGCTAAAATATAAGCAAAGGAATATTTTTTATTTGCAGTCAGATATTTAAAAAATGCAGGCGAGATCATTCTGCGCCACAGTACCGTATCACATATGAAGCCATTTACTTTGCTTTCTTTTAGTATCCCGGAGTGAACATTATCGGTCAGCTGCCTGGGCGATTCACCGGAACACGTGCCGATAAGATTTTTCTGATTGGTGCTCACTATGACTCGGTCAAAACCACTCCTGGCGTGGATGATAACGGTTCGGGAATAACAGCTTTACTACAGGCTCTGCAGCTCTTCACCAGTCCAGGTCAGTTGTTTAATGTTTATTTTCACTGCCAAATTTAATATTGAAAATTGTCGCACAAAAAGGTGCAAGGAAAAAGTCCCACTGGACTTATAATGACTTTATTAACGTGTCAAGCAAAAATCTAGCAGAGGGGATTCCCCACTGCTAATAGAGGACACCTAACCTTCTAAAATACAATCTAAAAATACAAAACGAATTAGCATAGAGTCAAAACTAGAAACTACTAAGAGTTAGAATTAAAAACTACTAATGATTACTCACTCAACATACATACTACAAAAACTCCATTTATAATTACTCGGGCCAATCAAAACATACGCAAACAACACAACGATCCAATCAGAACTCGGAGCAAATGCATGTAATTAGTGTCAAGCGCGGGAAAACGCATGCGTGGAAGCAAGTCACGATTGGTTTTGGTTTTACCTTTCACTGGTTGAGAAAGTGGCGCGAGGGTGAGTAAACCAAAACCTGAAAGCAAACACAACATAACTTTCGACACTTAATTGAAAACTGCCCTAATCAACAGACATTAAAGTTGGAACCACTTGTGCATCAGTCTGAAAAGCCCTGCTCATTGTAATCAGGAATATTTTGTTAAATTTCACCCCTCGAACTTCCACTCATTCAGTCTTAAAAGCTACTGAAACATAATAAGCAGTACCACAGGGAAAATCCAATACTGCTCAGTAGCTTTCACTTGAATGGTCACCCCTTACCATATTCACACGCAGACTCAAAATTAGAACCACCCTGCACGGCGTGGGAAGGATGAGAAGATGAATGCAACAAGTAAGCGTGTGAATACCTATTTGGGTTCATTCAAATTATTAAATTCGACATTTAAATTAGACATCGAATTTATAGAGTCGCGTTTAATTCATGAGCGAGTTTTTGCAAAGTCTCGTTCTCTGGCCCCGTTTACGAAGTCGTTCGTCAAATTTCCGATAATTACAGTTTCTATCTTTTTTTTTTGTTACATTCTGTTATTTCAGAATAGCTATCCCAAAAAATTACATGCGAAAACAATTCGACGTTCATGCATATCAAAGTCTCCACTGTGATGAACATCTGCTTACGCTAAATACCAGTGCCGCTCTTCCGAGATTAGCCCTTTGCGAATGCGTTGGTCGATTAATTTGAGCTTCATTTAAGCTCTTGAAGACAACGTGGCGGATTTTAGCTTGCATCGATCTCAAGTTGGAGCCAAAAGGAAGGCGGCTAAGTTGGACAAAACTCTATACGAAATAGAAATCATAGATATCGACAATGCGCAAGATAAAGTTAAAATTCATTACAAAGGATATGGCTCAGAATTCGATGGGTGGAGACCTTGCGTTGAGCTTGGATTACCGATTCGTTTGGAGAAGCTGCGTTTACCGGGTGAGGATTCCTTTGAAGACAGATACAACTCATTTTACGATAGTCTGTACAGAGAGATAAAGAAGAAACTTTATTCTACTTGTTGATTTCCATGATGAAGAATGGTTTGTCTTCACGTGAACTTCCGTGGAAGTCTTCGTTATTCGTATTCTCATCACCGGGAACTGCTTCAGCAACGCGAACTAGTAACGCGCAGGAAATAATGAGAAATAAGGCAAACTTCACAAACATCCCTGCCATGAGTCTGACAGCAAATTATTGCAAACCCCAGTGAATTTGGTATCAAAATGCGCGCAATTTAACGAAGATTTCGAAAACGGCGGGGAAATTTGAATAACGTCCTTGCGTGACCAGATATCGAGCTCAGTCTCCCAGGGGTCTCCCATGTACTCCTAAAATCGCATGAATTTTTCTTGTAAACAAGCCCGAATGGCAATTTTCGAAGCCGAAAGTCCGACTCTAAATTTTTCCCTATTGACCCAAAACAGGATTTCAGGGGTGCTAAATATGTTAAAGTTAAATTATCCGTTTGGGATTTATTAATTTTTGCGTCGTTTCTACAACCGAAACGAAAATGTTCCAAACTGAATGATTTTTAAGGGGTCAGAATTCTCTGGCGTGACGCGGATCAAATTTCTAGACCTGATGTTAAACGTGACTTTCATATGCAATCCGTTATAAAGTTATGATTCTTTTCTAGAGAGCGTTTATAGTTTGCCCTGCCCAGATCCCTTTTTAATCAAGTGCAATAACGTTCAATGCATGACTGGTCACGGTTTCATAGAAGAGTCGCCATACTTATCGGTTTTTAGCCAATCACTAACGCTATTATATTCGGAAATACAGAAACATTCATGTATTCGATTCGTCATATGTGAATTTCGGCGTGTAAATCAACTGTCGAACTTCTGTCGAATATTCGACTGACCCAGTTGAAGATGCGGCAGAAGTCGCATTTAATTCAAATCTGTGAAATTTTTCACATGAACTTTATTCCTTAATTAGATTAGGCACATGTGAAATTCGACTTTGTAAACCGGGCCTAATGTCTAGATCTAGCCAAGCCTAAAAGCGGAGCTGCCAAGGAATAAGCTGGTGTTCTTTTCTCAAAAATAGTCCTGAAACTTAATGGTCCCAAGGGTCCCAAGTATATTTCGAGGCTTTTTTTGTCTCGTTCTCTTTCAAAAAGTGTTTCTCAAAAAGCCAGAAAGTGTTCTTCAATAGTTTGGGGATCGGTTCGGTGAATCCGAGATCGAAAGGTCATTGTGGAGCACAGCTTTATTAATTTTTTTTCGGGCACCAAACTGAACATATAGTTTACTCACGAGCCGTCTTGTTTGGTTTTTGCAATGTTTAATTCCATGTCCTGTCATTTAACCGTCAAGTCTTCTCGGATTATTGGCTGTTCCCCTGAATGAACTTGAAACGTCGCTTATTCACAGCAACAAATTGCAACTTACTATGACCTACTATGAAGTAAAAGGGTCTTCATTTTGGATTTATCGTGTTCGGATGTTAACAAATAGCACGAACTGTCAAAAATTTATACTGGCATTTCACTGGCATTTTACTGGAAAAATTACCCGAAAGGAAGGTTTTTGGGACCTTCCAAGCACATGTAAATTATCGACGGAATATCGCGTAAGTATATAATTTCGGGCGCATTGAGGAAAACACACACTGTTTTTGGAAGCTTATGAGATAAGATAGCTTTAAACTGAAAACTGGTTCTCTTATAGTTACTTCAAAAATAATTTTTTAATTCGATCTCTAACTAGAGACCATCCAGGTTGAAAACAAAATAAACCAAAACTGAAAAGTAAGACAAGTTTTGCAGCCCCCGAAGTGTATAAATTTGGGCGCTTTGAGAAATGCACAGAACTGTTTTCGGATAAAATAGCCTAAGACCAGCAACTGCCTCGCTTATAGTTTCTTAAATAACTTTTATATTTCGTTCTCTAACTGGAGACCATCGAGATTGAACACGCTTTTACTTAATTAAATTTGGGCTCTTTGAGGAACCCACAAAACTGTTTTCGGAAGCTTTTCGAATAAAATAGTTTTAAACCGACAACTGCTTCGCTTAAAACATTATTACTATCGTTGTGAAGTGAAACTGTTGTTGTTTTGTAGTTTCATAATGCTAGACACACTTGAACGATTGTGTTAAATCTGCATGTTTACCTCACGTTGTAAGATTAGTAACCTTGTCCGTGTTAATTTGAAATCAACAAAGGTGCACGTCGTCACATTTGAAAACAGTGGGATTACGATTGAGACATCTTTTCTTGTTTAACCAAAATATCGAGACCACCACCAAGAATTGCTTTGTTTCGTTCACTAGTACGACGCCCAAAAAACATTAGGTTTAGTTGTTTTATTAAGGGCATTCAACTCTGTTAGTCAGTGTTAACAAAGAAAACGGCGAGAACTGAACTTACGTAATGTGGCGTGCCCCCGTGCAGCCCCAAGGGGCACGCCTCGACATTTATTAATTCTTATTTCAAAAGCTGTAGTTTTTTCTTTCGCATAGTTTCGTACAGTTAAACGAACTCTTGTTACGTCCGTCGATGATTTTATCCGGAATTAGGGTGATCTGACGAACACTCGAACTGTAAGCCGTCAACTGCTGGACGCAAATCGAACTTGTACAAATCCCCGATAAATAAACAGTCAAATCACCCTAAGCTTGTTATTGCGAGCTAGGGACTTGACTACTTATTGGTGACGGACATGGCCTTCGCTTTACGAGATGAGGAGCTTGGAAAGGAACGGGTGTCTGTAAAACCCGGAACACACCCGGAACACACCGGAACACCCCGGAACACCCCCGGAACACCCCGGAACACCCCGGAACACCCCGGAACACCCCCGGAACACCACCGGAACAGCCCGGAACAGCCCGGAACAACCCCGGAACACCCCTGGAACATCCCATAATACCCCCGAACATCCCATAATGCTCCGGAATACCCTCACTACAGCCAGGAACACTCTTGAACACCAAAAATTCTGGTCAGCGGTTAGACCGCTCACGCATAGACTGACCCGAGGACCTCCGAAGATTAACGAAGATTTCTGAATTTTTCCCAAGACCTTTGCGGATCACCCGAAGACAAAATGACAAAAATAAAATAAAAAATAACGTTGGTGTCCTTTAGATCGACAAAGATTTGATTTTGAATATTTCAATTCAATTATTGAAGTTGTTGTAACTCATGCGAGATTTGCATAATAACTCTCGACAAACCTATGTGACGTCTATAAGTAAAATTCTGGGGGTGGGCATCCCGAATAATAATTCAATTCACCATATAACACGTCACGGTCGCGATAACTTACTCTTGGGCGTTGCGTGACAGATTTTGCACGCAAAACAAAACAGATTTTGCAGGCTGTTAAACGTCTATAGGGTTTATTATTTTTTTTTCCGTAAAGGCTGTTCCTTTTCAATTTATGTAGCTAGTACTACCGCATTTTCTCAATAAGTGCCCCACTTGCTGTTACTGTACGAACTGGGCAAAGAAACACCGCCGCTCCTTCTAAAGACCAATTAGAAAAATGTTTGAATAGTTTTGAGAAGTAAGTGATAACTCAAGGTTTATCGCAACGTATAAAGTTGGCTTATTGAGGGAGCACACGAACTTTGCAAAGTTCAAGGAAATCTGATATGTACTCTCATCGTTGATATTTTCCTTTTTTCGTTTACTGAATTTTTCTCTTAAAGTCTAACCAGATCTTGTGAAAGTAAATAAAATACTTGTTCCTTTTCTCGCTATAAGAGTGTAAACTCGTTCGATCCTTTTGCTCCCGGGTTACGTTGTGACATCCTACATTACAGACATTATAAGCCCTCGGATACCTCTACAAAATTATAGTGAGTACTTTTTTGCAGGCGCACATTTCTCCTTCTCATTTATCTTCTGACCTACGCTCTTTTGTTAACCAAAAATATATGCAGGCCTAACTGCAAAAACGTTGTCATTCAAATATGGCAAGAGGAAGCTGTAAGATGGGAATTTATTAGACATGGAAAAACGTTCTCGGATTTTAACATTCCTGAAGCACTCATGCACTACGGTATGATACTTCAAATTAATATGAACTGAGGTTTTTTTAAATGAGGTGTATATATTCACTGTATATTAGCGTAACGAACCGGCGGCCAAACATTTCCATGCACCTGTGAAAATAAAACGATGACGATCGTGTGACCTCGGAATAATGACCTTATAGCATTGCGTGACACTGTATCATTTGGCTTTGTTATATCCTTGAGGTCACACCTGTTTTTTGAACGTGATAATGCAAACCTCGCACGAGAAAAATCAATACAGAATTAACAGTTCAACTGTCACATTTTCATATCACTGAAAATCGTAAGTTATTGATATGAAGGTCACGTGCATGATATATTTTTCCCATTAATTAATGGTTTTTTCGCTGTTCTTAAAAGCTTCGAAAATATTCCAAGCATTCTTGAAATGCTTGGAAATCTCAGGGTGATCCGCAAAAGTCTTATGAAGAATTGGGAGTCTTCAGAGGTCTCGGCTTAGTCAATTCGTGAGCAGTCTGACCGCTGACCACTATTTTTGGTGTTCCGGGGGTGTTCCTTGCTGTTTTGAGGGTGTTCCGGGGTATTATGGGATGCTCCAGGGGTGTTCCGGGGTTGTTCCGGGCTGTTCCGGGGTGTTCCGGGGGTGTTCCGGGGATGTTCCAGGTTGTTCCGGGGGTGTTCCGAGGTGTTCCGGGGTGTTCCGGGGTGTTCCGGGTGTGTTCCGGGTTTTACAGACACCCGAAAGGAACAGGCTGAACTTCCCTCAACGGAAAAGGAAATCGAAGTGGCGAAAAGGGAACTGAGGTTCGTCCGCCAAAGCACGGTAAACAAGTTACACCAAACAATGGAAAAGTTGAAGCACTTTGTGGAGTTTCGCGGAAGTCGTACAGGGATGCGTTTGTTATTGGAACAAGTTTTCGAAACGCGGGAGGAAATAAGGACAATAAATTTTCGGTTCTTTGCTCTACTCGAGGCCGCGGAACAACAAAGAGAACAAACAGCGGCAGAACGACTTGAGAACGAAGTTGAATATCTTCGACAGCGTATCGATGAGCATTTAAAGGAAAGAATAAACGAGCCACCGTCGTCGATTGCATCGATTCCGTTGTCGTTACGCAAGGTTTCGGCGCCTAAAGGAACTGAATTTGGAAAACCCGCCATGAGTGCTGACATGAATATTAATCAGGCTGATATTGAAACAACGAAAAGCGAACAAGCTGACTCCTTCTAAGACAAGAAGAGGAAAAGACAATTCTTCGCAAGGATTTGGAAAGAAAAGAACTCGATGCGAAGTTACAGTGGAAAGAACAGGAATTTAAACGCGAAATCCAGCAAATTAACTGAGATCCATTTTCTGAGAATATCGAGAATCGAAAGACACACATCAATTTTTTTTATTTTGCCAAAAAATCCCTTTGGGTAAGCTAATTCAAGAAAAAATAATCCAAAGTTCCAACGAGTTATTTAACGGACGAAAATTTAAAAAGTTTGAAAAATGCATAAAATGGTGGTAAACGGGTCAAATTCTCACTTAGCTTTAGGAAGCCGGTGAGAGCGTAAAAAAGATTAATTATCTTTTAAAACGAAACAAACTAAGAACATTACTTAACCTTTCTACCGTAAAACTATGTAATAAATTTGCCAATGTTTGGTTTCGAAGATTTTCGAGCGGCGTTCTTATCGACCCGCTCTTAATCTCGTTTATCACAAGGTAAAACTTCGGCCGCTTAAAACGGCATCTGGTATATATCAATCAATGATTAAGACTACACAGAAAGAAAGCTCTGTCATTGTACTTTTAACCAGGAGAGTTACAGCTTTGGAAATTAAATACTTCCCCGTCAGTAAATTTTTACTGTTTAGTGATCTGAGCGGGTAGAATTATATGGAAATTACAGATTTCATTCCTGGAATACTGCTAACAGTTACAAAGATCGTTTAAGATAGGCTCACCATAAGTTGCACATGCACGCACAATGTTTTTCCTAATCTTTGGAAGAAGGTTCTGCTTTCTGGAGTCGTGCCAAGTCTTATTATGTTAAAACAAAACCGATTTTTAACGGCATTTCAACAAGACAGGAATCCACACATTCAACTGAACCAAGATAGCATCGAAAACCCTGGGATACGACGTGCTATGCCGCCTACCTTGCCCACAGGACACCCAAGCATAATATTTGAATATTATTAAAAATGGCGTCTCAAAATATAAGACTTTGTATGGGATTTCGAAGCGAACATTTCGAGCAATACATAACGAACTAACTGAATAAAGTTCATGAAACATTACATGGTGTTGTTTGCTATCCTTACTAAGCATTTTGAGCAATTTTAGGTCCATTTACTTAACTGTGTTAGTACGTGTATAATACATTGACAAGGAAGGACTCATTTGGCCCGATTTAGCCACTATCACCGCTAGACACGTTTCGGAATTCGCTCGAATTTACCCACAAATATAGTTCAGGCTCCCATTCTGACTTAGCGACTTGACAAAAGGAAGACATACAAGTGATTTTCTCAAAACCAATTGCACATACCTCGTGTCCCAAAAGAATTATCCACTGCACAAAATCATAATAGCATCTCAAAATAGGCCGCCATGGATGCGTGAGGATCCCGATAGTCCCATTTGACCGCGGTCGGCATTGGACACCAGTCAAATTATGCCTTTATGGGGAGGGCCACGCTCGTTTTGGTCGTGTTACAATTGTAGTAATTATGACCCGGTGCGGACACAAGATTGTCGCTCCGACGCAGTCTGGTTCGCGTGAGAAAATCGCTGCGTGTTACAAGCGGATAGCAAAAATAAATCATTCCCATTTCTGAGTTTATATCCATTATCAGGGTGTATATTTTCTTGTTTTTTAATAAGTAGGTTACCTGACCGCCTTCATGCAAATATAGAAATAGATATAGTATATACAATAACAATTTTAAAATAAAACATTTTCACGCGCGTGAGGATATGAATTTCAATGAACTGCCGACTTCGGTTCGAAAAAATATATCTGATATATAAAACCTATCGACGATTCCAAAAAATTGAACACATTCAATTTACGCAGAGTACGTATTTAAAATTTACGCAGTAGACTGACCTGCATTACAAACGTTTTGTACATGAACGCAAATATGTTCAATTTACCAGGCATGAATAGAAACATAGGAGGAAGGAGAAACACGGTTCAATTTCTTTTTTTCTTGACTCATTTTCATTTTCTAACGGCCAAAACCGTTTTAATTTCTTTCGATAACTTAATTCTCTCCATAAGGTCACGGAGTCCCGGGCAGCGATTCCACCTTTCTCGCGCGAACCAGACTACGTTGGAGCGACAATTTGTGTCCGCACCGGGTCATAGTTACTACAATTGTAACACGACCAAAACGAGCGTGGCCCTCCCCATAAGGGCATAATTTGACTGGTGTCCAGTGCCGACCGCGGTCAAATGGGACTATCGGGATCCTCACGCATCCATGGCACTGATAGAGAGAGTCACGAATTCGATTTCTGTCATGTGATTTGAGATATAAATACAGGAATAAAAAGCTTGGCGGAAAATTAAAAAGCGAAAAAAACTTGCAACAGATAGCCAGTACCTTGTTGGATTAAATGTTAGCATAAGCTCCACAAAGGAGTTTTTACAGTCACAACTCTTTCTTTAAAGCGCGGGAATTTCGCAATGTACGTGCTCTTGTAATTTTAGAACTAATTTAATTGCAGCTCATGAAATAAAACAA
The DNA here is from genome assembly GCA_964030785.1 of Siderastrea siderea. Taxonomy (NCBI): domain Eukaryota; kingdom Metazoa; phylum Cnidaria; class Anthozoa; order Scleractinia; family Rhizangiidae; genus Siderastrea; species Siderastrea siderea. Next base: position 47,394,275 of record OZ034969.1, on the reverse strand, counting down.
ATATTGCAGTAAGTTACGTTCAGAGTGTGATAGTACTGGTATATGGCGTCGTGTAGTTTTTCTGCACTTCTGGAGAGGGTTACTGCCTGTGGATTAAGCAGTGATTTTATACCCACTGGCCACGTTGGAATTGTTTCCCTATTATAAAAAGAATGCATAAGAGACATCTCGCGGCATCTAAGTGCAGATAAAGCGGTTGACAGTGAATTCAAGTTGTTGTTGGCCCGAGCAGGTAATGTTATTGCTTTTTGTTCTGGAATTTCTGTGTTCCCTAATTTTGGCCACAGATACTTGATAGCACTCGGCGTCCCTTAATCTAGGTTCTGCAGAATATGGACTTCTGTGTCTTCCTGTGGCGGGGGGGGGGGGGGGGGGGAGAAGGGGGAGCTTTTTACCAATGTTTAGGTGTAGGAATGATGCTGAGGGTTTGACTCCCTGACCCTGTTTAGGACAGGAAAACGGACTGGAATATCAATCGTACTGACCATACCTGGTTGGGGAAGACGCGCATAAAATTATATATCATGTTAAGGGACAGAGACGAAAAACCAGCAGCACGCCCCAGTATAGTCCACATAAGGGAGTAACTCTTCCTTCCGGGGGGAGGGGCGGGGGACGTGCTTAGCCTTAACTCACTCAACTGTAGCACAATATTTATTGACGATAGCACGATGTGAATTTCAGACGTCGAAAATTGAACTTCAATGCAATCTTTCCTTGACAGCAGTTCGAGCGCGCGAGAGGCAGAAGCCACGCGGGCCCATGCGAGAACTCGTCCACGTGACACCACATGATACGCATAAATCTTTCGCCTTTCTTTGTGGAGCTTATGCTAACATGTAGTCCAAGTAGTGCAACTTTTTGTTCTTTTTAATCTTCCACCAAGCTTTTATTTAGTCCTGTATTTATATCTCAAATCACATGACAGAAATCGAATTCGTGACTCTCTCTGTCGGTGTGGTGTGACACGTGAGGGTCAGTGCAGGTCATCTGCCTTTCCGCTTATTCCTCTACGCGATGAATTTAAAATATCTTCGCTCAATTAGGAAACTGAAGATTCGTTTGTTTACAGTTTGGAATGTTTTTCTATTGTACTGTTGCTTTTCCGGTTGGCAAGGTATCTTGGTTCAGTTGAATGAGTGGATTCCTGTCTTGTTGAAATGCCGTTAAAAATCTGCTTTGTTTTAACATAATGACTCAGCACGACTCCAGAAAGCAAGACATTCTTCCAAAGATCAGGAAAAACATTGTGCGTGCATGTGCAACTTATGGTGAGCCTATCGTAAACGACTTATGTAATTGTTAGCAGTATTCCAGGAATTAAATGTAATTTGCATATAATTCTACCCGCCCAGATCACTAAACAGTAAAAATTTGCTGACGGGGAAGTATTTAATTTCCAAAGCTGTAACTTTCCTGGTTAAAAGTACAATGACAGAGCTTTCTTTCTGTGTAGTCTTAATCATTGAATGGTACATACCAGATGCTGTTTTAAGCGGCCGAAGTTGGCCTTCATTTTACCTTGTGATAAACGAGGTTAAGAGCGGGTTGATGAGAATGCCGCTTGAAAATGTTCGAAACCAAACATTGGCAAATTTATTACACAGTTTTAACGTAGAAAGGTTAAGTAATATTCTTGGTTTGTTTCGTTTTAAAAGAATCTTTTTTGACCCGTTTAGAGACCGTAAAAACGCCATTTTATGCATTTTTCAAACTTTTTAAATTTTCGTCCGTTAAATAACTCGTTAGAACTTTGGATTATTTTTTCTTGAATTAGCTTACCCAAAGGGTTTTTTTGGCAAAATAAAAAAAAAATCGATATTTTGTGAGTGTCTTTCGATTCTCGATATTCTCAGAAAATGGCTCTTAAATTAGAACATGAGAGTTTGGAGGAGTTGAAAATAGAATAATTAGACAAGCGTCATCAAGTGGAAAAGAAGATTGCGAGCACCGAGCGTCGCCATCAGCTGGCAGCCCAGCCGCATGGGAGATGATTTAAGTCAAAATGGTGGTCATCGTAAGGATATTGAAAGCCTTTCGCAGGAGAGTGTAAAGGACAAAGTTGATCGGATGTTCAGCAAAATGGGAGATTCATCCGCCCAAAAGGGTTCTGGGTTACGTACTGCCAGTCAACCTAGCGATCCGATATTGAAAGTTGCGGAGACAATTCTCAAAACCCAGAAACCGAACGTTAAGCCATTCAGTGGAGACTATGGTAAATACTCAGCGTTCCGTGCCTCATTCAAGCAACTGGAGGAACAGGGCTACTACAACGAAAACGAGTTACTGAACTTATTGTTAACAAACGTTAAAGGAGAAGCAGAGACAGCCCTTCAAGGAATTTTGCCAAACAGTTCGGAATACTATGAGGCATGGAGAATACTGGAGAAGAGGTTTGGTGATCCTATCAAGATTGTGCAGTCATATAGAAAAGCTTTGAAGTCGAGCCCAAGTGTACTGGAGAAAAATGCCGCTCAGTTGCGGTCACTGACGGACAAAGTCACTTCTTTGATCTCTGTTTTCAAATCGTTGGGGCGCACTGGTGATCTCCTGTCTGATTCGTACGTGGAAGATGTTTTGGAGAAGTTGCTGACGTTGTTAAAGACCAGATGGACAGACATCGTAAAAGCGCACCCAGAAAGAAGAACGTTGAGATCGTTCGGGGAGTGGCTTGAGGATCGTGCACACACATGGGATATTGCTCAGGGAAACTTGGATCCTTCTTCTTCAAAGCTCAAATCAGAAGGGAAATCTTCTCACAAGACAAGATCGTTTAAGACAGATATGACGTCTTTGGTTTCTACTTGCCCGTTTTATTTCAAGAAAGGCCATTCGGTGTCTCAGTGTCGAGCGGCTATCCCCATCTGAGCGTGTCAAACTAATGGTAGAAAAGGGGCTTTGTTTCTCTTGCTTCGGTAAACATTTGCTGAAAGATTGCAAAGCTACCGTCAACTGTCAAGTCGGTGGATGTAAAGGTCACCATCATACCTTGCTTCATGAAATCAACTCAAGGGAAAACCGTTTCCGGGAAGCCACGCCTTCAAATCAGGTACAAGATGCTAGCTCAATCCAGACCTCAACGGCGGCAACAGCAGCAACAGTGACTCCAACAACGACAGGGATTTTAGCAACGCAGACCTTGGCTACAGAAACCGAACCACAAAGGTCCTCTAGCACTGAACATATGCCGTACTCTGCTCGCGCTCAGATTGCTCCCTGTCAAGTTGTTCACCAAATCATTCCAGTGTACCTCTATGGCCCTAATGGTCAGAGACTTAAGACCTTGTGTTTGTTAGATACGGGTTCAAACGCAACGTTGGTTCTTCAGGCATTAGCTGAGAAAGTCGGTTTCACCGGAGAGCTAGGAGAGATTTCGTTGGGAGGAACAAATACGAGTGAGGTTGTCCGTTCTTTTCCTGTGGACTCTCTTGGTATCTCAGGAGTTGGCAGACGTCACAGGCGTTATACAACTCATTCAGCTCTGACAGTTCCGGCCCTAAACAATCCGGAGTACGTAGTTGTCTGGCCGGCCGAAAAGGAGAAGTACCCTCACTTGCAAAACTTGCCGTTGCACTGTACTGACGCCTCTAAGATTGGGATCATCCTTGGACTTCCCGAGTATCGCCTTCAAATGCCTTTGGAGTGCAGAGAAGGTCCCCGAGGGTCTCCTACAGCCATCAGAACGAAGCTAGGATGGGTAGCATTCTCACATGTTCCTGCTCATTCACGCACCATTCAAGTGTGTCGTATCAGCGTAGACTCTGGCGTAGACGCAGGCGTAGAAGACAGCCTTAGTATCAGCCAGCTTTTTGAGAAATGGTTCAATGACGAAGCTATTCCAGTTCCCAAGCGGAAGAATGAGATAAGGTCCATAGAAGATGAGAAGGCATACAAACTCCTAAAAGAGAATACTAAGAGGATACCTGGAATGAATGCTTTCGAGTCTGGCATTTTGTGGCGGGATTCAGCTCCAGTCATCCCTGACGACAGAAAAGTTGCCGAAGCGCATCTCCGAGCATTGGAAAAAAGGTTGGAGCGGGAACCTGCCCTAAAATCAGCTTATGACGCCTCTATCGTGAGTGATGTAACCAATGGATACATCAGGAAAATGTCGAAGGAAGAAGTAGACAGTGTTGAGAGTTCGTCATCAACAATGGTCCATTATCTCCTGCACCATCCGATCAGAAACCCAAAGAAGCCAGGAAAGGTTAGACGGGTGTATAATGCTGCCGCAAAGTGTCAAGGAAAGTGCTTGAGTGACTTTATTTTATGCGGTCCAGACCTGTTGGGTTCCCTGTTTGGAATACTTGTCCGTTCTCGTGAAGGACTAATCACCTTGTGTGCTGATGCTAAAGATATGTACCTTATGCTTCGTTTACGTCAAGAAGACAAGCCAGCCCTTCGCTTCCTGTATAGGAGTGATAACTCTCAGGTTCCAGATGTTTATCAGTGTGAGAGACGAATTTTTAGAGAGTGCTCTGCTCCAGCCTGTGCAAACTACACGGTACTAGTGAATGCTGAGGAACATCGAGAAGAATTCCCCCGAGCTGCCGCGTCACTTGAAAACAACAGATACATGGATGACACATTAGAGTCGTTTGAGTCTAAAGAAGAAGCTGCATGTCTTTGCAAAGACCTCTCGGAAGTTATGAAACGAGGAGGTTTTCACCTGACTAAATAGGCCTCGAACTCACCTGAAGTTTTGGCTGAGAATCCCAAATTTGACCGAGCTGAGGTAAAGGAGATTGGGCCTCAGGGGAGCCCAGCTGTTCGAACCCTTGGTGTTGTCTACGAACCATCAACAGACACGTTTAGGATAACTGCCCCGACGAAAAAGCCTGCAAAAACTCCAAGAGAAATCCTCAGTTTCGTCTCGTCCATCTGGGATCCACTTGGACTTGTCTCACCCTTTGTTATTCGGGGAAGAATGTTTCTCCAAGGACTGTGGCCTTTAAAACTGGACTGGGATGATGTCATTGATGAAGAGAAATTACATGAGTGGTCTAAGTTCGAGAGTAAAGTAAATTCACTGGATGAGTTGAGATTTCCCCGTTGCTACCGAAGGCGAAAAGAAGCCGCACATGACTTCCAGCTCCATGTGTTCGCTGACAGTTCAATGCAAGCAAAATGCGCAGTGGCATACTACCGTTTTTGTTATGAAAACGGCGAAGTGGGCGTTTCTCTGGTGTCATCTCGTGTTCGTGTAACCCCACTTAAGAGAATTACCATCCCAAGGCTTGAGCTGGACGCGGTCAGGATGAGCATAAACTTAGCCGCCACGATTGTTGAAGAAAGCAGCGTCAAAGTGCAAAGGATTGTATTGTGGACAGACTCCCTCATCTGCAGACACTGGCTTACCCAGCCAAGCAGGCGTTACAAAGATTATGTAGCACACAGAATCGTTGACTTCCAAGAAAAGGTTGAGTCTCTTGAGCAGAATGGCGTTAACGTGAATATCCGGTACGTTCCAACTGAATTAACGTGGCTGACATGGGAACTAGAGGAGCGTCGCCGCCTTGTCTTGATCATGACAGTTCTTGGCAACTAGGTCCAGTATTTTTACGTGAACCAGAGAACGAATGGCCACGCGGCCAGACTGAACAAGTATGCGATGACCCCTCAGAACTGAGAAAGTCTGCGCATTCAGGGACGGTATGCGTTTTCTTGGAAAGCAGTCTAATTGATCTCGAGGACTACTCAACGCTCTGGAAAGCCAAGAGAGTAGTGGCGTGTGTATTACGATGTGTTCAAAAGTTCAAGTCAACACTTACCAAAGCCAGCGTGTTAGTGAACCGTTCTCCAAGCGTGGAAGAACTTCAGCAAGCTGAGAATGTTCTTATCCGCGTTACTCAGCGAGAGTCATTTGGCCGTGAAATCGATTGCTTAGTTCGAGGAGAGCCTATACCCAAGAACTCTAAGCTAGTACTTGCCCTCGCCAATATGTTCTGGGAGCGTTGGCGCCGTGAGTACTTACCAAACCTGATCGTTAGACCCAAGTGGACTACCGAATCCAAAAATTTGGAAGAAGGCGATGTCGTTCTCGTTATGGAGCCAAATGTAGCTCGAGACCACTGGCCTCTTGCTCGAGTTGTCAAAGTTCATCCAAGTAGTGATGGAAGCGTCACAAAGGTTGAGGACAAGACCCAAAGTGGATTTCTTACGCGACCGGTTACAAAGTTATGCCTTCTCGAGGAAACAGCAATGACCCGGAAGTAGTCTGTGAGAAGTTAAAGTTTTGCTACCTCGTCTGAGGCAGCACCCTTCGCCCCGGGAGTGTTAACAAAGAAAACGGCGAGAACTGAACTTACGTAACGTGGCGTGCCCCCGTGCAGCCCCAAGGGGCACGCCTCGACATCTATTAATTCTTATTTCAAAAGCTGTAGTTTTTTCTTTCGCATAGTTTCGTATAGTTAAACGAACTCTTGTTACGTCCGTCGATGATTTTATCCGGAATTAGGGTGATTTGACGAACACTCGAACTGTAAGCCGTCAACTGCTGGACGCAAATCGAACTTGTTCAAATCCCCGATAAATAAACAGTCAGTTCTACTTCTTCTTTACATCTTGTACTCAGTTGCAAAGCAAGGGTAGGGTCGTAGCTCTAAGTTGTACTTTAAGGAACAGACCTAAGTAAGGCACGTGGATGGGCAAGCAATTCCTTCCGTCAACCACACCTTCTAAGAAACATCTTCAGGTTAACTTGAGCGCAAATTCTCTCGCATAGCTTGTAATTAGGACGACTGGTACAAAGATCAATAAAAGAATAATAATCCAGAGATTCCCGGTTAGCGCTCCATTGCACTATTGGAAACGTCTAGGACAAGAAATTGCCCAAAAGAGATGGACCCGACGGTCAAAATTGAAAACAATTATTCGCTGACATCTCACATGCTGGTGCAAATTAGATGCTGTTGTCTTACGACCGTGCTTTGTCCTACCATTATGAATGAACAAACACAAGATAATGGACAGAGAAATCATTTTTGGAAAAGTTTCTTCGAAAACCCAAAAGTTTATACTTAAATGAAATTCGCGTTATACTTCTTGTCCTGCATCGTGGGTCCCTCCATGCAGGTGAAATCGGCTTAGCACACGGCAAAATATTCAAGACTACATCTGTCTCAAATCTGAGCGCGTTTACATAAAATAAACAAGTAAATGATACATTTCTATTAAATGACATATATTAAATTCCCATTTGACGGTAATGCTCAAAATCATCTACCCTGAACCCTTAGAAACTTCACTTACTCAGTAGTGTTTAAGAACAGGGCAAGCTCTCCGCCGTGAAGAAAACAAAGATGAAGTCCTCAAAGGCAAATTTCGTAACTTGAACTTTTCGCCTTCCACCAAAAAGACAACCGAGTATTCTTTAGAACTTTTTCTCCCCATTTATAGATATTAGATATTTTTTCTCAAGTTTAAAATTTCAATACTGTCGAACAATCGGTTTGCCAAGAGCGAAGATGGTCATGCGATTTTCCGCCAAGAAAAACGCTGGTTGCCCAAAAGCACTGCGCGATTTCCCGCCAAGAAAAAAAGGCGTTCTCCTGCTTCCGTCGGGTTGCCTTGGGACAAGTCTCCCCCTCCTCCAGAGTCTGTACGGACGGGCGTGCGCGACGTCAGAACCACAATTTCTCGCATCGATCGGTTACCAGATTTTGTTACCCGTGGTGCTCCGCTAAAATAAAAGGGATTACCGTGGCCCATCACAAGAAAAACGAATTACTCAATGAACTACCGGTATCCAGTACTTGAAGCAGGCGCCAAGCGCAGGAAAACGCGAGAGACAAAAACCCAAGTGGTTTTGTGTCTACTTTCGATTGGTCGAGAAAGTGGTGTGAATCAATCACAGAGCTAGTTAGAGCAAAACCAAAGAAAACGAGAATTACTTTCGACGCTCAATTGAAATGGCTCTATCATCCAGCAAACCAACCCAAGTTCGACTTTATTTGTGGACTTGAGAGTTGGGCTGCGCCAAACTCTGATTAGAGAATAACCTGATAGCACCAATGCCGGGTGTATAGGAGCTGTTACAGCACTATTCAGTCACACTGACCCAGCGCACGTCATTTCATGTTGTTCGATCATGATCATTTTCAATTCCTTACGGGATTCCAGGGTAGCAGAGCCAAGCAATGAAACCAGTCAAATCAAAGTAAGCTATTTTGTTTTTGTATGCGAAAAGTCGCATTTACATTAACGAAAAAGTAAAAATAAAGGCCCCGTTCTTTTCAGTCATTAATAGTTACCCCTTTAAGAAAGGGGGAAGTACTGTTAAAATCAAAGTCAAAACCAGTTGGTAATTTAAAGTAAAGGTGATGTTCAGAAAAAAACAGAAAAGCCAAAAATTTCTGCGTATCATAATTCCCGCAAGCGCGCCAGGTCCAGCAAGGTGGATTGTCTTTGGCTGATTACAACTTGAAGTGAACGAAGTCTTCCATGACGCTAAACCGCGTGGCAGGCGGCGATACGGGAGCCGGGAGAGGAATTGAAGGAGAGGGGTTCACAGCGGTCAAACGTATGACGCGTGCGCAGTTATTGCCATGATCTTGAACAGAAAAATACAGACGAATGTGTGAACTTTTACTGCAAAATATATATCGCCGTTTCTGAAAACGTTTACTTTTAACGTGAGTGTGGTTTAGAATGAAGTAACTTGAGCCGTGGGTGCGAAATTCGTTTTCCCGGGGGATTTCCTGTGTCGTTTTCATACGAACTTCCCTCTTGAAAACGTTTGAACTGATTCTAATTTCAAGACTCTGAAAACTGGAAGTGAAGTTGCTTTTTGCGTTTTTCCTCTGTGAAGGAGAGGGGGGATTCGTGCAAGTGAGTGAATACCGCTTTATAAATGGTCAGACATTTGCCTCAAATTTGAGCTTGGGAGTTGTACTGAGAAACGTTTACCTTGTTCATTTCTTAGACAAACTGAGCTGTTCACAAGACTACACTCTCTTATTTGTGGCCTTTGACCTGGAGGAAGATCAACCTGCGTGTCCCCTGCAAGGAAACTGCTCTTGCTCAGGAAGCAGTTGTGGCAGCGGCCATTTTGTCCAAAACTTTTCCACGTTCCTCAACAGCAGTGGGGTGGGCTTCCAGGGAGCTCTGATCTTAGAAACTATACTAAATCACAACACCACACCAAATTCGCAAGACATGCCTCAAAGCATAAAAAAATTTCTACCATCAGTGTACAACGAGATCTCAGCGAATAACTTCAGAGGGGATTTCCTGGCTGTAATTGGCCGTCTTGCGAATGACGAAGGACTAGTCAAAGGAATAACAAATGCTTTCAAAGAAGATGGTAAGTACTCTCTTTTTAAAATGGATCGACGCTGGGATTCTTATGACTTACTTTCTAAAGAAAATAGCAGAGATGGAACACGCTGGCAGAGGTTTTAGAACAATTCCATTTCTAGTATTTCCAAATTAGCCATGTTAGCCTACTACTACAAATTACTTTCTGCGAGCTCTCTCGTTAGAAAAAACAAATGTACGCTATCTGGTAGAAAATCCGACAACGGTTTTCAGACGATATAGGCCGATCTCTGTTACCCTATTATTACAACAACAAAATAAAATAAAATAAAATTAAAAAATAAAATAAAATAAATTAACATATATAAATAAAAGAAAACCACATTGTCAAGTCCTCCATTTTTAATCCAATCACAGTACAATAAAATCCAGTAAATTAATCAACCGGAATTTGTTTTTGCGCAATCATGCCATATTACCTTGACCGGCTCTCCTCTCTTTACCACGATGAAGTGCGCGCTGTAGAAGTTACTTTAAGGGTTAAAGAATAAATAAACCTCTATGGCTTGCTGGTTTGTTTTAGAATAATGCCCTTGGCTTAAAGATTGTCCTCGAAATTGCACAGTTGCCATTGAATCTACCCTTCTCGGCGAACTTTTCATTTTTCATGTTTCAGCACAGTTTTGGTCACTGTCCTTGATTTACCACCCATCAGAAAGGTTTTATTTACTATGTTCCACAGTAGTCAGACTAGCTGACTGGGCTAATAAAAGACAAAGACCATATTCTTCTGTCAGGTAACGTGGGCTCTGAAAACAGAGCCCACGTTACCTGACCGCTGGTCTCGTGGCCCAATTTGACGTCACGGACAATTCAAAATGGCGGCGTGCAGAGTTGAATTTTGGCCCTCTTTGGAGAGGAATTTCAGTGGGATCGGATGCACTTCAGAAGCTAAAACCACGGTCAGTAACTCAACTTAGCGTTATCTTTTGATTGGCGATTTCAAAAAATACACCGTTTCTGAAGTGATCTTCTCCTTTAAGATGCCTGGCTTGTTATCAAAACTCACTTGAGCTTAATATTCTTGTTCCATGTTGTTAACAGCAACCTTCAAAACATTAGCAGTGGAACTTCCCTATCCATTGGAAGGCAGACCGTCTAACTGGCCGGAAAAGATTCGTCTCGGTGTGCAAGACTTCTTCCGCTCAGATCATTATTACTTCTGGAATGCAGATCCTCCACTACCGGCTGTCTTCATCACGGATACCTCTAACTTTCGAGGACACATGAGGCAGTGCTACCACCAAAGCTGTGACGACATTAATCACGTGACCTCGGATATGATTACGTTTTTGGCGCGAACGACGGACAGTATAGTGAAGGTGGCCACCAAAATGACAAACGAAAAATGTCAAATGAAGAAAGTTGGTATGGTTATTGTGGTTATCATTTTAAATAAGATTCAAATGGCAGTAATCTACCCTGCCCTGCCCTTGAAAATGTACTAAGCCTAGATAGGGCTGAGATGAATTTGTTGAAATTTTGTTACTTTATTGGGAGATTTGACGATTTTGGTGAATTCGACGGAATTTTGTTTACACCGTTGTACATTCAAAAATCATGAGGTCTACTCTGGTACTTTTCGTAAATTTGGGAGATCAATCTGGTGATCTTGACGAAAAATGCTCATTTAAGCATACAATTAGACTTACTGTATTTAATTACCCAATACTTCCATATTTAGAAAGAGAACTCGACACTAATGTACCGGTCAAATTGAAGCCTCAACATCCCCCCCGGGCATACCCCGGGAATTTGACTCTTTGCTGTGCCCGGGGAGTAGGGAATTTGACAGTTAAAGTCTTCGCGGGGGTGGGGAATTTGAAAACCGCATGGGAAGGGTGGGGAATTTGAACAAATTGCCTCGGTGTCATGTTACCTGTCTCAGCGCTTGTACGTGACGAAAACATGACGGAGTTTACAGAGCGTCTAACATTGGAGGATTTTAGAGGACAAAATTGCGCCTTTGTTTGCGACTGGCTGCAAAAGAGAGGGCTGCAAAAGCTTTGCTCCGTATTGATTACGATCGATTACGATACGATATTAATCGATCTTGAGGTCAGAATAGAATAAGTACAAAATGGAATAACGGCCTCGGTGCTGATCTAACTTATATTGATCTATATCGATCTATTGAAATAGACCAAAAGTTTGTGTTTGCTATATTGAAATTATGACGTTTGCCATCATGTATATACCATCTAGGTTTTTGTGATCAAAGTTTGTCAACTGTTTAAGAGTTTGAGGTTGGTTCTCTTTATAGTGCTTTAATATATGGAATAAAAATTATCTTATGAACGCAGAACTATCTGCTGAACAAGAAACCAGTCGTATTATTCAGTTTTTTTCGGGCTTGAGTTTAAGTGCATTTGAAAGCTACAACGGTTGAAAAATATGGTCTTACATCAAAGATCTCCCGGGGGGTGGGGGCATTTGATCACCTAAAATGGACTTATAGTGGTGCATTTGAACGCCTTTTTGGCCCGGGGGAGGGGGATTTGACCGACACAAATTCCAAAAGTTCAAATGGCCCGGGGGTTGCCCGGGGGGGGGGGATGTTGAACCTTCAATTTGACCGGTACATAAGTATTTACCATCGAAACTATTTTTCTACCCGAATGATTTATTCGTGAACAAAGGAACGAGTTGTCTGCACTCGCTTCCGCTTCCGATTAGTTTATAAACGATGAAATTGAATTGGCTTACGACATACTATAGCTTGCGCATGCGCTGAACCATGAAACCATGGAGCCAGCCCTCTAAGACGGCAAAGGGCACCAATTTGGCTTTGCACGCACCAGGGACCCCGCACACGAGTTTTATCGTTCATGCTATCATCTTTACCAAATGTTATCTTTCTTTTAAGTGGACTGCGGTCAAAACGTCACAGGAGACGAAGGTGAAATTACCACTCCCTACTATGACACGCAGTACCCTAACAAACTGGACTGCGCATGGACCATCTCAGTGGACGCTGATCAGAAGAATCTCAGTGTCAAGTTCACAACTTTTGATTTGGAGGAGAGTGCAGACTGTACCGCTGACTACGTGGAGATAAGGAATGGAACAGATAAAGCAGCACCATTAATTGGTAATTGATGACGAGAAGAAGCATCTAGAAATGCCGTTTAGAACTACAAATGTTATCCACCGGCTTATATAAAGCGTTTTCACTCACGTGACCACCAGCTATGTCAATTTATTGGAAAAAAAGAAAGTGTTTACACAAGGAGAGACTTCATCTCCCATAGGACTGGCTTGGTACACCAATATGACTGCCGTTTCATTGTTTTGGTACACCAATATGGCTGCCGTGACGTCACATGAAAACGCTCGATATATAGGTTTGGTTGTTTTTCAATGAATTAATGCTACTCTGTTGCCATGTTCGTGGGGGTACTTAATTTTGCAAAAATGACAAATAAGGTAGAGAAAGAGCCATGTTTTGTGGTGTCATATTCGCCGTTTCAAGGGGAAACTATGCTCAAAGGGCATCAATTTTTGGACAAACACCTTGAAACAATCCTGTGATCAACATTTAAGCTGCCAGTTGATAAAGCATACTTTGAAAAAACATTTAGAAGCGCGATAACTATGTTATAGCCTGCGTAGTTGGCGGGATTGCTTGTGCGAAGCCGCGGAAACGAGCGGCAAAGCCATGAGCCACGAGGGGAATGAGGTGAGGAGGAGGCGATATTTTCTCGCAACTTGCGCTGCTAAGTGTCTAGGAAACTCTAGGAAAGCCTACAAAATAACGCATTGGTAAATGTGAAGGTTAATTCAAGTTATCTTGTCGCGTCGGTACTAAACATATCTCCAAATTTCGTTTTTTAACTTCTTTCAGCGCCTTTCTGAGCCTTAAAAAAATTTTCGCGATTTTTTTTTTCGGAACAAAGCTTGGAGATTTGTACATGTTGTTACCAGTTATCGTATTTGGACTGAGGTGTTTTAAGAAGACTAACAACAACATCAACAACACAACATACTGTGAATGCTAAATGCAGAGGACCAACACAAGAGAGATAGTATAGTGTTTTTTTACATTTGTTCTTGTGTTAAGATACATATTGTATTAGCTGCCCTCCAAAATAATTAGTTATCGCTATCACTACAAGTGTGAGTAGTGTGAGTTAGCAGTTTAAAAAGTTAGACGAACACTACACCGAACTTACTTATTAAATTTTTTTTTGGAAGGATTTTTTTGGGGGAGGGGGGAGGGAGGGAGTAGGCAGGAATCATCTGATAATTTTGTTTTGTAAATATAATATTTTTCAAAGCAGAAAGATTTTCTCATTATCAAGGTAAATATGCCTCGAGGGATCAATTGTGGAGTTTCACCATAAAAGAGAAGGAAGTGTTTATAATTTCGCTTCGCCTTTTACCCTTCGCTTCATGAAATCTTAACAGGGAGGTACTGTGGGAAGACACTGCCAGAGCCTATCCAATCCTCGTCCCAGTCCCTATACATGACGTTTCACTCAGACGAGCTCGGCGCCTTCAAAGGATTCAAGGCGGAGTGGAGTTCAACTCCTGTCACTCCTTTAACAACTCCTGTAACTACGAGCGCTGTGAGAGGTACTTTCCAGTAGATAGAGATTTGTATTTACATAATGTTATCTAATTTTGTAGTTATTATACAGTGCAGGCATTTCATTCTTGGTTATTGTGTCCTTAATAAAGTTATCTATTTATCTATAAAATGCGTCCGGCATTGTACGTTTCAGGTTAAGCCGTAAACGGCGCACACACCGGCGCTTAACTCCGCTGGCTTTTATAGCATGAAACAAATAGGAGTATTTCTACTCCCCCCTGGATGGGATGCTAGGGTATCGCAGTGTTACTCTCCCCCAGCCTAGTTTGCCGGGTACCCATTTACTCACCTTTTCAGAGAGAGACAATGTGAATTAAAATGTGTTATTATAGACAGCCAAATCAAATTGAAGTTCGGTGTCACAAGCGGCGGCCATTTTGAATAACTTATACGTGGTCGGACAGTGTAAGATCTGGAAAAGAGAATCCACGAAGCAGAAAGTTCCGAGATTCTTCGGAGTTTTCGATCGCGTGCCGAGAACGGTTTCCGAAGGTTTTTCGGTTCCAGACCTCCCATTCAAATGGCGGCATTGGTTTAACCGTTTCCCGTCAGCGTTTTTTCCTTAGAAAAACGCATTTTTTACGGCTAAAGCGGTTTTTTAAGTGCTATGTTGCCAAATGCCACTAAACTTTAATACAAAAGCGTTTTCTTACAATTTAGCTAAATTTTGAGCCAGCTTCTGTTGTTAATTGTACAATTTTTGCTTTCACGCATGCGCATAAGCCAAAATTTTTCTCGCTTCTTTTGCTTTCCTTTTTCTCTCCCTTTCTTTTCTCTTTATCTTCTACCCTTTATCACCTTTCTATCCACTGGAAAAGTTTTGGCCTCAGCCCTTCTAAAAACCTGGAAATGGAACATTGATCAACTAGGTGACTGGGCCTATTTTACCACCAACTTTGTAGCCAAAATTGGACACGTTTTTTCTGGTATAGCTCCGCCAGAATTTGGTCGATATTCAAAATGGACACAGGTATGGATGGATCTGTCCTTGCTGTGTTAGCTGCTTATCAAAACAATCTGATGGCGTCAAAAATGATGACGTCATAAGTGGTTCAATGGTTCCCGACTTCAACGTTTGGAAAATACAACTCTTGACGGGAAAGAGTTAAGAAATTTGAATGGAGGCCTTGCGAAGCATGTAATGTGATCTGATCTTCCAACGGAATGTGGGGGGGGGGGGGGGAGTACGAGGCAATAACCTCACGTGATTAATATGAACTAACTTACATTCTTTTTCTGTCACCTGATAGGCTATGGTCAAGGAATGTGGCAGCTGATTGGCTTTTTTGTCATGACGTCACTGGCATTTTTTCTGTGAGGAGCTGAACCCAAGTTTCGATGGTAGCTTGTTCAGTTTAGTTTTAGTGGATAGAGCGCTTTTACTTTGAATGCAATTTTTAATTGCACGAGTACAATATCTTATCAAAAGTCCTTTTTCGTTAGATGGTTATTATATGTGAGTTCTGTTTTTATGGAAACTTAAGTCTGTAACCGTAAATTCTCGACTACACGCCATTGTTCAACTTAAAGTTACCAATACTTCACAGAAGGTGTCATTTTTGTGTTAATTACTTAAAATAAATGAGTTGCAAGTGTTTTTGTCATGTATCTTGATTTAAAGCAGTCGTTGGACAAAGCAAGTCAAAGATCCCTGTCGTATTCTGAGCACAATGTTGTGCTTTAATGCTTACTACACCTAAATGTTAACGTAGAATAGTTTCGTTAAGCTTTTGATATAAATTACCGCGATTGGTCAAAAGTGCTCAGTGATCAAAGCAATTGCAGCGTTCATGTGGAACAAGTGTTTGCATATGTTTGATCGCTGAGCACTTTTCAGACAGCAATCAATGGCATCATGTGGAAACTACTCAAACAGTGAACAGAACGTTCTTGCTGCTCTCCCGCGTCACAGGCGAGAGTTGACTGTACCCATCGACTCGTTAGTTTTCTAATGTTATTTTGCCCTTCTTTGCCTTGTCATGGGAACACCGCCGAATACCTCAGTGCGGAAAACCTCGTACTCGCCTGGGATAAATTGGCTAACTACTGCAGATGTTATCGTAGGGATGCCTGCTGTATAAAAGAACTGACTAGGAAAACAATCACAAGTTTGTAACGGGCAATTTAGATTGCAATTGTTAGCTGACAGTTACTTTGTTCAACTATCAGTAAAAAGTGGGCATTATACGTAGATACATTTTTCCCTAGCTTTTTAGCCTTTTTTTCTTAATTATCTTAACTAGATTTCATTCAATCCAAAAGTGCTGTCATGGGATCATAATTCGACTCCCATTCTGAGAGAATTTTTTTGTGATTTTTAAATTGAGCGTAAAGAAAGGGAAAGGGGAGGGGAATTGATGAATTTTAAGAAAATTGAAAATTATCGAGAATTAAAGGTGAGTTAAAATTAAAATCTAAGGTTAATAATTAATAGATGGACACCTAAACAGTCCACAAACAACCCCAAGTGCTCTTGCGTGGGGGTGGACTGTCTGGGGGTGTGTACAAAAATTTAATCCCTCTTTTATTTCTTTCTTAAATCTTATCCTATTTCCTAATATAATATTCACGTTTATTACTCCGCTATAGCTCCGTTTTACCATATAAGGTCAAGAGAACACGCAAAATATGCTACGGTATTACACAGTAAAATTATGTATTGCACTGCAAAATCCAGGTTTCACAGGTTTTCTGGCCGAAGGACTGGAAAAACCAGATTGTGACGTGATTTTTTCAAGTGGAATAATAAATCTCTCATTCGATGGCTTAACATATAATACGTGCCGACATTTTGCTCGTTGCTTTTCTTTTTCCTCGCTCCTTCGGGGCTCGGAAAAATACTACGCAACTCGCAGAAAATATCCGCGCGTATTATATGTTAAACCGTCGAATAAGATGTATATATTTAGCCTTAGCTGTGCCTAGTTAGATGTGCGGAAACCATGTCAACTATAAACATTTTAAGTGCTCATTTTAAAATCTCAGCTAACTTAGCAAATCTGTCATCACGGATCTTTGCTGTGAAGATAGTAATATATTCTCTCCGGGGCTGTCCGCAAACAATGCCTTAGACTAGATAAGATATGGGAGACTCAGCCTAAGGCGGTCAGGAGCGGGGAGCTCCTGGTGGAGTGCCGGTTCATCGCTGCGGGGAGGTGGGCGGGACGCGAAAAGAAGCATTCGAAACACCGAAAAGACTGAATGAGCTATCGCGACAAGGGAGTGGCCTTATATAAGAGCCCCATACTAATGAGACACGTGATGGATTGCCACGGACTGAACGCAGCATGCTAGGGTTACGTAATCAGCGTTCTAAGGCTTTTTTGTGCGGAGCCCCTAGAGAGAATAGTAATATATTCTCTCCGGGGCTGTCCTCAAACAATGCCTTAGACTAGATAAGATATGGGAGACTCAGCCCTACGGCGGAGAGTCTCCTGGAAACTCCATATGAATATAAAATCTATGATCCCATAAACTCTGAACGTACATTCCTCCCAAAACTCAAACGATACTAAAAAATAGGCCAGAAACTTACAGAAGCTAACAAGTCTAAAATCTAGAACAAAGTTTAAGCATTACAGAGAAAAAAAAAAGCTCTACGGAAAAACTGGCTTAAAAGAAGAAATATCCGCAAAGGACTCGTAAACCATAGCAACATTGCACGAAGAGCCAGAAGCTTCCGCAGAGAGTAACGCAGCTGGAGCATTAGGGCGTAATATGTTCCGGAGGTCATTATAGTGGTCAACCATCTTCGTACTAGCCCAACCGACATGGTTAGCAACTGCTTCCTTGGAGGCTCCCAGCAAAGAAAGCGTTATGGAGCAACCACTACGAGAGCTGTGAGGAGTTTCTCCATCATTGGCTTGAATTTGGTCTAGATAGAACTTTAGACGACCATGAACTGCAGAACCAATAAAAGGTTCCCGGGTAACATTATTACCTTTAGTAACACGAAATAAAAAACCCTGACCTAGGTTGATTTTAATTAACTTAGCGACTGCAATATAACGCTCAAAATTCTTGACTGGGCACACAACTAGATTGTCGCAGCGACGCACTGCAAACGTGTTAACCGAATCCCCTCTCAAAGTTTTCCCAAACGTATGGTTAAATAATATCCCAGAGGAATCGGGAAAATATAAAACCTCTCTGGACAGGACCCTACCCAAATCGGAAGAGCGGTCTCTCGAGAAAAAGTCGGTAGTGAAAAAAAACAAAGATCTCGACTAAAAATATACAGGGAAATAGGGGAGATCCGTGGGCTTTGAAGTTGAGCGAGAATAAACTGAGCTATAATTTGAAGTTTTTTAAGAAACAAAGGTACAGCCTTCTTTGGGCAAACTCTGGCTTTAGCCTGTTCTTCCTTAATTAATTTCAAATAGTTCTTAATAGATGGATGGGAAACAGGATTTCCAATTCCCAACCTGTCATCCCATTCTCCCCCGAGTCCAGCTTCAGCAAAGATGGCCCTGAGCTTTCCCAACAGGCTGTCGACCGTGCCGGCAGCTAACCTCGTAGGGCAACTACAAGAGGAAGGTCGAGTTTGGCCCGCTTGTGGACATGACATCTGATGGACTTTTGTTCGGCCTGACTTGTCCTTCCAAACTAGGAATTTCTGGATGTCCCCAGGGGAGGCAGAGGAGAGAGACTTGGGAGTGGGTAAAGATGCCAGAAATCTAACCAGCTCCCGGTGAGTAGAGGACTTTTGTTTCTCATAAGGTTTGTTGGACCTGATCTCCTTGAGTTCCGAAATACGGTCTTCAATATCTTTAAGGTCGATTTTTACCAGGTCTCGGGCGTTATCCACAACAACTAGATCTCTTCTAAATCCACACCTCTGACAAAAGTTAAACGAATCATCGTTGAGATAGGCACATTGCGGACATGGGACAGCCGGTCTCCAAATTCTGGGTCGTCTGGACTGAGAGAGAAAAAGAGGAAAATGTCTACTTTCCACTCGCTACTCTGAAGGCAAAAAGGTCCCATGGAAGTGGGCGAGATTCAAAACTTGCATTACGTGAAGGAAAAAGAAGAATCCCCAAATCCTCTTTACTTCCCAATTGTAAACGGGCGTGGCTGCGAGAAACCAGGATAGGCCACCAAAACGGGAGTGGGTAGAGCTTGGGAACGACGATAGAGAAGCACAGCTCGGATTCCAGCAGAAATCTCAAAAGTGGACCAACGAACACAAATGGAGGAAACACGTAAGCATTCTCGGCTGGCGAAATAGTTTGAGCAAAAACGTTCACCCCTAAAGAGTGCGGCGTAAAAAAGGGGGTGAAGTGCCTTAACGTTTTGCCCTTGCTATCAATCTGGGCGTTCGAATCCAGAGACATGAGGTCAATTGTATGAGGACCAAACTTCTGTTCTAGTTCTCGCCAAGCTTTCTTAGAAAGCGTGCAATCCAGATCCGACAAGACACGGGACGGCAGATCGGCTGGATTGGCAGAAGATGGGACATACTTGAGCGAAATTACTGCGCTGAGCGCGAAGGCTGTTTCGTGCAACTTTTTGAGAGCGTCATTGAGCTGCACATTCCTACCGCCTTGTTTCTCCCAAGACTGTAAAAAGGCCAAACTGTCGGTGTGAGCATCCACACGCGCATTGGTAACGAGGGATTTACCAGCTTGTAAGGTATTAACAAAGGCGAGGGCTTCTTTAACGACAATCGGGTGAGATCTAGTATCGCTGGTCCAGTAATCGCGAACTTCGAAAGGCGGCAAGCCCGGTGACACGATAGAACCTCCCCAACCAGAATTCGAAGCGTCAGAGGAAATCTTGACCACAACGTGTTTTTCATTAAGCCACGGCAGACAACCCTCCCAAGAGTCAAGGAAGCGCCAATGTTCTATTTCCTTCCTGAGGGCTCCCGTCACCCGAACTAAACGCGAAGACCTAGAGAAGCCAGCAGTGGACCGGAAAATGTCCCTAGCATAGAGCAAGGCCGCAGGGACCGCGATACAAAAAGAAGATATTTTACCCGCCAGACGCTGGAGGGTCTTAACTGAGACCTCCCGGTTGGCTAAGATGTGCTCACGTAAAGTTGCAAACTTAATCTTCTTATCCTCCGGTAAAAGGAAGGCGCAAAGTTGAGAGTCAACCAAGAATCCAAGGAATTTGACTACTCGAGCAGGAATAAGCGACGACTTGGATAAGCCAATAAAATATCCCAAAGAAATAAGAACAAAAGCAGCTATGAAAATGGCAGCATTGGCAAACTCTAAATCCGACCAATCCTCCGCAGACGCACGTGATTCAGGGGGAGGAGAAAGCTGTCCAACATGTCTGTCATCAATATACTGGCTACATGGCACTCCCAGGGATCTAATGTAGCTGGTAGCAGCCATACCAATAGAGTGGTAGACGTATGCACTGCCCTTCCAGCCAAAAGGGATAGTATTATAATTATAAACAAAATACCAGCCTTGCCATTGTAGGCCAAAATATTTTCTACTCTCTTCGGAAATTTCAACGTGGTCATAACCACTTTTATCGTCCATAGTTGTTTGGAAATGGTATTTTCCGACATAACGAGGTAAATCAGATATGTAATCCAACTTGAGGGGCAAATCTCTTATCTACGAATTGAGAAAGCGTTCATCGTGGCATAACCTTGACTTAGAGGGTTCTATAGTCAATGGCATAACAAGATGAGGGGGATCGTCTTCACCAACCCTTCCCCAGACTGAGAGAGATCCGTTTTTAACACGTTCCAAAATTGTAGAAGAAATAAAATCCTCAAAGCCAAGACACGATTTGTTATTGCTGAACTCTGCTCTTGGCAGGCAAGGAGAATCGTAAAATGTTCCTTGAAAATCCCCTCGAAAGCGGGTGAAAAAGTCCTTAACGTTAACCTTATATTTGATGTATGATAAAATCTCATCTTGTTTTGGATGCTGGGCGAGGATTTCCTCCCACTTGTCAACATGCCTGTGCAACTCCCCAGCTACAAAAGCGTCCGGGTTTCGGAATGAAAGAAGACTAGGTGAAGCTTTGGCCATGAGCGAGGAAACCATCTGAACCGAGGGTACCGGGGTTACGACGCCTTGGGGTTTACCCTTCCAATCACACCAGGTAACGGAAACACGCTGGAGCGCAGCTTCTTCTGGGATGAAATGAAATGTCTTAAATCGTTTACAATTCCCCTGAAAGGAAATGAAGCGAACTATGAGGGGGGAAAACCCCAAAGCGAAGCAACCCCGAAATACCCCGTCCAGGGACAGAGCAATGAAGGGTATAAGAACCCCTTCGGGGAAGCCTAGCTCGAGCGGGGAAACGAGAATACAACTAGACACACAAGAGAAAAAACGAAATTCAGAAGGAACTGACACACAAACAGTACATCTTTATTATTTCCTCTTATTCAAAGGGCAATTGGCAATAAAGTGCCCTACACTCTTACAATTGAAGCATTTGCCCCGTAAGGGACCTGAGCGCCCGCCTCTACGGCCTCTGAAGCCGGTGGAGAACATAGGGCCCCAAGAACTGGGACCCGGCTGAGAACCTTGGCCAAATTGAAGGACAGGACCACGTGGCGACGGAGACGGATTGCTTGATTTCAAAAGCTTATGAATCTGGCCCGCTACCAGTTTCTCTTCCTTGTCACCCAACAAATTGATGATAATGGCGGCAAGGCGGGGTTCATCGACAAGTGGTCTGCACTGTTTAAAGATCGCATCGAATCTCTTGCGATCGGGGTGGACAGTCTCCCTTGAAACATCCGCCAACTGTTCAAGAGCAGCAATAAGGGCGTACCGGTCAACCAGGGGAGTAGGGCGGCTGGCCAGCTGACGCACAGTATCGAGGGCCGACGTAACGCTAGTACGAGTCAGGGTTGATTCCAACCGCTCTACCTTGTCTTTCAATGCATTAACATTCTTAAACCAAAGAAAGTAAAAAATTAGCACACGGCCGGACAAAATCGCTAAAACACATGAAGTGAGACAAATTCACTCTAGCACTCTAAAGCGAGACAAGACACAATAACAGTTCTTCAACGAGATAAACTCTTAACATCGCCGCAAGCGGAGCGAAAAGCTCCGGCAACGAGACAAACGCACAATATAAATATCCTAGAAAGACAAACCCACAATGACATTTGGGTGAGACAAACTGATAAAACGCTTCAGAGAGACAAACTCACTAGAACATCTCGGCGAGACAAACTCACTACGACACATCAACGAGGTAGACTCACTATAACACTTAGAGAGGTAAACTCACAATAGAACTACAGCGAGACAAACGCACTAGAACATCTAGGTGAGACAAACTCACTAGAATATCTCGGTGAGACAAACTCACTACAACACGTCAATGAGACAAACTCACTTTAACACTTCAGTGAGGGAAACTCATAATAGAACTACGACGAGACAAACTCACTTCAACATTTTGTTGAGACAAACTCACTAAAAACACTTCGGTGAGACAAACTCACTAAAATACTTTGGTGAGACAAACTTCACTAAAACACTTCGGTGAGGCAAACTCACTAACACTTCGGTGAGACAAACTCACTAACACTTCGGTGAGACAAACTCACAAAAAACACTTCGGTGAGACAAACTCACTAACACTTCGGTGAGACAAACTCACTAACAATTCGGTGAGACAAACTCACTGACACTTCGGTAAGACAAACTCACTGACACTTCGGTGAGACAAACTCACTAACACTTCGGTGAGACAAACTCACTAACACTTCGGTGAGACAAACTCACTAACACTTCGGTGAGACAAACTCACTAACACTTCGGTGAGACAAACTCACTGACACTTTGGAGAGACAAACTCACAAAAAGACTTCGGAGACAAACTCACTGTAAACACTATAACTTACGGTAAGACGAACTCATAACACCAATCCGTAAACGCTTCTAAGCGAAATAAAACAAACTCACCGCAACACTGCAGTAAAAAAAAAAAAAAAAAAAAAAACTAGCTATACAAGCGAGACTAACTCGCTAGGACAGTTCGGGTGACATGAATACGAACCGAGTACGAGACTTCGAATGAAACTAGTGACCACAACAAAGAGCGGAACAAATACGATAGGCAGGAGGGGTGAAACAAACTCACTTGAAACCTATAACAACAACGCTATAATCAAGACAAACTAGCGTATAAAGCTAACCAAACGGGAAACTAAAGCTGCGACGATCCGCAAAACGTAAACGCTAGCCACCAATAGCAGAAAGAAAGCAAAGCAGGCGAACGAAAGGCAAGAACGACTTACCACATCAGCATGAGGTTGATGAGCAGGTTGAGCTGCAGGGACCGCAACTTGCGCTACTGCAGCTGGTGGATCGCCGCCATCAATATTTTGAGCGTCCTGAGCAGCTCCGGCTTGTGCTGGCGGAACTGCTAAAGCGTCTTGTAATTGTTGAACATCAGCCGGAACAACAGGAACTTGGTCAGCCATAAGAATTAAAGTGTGGCGCAGCGATGAAGCGAAAACAAAAAGCGCGAAAAGAAGCATTCGAAACACCGAAAAGACTGAATGAGCTATCGCGACAAGGGAGTGGCCTTATATAAGAGCCCCATACTAATGAGACACGTGATGGATTGCCACGGACTGAACGCAGCATGCTAGGGTTACGTAATCAGCGTTCTAAGGCTTTTTTGTGCGGAGCCCCTAGAGAGAATAAGGGCCGATTGCATAAACAAAGTTTCGGCAGGATTTAAGAAAAACATAGTGTAAACCATTTTAAGGTAGAACAATTAGCACAATTCGATAGACTGTATAGATGTGTCAATTGAAGTTGGTCCCACTTCTAATAATTAACAATTATTCGCCGAAGGCGAAGCGAATATTGTGAAATAATTTCGTCTCGGGGATTATTTCACAATATTCGCTGGGCCTGAGGGGAATAATTGTTTTAGTATAATTGCTCAGGTGATTATCCGAGCAAATGCATTTTCTATTTTCTTTTCTTCAGAAACATCAAAAATCGCGCGGTGGCCATTTTGAAAATTAGTGCTTCAGTATTATAATCACCTCGCGCGGGGTGATTATAGCGAGATATGACGTAATCCTCGACCAATCAGTGCGTGCGCTTCTCTATAAGCATCTGAGCAGTTATACTAAAAATATTTATACGAGCTTAGACGGGGTTTGTAGAGAACCGGTATTAAACTCAATTTAGCCTTAAACCAGTTTTAAAACCGAGACTTTGTTTGAGGAATCGGCCCATTGTTTTTTAATGTTCCAAAATTTGCCATACTAAGTCTTAAGCCTCGGTCAAACCAATTCAACATCATCCATCATTGATGAACACAACTTTGTTGCAGGAATGTTTCATGGCAACGAAACTTTGTTCAAAACTGATTTACCATCATCCAAAATTGTTGAATAGAACTTTGTTGTGCCGGCGTATAGAAATTAAACTTTGTTCAACACTGATTCAACATCATTCAACATTGTTAAATAGAACTTTGTTGTACCAGTGTTTGATGGAAATCAAACTTTGTTCAACACTGATTCAACATCATCCAACATTGTTAAATAGAACTTTATTGTCCCAGTGTTTGATGGAAATCAAACTTTGTTCAACACTGATTCAACATCATTCAACATTGTTGAATAGAACTTTGTTGTACCAGTGTTTGATGGAAATCAAACTTTGTTCAACACTGATTCAACATCATCCAACATTGTTGAATAGAACTTTGTTGTACCAGTGTTTGATGGAAATCAAACCTTGTTCAACACTGATTCAACATCATCCAACATTGTTGAATAGAACTTTGTTGTACCAGTGTTTGATGGAAATCAAACTTTGTTCAACACTGATTCAACATCATTCAACATTGTTGAATAGAACTTTGTTGTACCAGTGTTTGATGGCAATCAAACTTTGTTCAACACTGATTCAACATCATTCAACATTGTTGAATAGAACTTTGTTGTACCAGTGTTTGATGGAAATCAAACTTTGTTCAACACTGATTCAACATCATCCAACATTGTTGAATAGAACTTTGTTGTACCAGTGTTTGATGGAAATCAAACCTTGTTCAACATTGATTCAACATCATCCAACATTGTTGAATAGAACTTTGTTGTACCAGTGTTTGATGGAATTCCAACTTTGTTTAACACTGATTCAATATCATCCAACATTGTTGAATAGAACTTTGTTGTATCAGTGTTTATGGCAATCAAACTTTGTTCAACGCTGCGCCAGAAAGTAAAGGGTCGGTCGATCGATGACACCACTAGTAACACAACTAAGGCTTTAATAACTGTGCTTTTACAAGAGTGAGTTCGAGGACAAGGAGAGCTGTACGAGGAGAACAGTCAAGACACATGCAGAGCCTGTCTTTCACTAAAGTACCGCTGACCGGTACTAGTGCTGATTCAACATCATTCAACATTGTTGAATAGAATTTTGTTGCGCCCGTGTTTGATGGCAATCAAACTTTGTTCAACACTGATTCAACATCATCCGTGGGGGGGGGAGGGACAGGGGGCTTAAACCTCCCGCTTTACATACCCTTTAATCCCGGTTCCCGCCCTGTATTTGTTGGCTCCCGCCTCTCTGCATTTTTTCGATTGCAAAATACTGCGCAATGTTGCTTATTTTTTCCCTTTTTCTCGCGCTTCCCGCCACCTTGAGAATCCCGCTTCCTGCCCCCTCTTTTCCCGCCTCCCGTACACCTCCCGCCCCTTCTGTCCCCCCTCCACTCAACCATCATTGATGAATATAACTGTGTTGTGCCAGTGTTTGATGGCAATCAAACTTTGTTCAACACTGATTCAATATCATCCAATATTGTTGAATAGAACTTTGTTGTACCAGTGTTTGATGGCAATTAAAAAGTGTTCAACGCAAGTTTTATCAGCGCTACTTGACCAATTTGAGCCCTTTCACTTCTCTTACTTTGAGCTATTCATAGCCCACTCTCATTCAAATTTGCCGCTTCGCAGCCTTATGAATAATTAAGGATTTCCACGCATTCTGCGCGACGGAGTCAAAAGCTTTACGAAAGTCAAGAGCTACTAAGATACCCGGGATCTTTTCCTTTTTTGTATAGTCCATTAGGTCAGTTATCAATCTAATGTTTTCACCAATGTAAAGCCCTTTCACGAATCCTGTTTGGTTCGGGCGTATTAAGTCTGGCAGTACTGTTCCGATTCGTTTAGCTATTGTTTTTGCAGCTATTTTGCAATCAACATTAAGTAACGTCATTGGTTTCCAATTTTGAAGCTCTAGCAGTGAGCTATCTTCCTTTGGCAGTAGAGTAATGATGCCCCTTCGTTGCGAGATGGTAAGTTCATTTGTCTCATACGCCTCGTTAAAGCTTGCCAGTAGTAGTATAGTAAAATGAGGGTTCTGTAACAGATGTTACATTGGTAGCTTTATTTTAAGTTTTTAAACCGCTCACATATAAAAACATTTTTTGTCAAATCAGATGTTACATTGGGAGATTTATTTCAAGGTTTTTAACCGCCCACATATGAAACAATTTTGTCACAAAATTTTATACATTGGGAGATTTATTTTCAGTTTTTAAACCGCTCACATATGAAACAATTTTTTCACATTGGTGAAAGAGAAAAGTTTTATAAATGAGAGTTCTATTTCCGTTTTTACACCGATAACACAAAAACCGGTTTTATATAGGTGTAAAAGGTGGAAAGAATGTTATTGCATTACTTTTTAAAATCACAATAAAATATTTTGCAAGTTTTTTGTTGTAAACTGTCACAGAATACTAAAAATTTTTTTTCATTTAGAGATTTATGTTTTGTTATGATATCAAAAGTGTTACAGAATTCAAAATGTCTGTTGCAAGAAATCAGAAAGAAATTTTTCAAATGTTTTACGGTGAAATACCGGAAAAAATTAAAAAGGGTTTACCTCGTCCATTAAAACCGATTATTTAAATTGAGGATGAGTTTTACATATTAACAAACAATAATAATAAATGGCTTCCTGTTTGGAAAATGGTAGTATCTGAAAAAAACCCTAAGAAAAAAGATCTTTTTAAGTTTTCAAAAGAATGAAAACAAAGTTTTACGAATTTGATAAAAAGAGAACTAAAAGAGTTGAAAAATATAAAAATAAGCCTTGAGATGAAAATCAGGTTTAAAAAGGAAGAAGAAGGAAAACAAACTGAATACATGGAGCAATATTTTCGAGAAAATGAGCCACAGGTTTTTAACGTAAACGACGATGAAAATGAGATAGAAGAATATTTCGATAAAATTATTGAAATCATTAATGATAAAATCGAGGCATGGGTTTCGAAAGGGTCAGGATGGGAAGTAGATAAAATAGAGCTTGTGTACGTGAATGTCGCACGCTTTCAGCCACTGCGTGGAGGAACATATTTGCCAATTCCAACAAAGTTGAAAAACAAAAAAGCAGTAATGAACGTGAAAATAAGGACAACGAGTGTTTGAAGTGGGCTGTAAGATCAGCTATGTTCCCCCCACCAGAAGGAAAAAATCCAAACAGACCAAGTTCTTACCCAGTTAACGATGGTATTAATTGGAGTGGCATTGTTTTTCCAACACCAGTAAAACAAATTGACAAGCTTGAGGCGCAAAACGAAAACCTCGCAATAAACGTATTTGGCTGGGAAAATGATTGTGTGATTGTGCATAGGATAAGTAAAAAAGAAAAAAGCGTGCCGCGGATGAACCTGATGTTGATTGAGTCGGGTGAAAAACAGCATTATTGTTATGTAAAACGGGTGAGCGCTTTGCTCTTCGATCAGACCAAAAACAGCAACACAAAACATTATTGCATGTTGTGCTTAACAGGTTTTTCAAGAGAGGATTTGTTGGAAAACCATAAAAAATATTGCAATGGCTTAAAAGGAAAACCGACAAGGATTGATATGCCAAAAGAGGAGGAAAAAATAGTTTCATTTCAAAATTATAACAAACAAATGAAAGCGCCTTATGTTATATACGCTGACTTTGAGGCTTTAGTAAAAAAAATTTCTATTTGTGAGCTGGAGGGTGGGAATAAAGAGAAACGTTACACCATGAAAACAGAATATCACGAGGCAAGTGGTTATTCTTACACGGTTGTGAGAAGTGACGGTGAAGTTTCAGGACCAAAAGTTTACAGGGGTGAAAACGCGGTGGGAACGTTTTTAAGTGACATACTGCAGGAAGAGGTGAAAATAAGAGAGAGTTTGGCAGTACCAAAACCAATTGTGATGACGGCTGAAGAGTAGGAAAAATACAAAAACGCAACAGATTGTCACATTTGTAATAAAAGTTTGATAAAAGATGAATTCTTAGACTCTTTGCCGGTTTGGAGCATAGAAGATGGTGAAGGTGGAGAAAAATGCAGCTATAAGGGTCAAGGGCATAAAAAATGTTTTTACAGAGCACAGAAAGAGCAACAATGGGGGATTCTTAAGCTAAAAAAAATAACAGAAACAAAAGACCAGTTGGAAGCAAAAAAACAGAAAAATTGTATTTTCTGTGAGAACCCATTACTTCAGAAAAACTTCAGAGACGCAGCGAAAGACCATTGTCACATAACTGGAAGGTATCGCGGTGCGGCGCACAACAATTGCAATGTAAAACTGTACATTAACCCAAAAACAACCCCCATACCTATTGTATTTCACAATCTAAGGGGCTACGACGCGCACCATTTAATGCAAGAGATGTCGCAACTCAATAAACAGGTTAAATGCATTGCTAATAACATGGAGAAATATATCACATTTTCAGTCGGAGGTCTGCGTTTCATCGACAGCTTGAACTTTTTACAAGGAAGCCTTGATTCACTTGTAAGCGCAACACCAAAGGAGTCATTGAAAATAACATCAACAATTTCAAAAGGCAGCGACCTGCTTTACAAAAAAGGGATCTATCCTTATGAGTACATGGATTCATGGGGGAGATTTAGCGAGACAAAGCTTCCGGACAAAGAGAAGTTTTACAGTAAGCTGAACGACGAGCACATAACAGACGAAGAGTATGCACACGCGCAGACTGTCTGGGAGTTTTTTGAATGTAAAACGTTGGGTGATTATCATGATCTTTACGTTAAAACAGATGTTGCCCTGTTGGCAGGTGTTTTTGAGAACTTCCGAAATCTATGCCAAGAGCAGTATGGGTTAGATCCAGCTCATTATTACACATCACCAGGACTATCCTGGGACGCTTTATTGAAAAAAACAGGGGTCGAGCTTGAGTTATTCACAGACCTTGAAATGTATCTTTTTGTGGAAAGGGGAATGCGGGGTGGAATCTCCCTGGTAAGCAAGAGATACGCAAAGGCAAACAACCCACTATTACAAGACTATGACCCAAGCAGACCAAACAAATACATCATGTATCTCGACGCTAATAATCTTTATGGATGGGCAATGAGCAAGCCACTTCCGAAAAGAGATTTTAAATGGAAACGTGTTATGCCCACTGAGGAAGACATAATTAAGAAAAAAGAAAACGCAAAGAATGGATGGATTCTTGATGTGGATCTTGAATACCCAAAAGAACTGCATGAAGAACACAACAGCTTTCCCCTTGCCCCTGAGAAAAAGCAGGTTAATAATGAATGGATGTCGGAATACCAACACAGTTTGATAAAAGACTTGGATCTGAAAACACCAAAATGCAACAAGTTGTTGTTGACTCTCAAGACAAAAACAACTATGTGGTGCATTACCGAAACTTGCAGTTTTATCTGAAGCAAGGAATGAAACTGAAGCGCGTGCACAAGGTGTTGGAGTTTGAACAAGAATGTTGGATGGAGCCGTACATCCGGATGAATACAGAATTCAGGAAAAACGCAAAGAGCAACTTTGAAAAGAACTTTTACAAGCTCATGAATAACTCAGTTTTTGGCAAAACCATGGAAAACCTGCGTAACCGTGTTGACATAAAAATAGTGAGAGGCAATGAGACAGATAAAATAAGGAAATTGGTTGCAAGCCCTTTATACTCAAGGCATGTTATGTTTTCAAACGACTTATTTGGAATCGACATGCGCAAAAGCCGGCTGCTGCTCAACAAGCCTGTCTACACAGGGATGACAATCCTTGACAACAGCAAGATCTTGATTTATGATTTTTTCTACAACGAGCTGAAAAAAAAAAAATGGCCCAAAGTGCGAACTTTTGTACACAGACACCGACAGCCTTCTGCTTGAGATTGAAACGGCTGACGTCTATAAAGACATCGAAACAAACAAAAATCTATATCATACGAGCGACTACCCGAAGGAGCATCCACTTTATTCAGACGCCAACAAAAAAGTTTTTGGAAAAATGAAAGACGAATGCAATGGAACTTCCATAGCAGAGTGCGTCTGTCTGAGATCGAAAATGTACTCGATACTGAAAGGTAATGAAAAAAATATAAAAAAAGCGAAGGGTGTGAAAAAATGTGTCGTCAAGAAACAAATAATGCATGAACAGTACAAGGAAACGCTTTGTGGTAAGAAACAGTTATGGCATGGAATGAACATTCTTAGAAGCCAGAAGCATGAGATTTACGGCATGTATGTTAACAAAATCTCGCTTTCCCCATTTGATTTAAAGCGATGGATAGAAGAAGATGGTATTCATACAAAAGCTTATGGTTATGAACCCGCATTCAAATTTACAGATGCTGAAATTGCCGCAATTGCTGCAGCCGAAGAAGAAGCTTTAGAGTTGCTCGGGTGGTAACTCTATGTTTGGAGGGACAACCAAAAGCTCTTCGCGGACAAACCAGCGTTTTGGTCCGTCGAACAAATAATAGATAACCGGTGCGTCTGGTTTTATCATAATCTTTTCAATCTCGTAAACATTCAAAGACCAGATTGGGTCGGTTGTTCTTCGGCGTCCACCTTCAAGTTCACCGGGTTGATAGAGATAGCGAACACTTAAACCGGAAGGGAGCTTTTTTTCGTTTACACCAACAGGTCTCAAATAAGGTGTCGAGGATTTGGATGGAACAGTTTTCTCTTTGATGGCATCAACAGGTTTCTGACCTGTCAGTCGAGTGACTTCTTTATTCAAAGCTGAAATAACAGCGGGCAGTCGGGCCACCCATTCAGTCGATCTTTTGTCCTCTGGGAGGCGCATTTCGACCCCATATTGGTGTCCAAACAGTCGTTCAGCCAGGGTGCGGTTGAATCTTTCAACGATAGCTTGATCACGGTGAATATCCACACGACCACGTCTAACCTCAACATTATGTTTCGAAAGCAGTTGATTCACAGCGCCCATAAACTCACGACCAGGATCGACCTGAAGCAGTTTCCGCCACTTCAAAGGACCACGACTATAAATCCGTTCCAGAGCAGTTGCAACTTCTTTAGCCTCTTTTGTGGTTAACGGTTCGGCCTCTTTGTATCGAGAGGCCACATCTACCACTGTGAGAGCATATTTAAAAGTTTTACGGGAGCGTGGTGGGCGATCGTGTGGGAGATACAGAAGATCGGCTTGGTGAACTTTGTTTGGAACAGGAACATCAAATTTCGGTCTTGGAATGTACCGTGGGGCTGGTAAATAAACCTGCCAAAGAGCTTGCTTCATCAACCAGTTTTGAGCCACATCTTCCGAAACTTTTGCTGCCTGGGCTAATTTCTTAATTGCTGCAAACCCTTTCCAATACCCTTGCGGGCTGTAATAAATTTTTGACAACTTATTGAAAATACGTGAGCTCATTGTATACTATACACAATAAAAAATGGACGACCCGTTTGGTTGTTTGAAAGGTGAGAAAATTTCGTCGAAAATAATTCAAGAAACATTGCAAAAAAAATTAAATTCATACCCATTATCAAAAAAGATTAATCTTTGTCCTTCATGCGAGGAGCAAATAGTTTATGTGGTGAATGAGTTCTGTCGTGCATGTCCAAAATGTGGTAGAGTGTTTGAATGTGATGATGATGAACAGTTCCAAGAAGAAAATCGGGAAAGAAGTTTCACTGCAAATAATTTTCATTTAAAAAATGTTTTGCGGAAATGGAACATTTACAAAATATTTTCTTCCAGCGAGATAGATTTTCTTGGTAACGTTATTGCTCAATTTCAGAAGATGTTCCGCAAATCAGTGAACTACTCCTGTTTTCTGTATAATTATTTTGAAATAGTACCTTCTGAATGCTGGCCCAACAAAAAAGAAATTATGGAATCTATTTTTCATCACCTTCCTAAAAACTTAGCAAGCAGGCAGCGCGCAAAACAGGAGTTTGAAAAGTGGTGGTCAATCAATCAATACGTGAGCTCATTGTATACTATACACAATAAAAAATGGACGACCCGTTTGGTTGTTTGAAAGGTGAGAAAATTTCGTCGAAAATAATTCAAGAAACATTGCAAAAAAAATTAAATTCATACCCATTATCAAAAAAGATTAATCTTTGTCCTTCATGCGAGGAGCAAATAGTTTATGTGGTGAATGAGTTCTGTCGTGCATGTCCAAAATGTGGTAGAGTGTTTGAATGTGATGATGATGAACAGTTCCAAGAAGAAAATCGGGAAAGAAGTTTCACTGCAAATAATTTTCATTTAAAAAATGTTTTGCGGAAATGGAACATTTACAAAATATTTTCTTCCAGCGAGATAGATTTTCTTGGTAACGTTATTGCTCAATTTCAGAAGATGTTCCGCAAATCAGTGAACTACTCCTGTTTTCTGTATAATTATTTTGAAATAGTACCTTCTGAATGCTGGCCCAACAAAAAAGAAATTATGGAATCTATTTTTCATCACCTTCCTAAAAACTTAGCAAGCAGGCAGCGCGCAAAACAGGAGTTTGAAAAGTGGTGGTCAATCAATCAAGGTTCTTCATAAACATTTTCATATTTGCCTGTTTTCGGATTTTTCACCAAACGCATGACAGTACCTTTTTTTGGATGAGTCCAAAATTTCTTGCTTGTGACACCAGTTGGTCCCGTGAAAGCATTTTTCGCAATATCACCTTTCCAATACCGATCGAAAACAGGTTTTGTTGAAGGAATTAATTTTTTTCTTACTTTTTCAGCAAATTTCACTACTTCCAACGGTTTTTCCAAAACACCAGTTCCCTTTTGTTGTTTCAAACCCAACCCTAACTTTTGTTTAGCATTGATTGCATTTCTTGCAGCCGCATGACCCCACTGCCTCTGTTTGTAGGGAACTGCGTCAAGAGACTTAACCATTTTTTTATCCGCTTTGTGTTTGCATTTTTTGAGATTTTCACCGTATTTTTTTTCACGGTTGGAACAAACATCATAATCAACATCATGTTGCATAGCAATCGCATCTGTTGCGCCTGTTGGTGGTTGATATATTTCCAAGATTTCACCCGTTTCTGGATCGTATTTCACCTGCTTTTCAAGAGGATTGTATGGCCCTGTAAAATTATGCCCTGGTAATGTCCAACCTTTTTTTGGTTTCGGAAATTTCCCAATTGCTGCATGTATATCACACCCAGCTCCATCCAAATCAGGTCTGTCAGTTTTTTAACGTTGGTTTGGTCGAACTTTAGTTGAAAGTTGATCTAACATTTCACTTCCGACTTTTTGAATTACTGGGCGGGCTTTGTCAAGAGTGTAATTTATTGCTTTCTTTTGAAGTTTGGGGTCTCTCATTGCTTCAGAAGCGTAATATCGTCCAGCTTCAACACTTTTTTTCGCAAGATATGGGATTCCTCTTGTAATAGCAAGATCACCAACTGCCATAGCAACATCACCAAATATACCACTGCCCTCCGCGCGGGAGGGCTCACCTAGTTTCCCGGCATAAAACTTGTTTTTGTTATTCCGCAACTAGCGCATTTTGCTTTTAAGAGTTTTCGATTGTTCTTTGTGATTACAACCTTTTCACTTCCCTGCACATTGGGCGTGTGCCGCTTTTCTTTCACACAGTACACTTCCATTGTATATATATTTTATGAAAAATAATTTTTCACTATTTGCTCGTTTTGAAGTAAATCGTTGGAGAACATTTTCAAAATATCGGCAAAACTGTTCCTTTATTTCTTTCGTTTAAAAAGAGAAGGCAGTAATAACCACATCTCACACTTTGTTCCCATTGAATTTGATTATCATTTCTGAAAAAATATTTCATTCCATGCTTTGACATCTCTTGTTCCCATTCCAAAGGTGGTGGAAAGCCAAATGAATCGAAATACTCGTGAAGACCTTTTCCTTTTGG
Source organism: Siderastrea siderea (assembly GCA_964030785.1). Taxonomy (NCBI): domain Eukaryota; kingdom Metazoa; phylum Cnidaria; class Anthozoa; order Scleractinia; family Rhizangiidae; genus Siderastrea; species Siderastrea siderea. The sequence continues at coordinate 47,360,257 of OZ034969.1, read as the reverse complement.
CCAACAACATACCCAATGAGTTCCCAAACTTCCGAAATCATCCAAGTTGATAATGCATGGGGAATGAAAAAAAGGGTTTTGTTTCATTTCTGCTAAAAATACCTTTTATTGGAATTCGTAAAAAGTTGCACCACTTTCTCAAGTCAATGTTGGATAGAGGTTTATCTTCAAATTTCAGTTTTTTTTTGAATGAGAAAAATCATCCCAAGTTCCAAAAAAAGGTGGAGGTTGAATTTGCATTCCTTTACCTTTAGGAGGTGGTATAGGTGGTGATCGTCTTGTTCGTGGTGGTGGTGGTGGTTGCGTTTGCATACCTTTTCCGATTATTTTTCTGACTAAATCAAGGGCTAAAGGTACTCCGATAGACGCCAACATGCCAAGGAAGCCGCCGAATTGTGAGCCTCCTTTTACTAAACCTTGTCCAACAAGATATCGTTCTGCCGCCTTTTTCTGAGTAGGAGTCATTTTCTAGACAAGTTTATAAAGCTCAATTTCCTTCGGTCCAAAACCCTTTCCGAATATCTTTTTCAGCACCTTTTCAGCGCCAAAACGCAAACCTGCACTTGCTAATGCTCCAAGGGCTGGCTTTATCAAAGGTCGTGCCAAACAAAGCATAGCAGAAAACAAACTTCCACCGCGCTGCGCAGTATTCTGAATCTGTGTCTGGCTTAATTTTATTTCCATTCCTTTCCCTGCCGCTGAGGTTTTCTTCAGTCGCGAGATTTGAGTAGCAGTGAGAAGAAGTTCGTCACCGCGCCCAGTTTTGCCTGGTTTAACTCTCAGAGTAACAGATGTCTTCGTAACATAAGCTTTTTGAAGTTTCTTTTTCTGACCATCAGTCAGTTCGATTTTATATGGATGATAAGTTGTGCTCATTGTGTATATATTATATTAAGAAAATTTTTTTTTCATTTGCCTAGTTGACGGCGACAAGCTCGTTTCCAATTTGCTTCAGCACGAATTCTTTTTCATTCAAAACCAAGGCGAAGATTGTATAATCTTGAGCATTAGCGGCTTCATTCAGTCTGTAATGGAATTCGAGCTTTTTCGAGTCACCTGTCACACTTTCTTCGATGTTTCGTAGGTCAAAGTAGATAATTGGGTACAACTTCTCAAAATTGGAAAGCTGCAGCTGAACGCCGGTGTTATAGTCGTTCTTTCTGTATCTGAAATCGATCAAATCATTTAAAATTCTTATTTTAAAATCATGGTCGTAATCAAGCTCAGGGTAAAATTTTGTGCCGTACTGAAGGCGGCAAGTGTCCAATCTTGCTGAGTCATCACCCTCGATATCAAATGTGTCAAAGATATAAGGGTTTTGTGTATAAGCGTTTTGTTTCCGCGTTTGTTGAATGAATACAAAAACATGTTTGGGATCTTTTACCCCAGGTGTAATCAACCACGTACCATTCGCATCCCTTCGGGGGCTGCTGCTATGCAAATTTTCATTCAGGTATTTCCATTGGGTTGGTTTCAAGAAATTTTCATTGGCCAGGGTCTGTCCTTTACCAGTGAAATGTAATTGTGGGACCCACAACTCAAATTTACGGACAACAATTCTTCGAGCTGTTCCACCGTTTTGAAAAATCATTTCTTCGTCTATTTGCAGATTAATTTCAAACTCAAGTTTTAACGGTGGCAGTAGCCTGTCGGAGAGACTTTCGAAGAAGGAGTATCTGTTCAAAGGGATAATAGTCTTTACCATCAAACCTCCGTGTGATAGAAGCGCTCGGTCTCGCATTCCATAGTTCGTCGCATTGCCATCAGTCGCTGTGGTTGCGTCAATGTCAAGATACCAAAACTGGTTTTTTGCCACACTTCTCGAATAATCGTCCGAAAAATCAAGCAGATTTTTGATGAAAATACCTTTATGGATATTGTTTGCCTCGTACAGGTTTTTTCCTGATGAACTTAGTTTCAAACTTTGAATCAATGAGAAAGAACCGTTGATCGGAGCCGATTCGGTGTCAGCATCAATGTTGGCTCCGTTTACTTTAGCTTCAAACTTAAAATCGACGCGGAAATAAGCGTTGTACCAGTCATAAAAATTGTCCCGGTCTGTTACGGTAAATTTATAGTTTAACTTTTTTTGAAAATTGTTATTCGCAGGGAAAGTGAGTGGGGTGTCCAAATTAATTTGAACGTATTTAGAATTTTCGAGGTATGGTTGACTTCTGAACATGTTAGCAAGTGCTTATTATATTAATAGAAAAAAATTTTTTTGATTAAATTTCGTTTGCCAAAATTCGATTTAATTTCACAAGAGCGTCTGATTTTTTTGGTTTTTGGTTTTGCAAAATATTTGCAAGTTTCTTTTTTGCATCCTGAGACAACGGTTTTTGTTTTTTTCGCTCTTGCAGTACTTTTCGTATTTGTTTCGAACCTTTTTCAACAGCAATCTGACCCGCTTTTTCAGCGATTGTTTTTGTGGCTTTTTCAGCAGTTTTCTTTGCAACGTTCTTTACATTGTTTTTGAATACTTTACCGATGGTCATGAAGGTGTCACGGATCACACCCGACCCTTTGTGTTTATATCGATAACTTCCGGTGTTTTCATCAAAGTATCTTGCCCACTCGCTCGGATGATTCATGATTGTATATTTATACCAACAAAAACCTTACTCTTTTTTAATCATTAAGCTAATTGCAATGTCTGTCCCGTTGAGATCCAGGATATTGTTTCTTCCATCTGTCACCCAAACCCTTATTTCATTAATATAACTTTTATTCACATGTTGCCACTCAAGTCGACGCGGCTCTTTTCGAAATGGATAGCTAACCCGAAGATCTGATGTTGAGAAACTGTATAACACATCGCTTGAAACATTGTTTGTTCGGCGTGAGATAACATCGCAGTGCAAATATACCCAATCAACACCTCTTGTGATATTTGGAACTTCTCTTCCGACAACATCTCCACTCAAGGTACTTTTGCCATAACCAAGCAATTCACCAAAATTTCCTTGAGAAAAGTCAAGCTCATAATCGTTATGTATCAAAGTCACAACCCTATAAATCGACATATCGAAATATATAGTGAAAATGTAATCACTGTCTTTGTTTGTCGGGTCTACTTTACCGGTGTGTTGCTGAATGAATGTGTTGATTCTTTTGTAATCATACATTCCATTCGGGAAAGTTAAGGTCTTCCACGCTTGTTCCGTTTTTTTCTTTCAGCGAATTTTGTTATTATCATAACTAGAATCAATGTTGTTCCATGAGTAAGTCATTGTGATAAGTCTGTTTAGCGCAGCTTTATAGTTTTCTGGTCCCAATTCGGTCGGCAATTCGATCGGAGGATGAAACTTCACTGTAAAATCATGTGAAACATTCCGTTCTCCACCTCTTTCTAGTTTTGCGAGGCTCGAGTCAAGCAGTATATCAAAGCTCATTATTGGTGTATATAATCAGAAATAATTTTTTTCTTTTGCTTTTTATTGATTGTGCCGAGTTCAACACGTGAATCAAGCAGATATAATACCTGATTTTAAAGTTTTTTTGAGCTATTTCCTGCTTTTATCGATCCTAAGCTCAAATGAAGTTGGTCGATCAATTTTTCAGCTTCATCAGCGATGCCGCTTCCTTCGGTTTCCCAATCCTGTTTTGAAAAGTCACCTTCATCGTCAGAAAGTTCAAAAGCAGGTCTTCGGCTCATGACAGCTTTTTCCAAAGGGGTTGGAGTAGTTTCTCTTTTTTCTTGTGGGGGAGTGGACTTCAGTCTATACTTCCCCGCCTGTAACTGTTTCTCAAAAACTGTTTTTGTTACCCCTCTTTTCGCAAAAATTCCATCTCTTACTTTTTTGAGGTCCTCAATTGAATAACCATATAATGGAGAATTTTTACTTTTTACTTTGTAATTGGGATCATTTCCAAATTTCGTAATCAGTTTATTGACTGTCTGTAATAGGGTTGATTCATGGGAATATTCTTTTTTAACCGGCTCTGGCATCCCCCACTCTTTACGTGTGGATTTTTTTTCTTCCATCAGTGTTTGGGGTGGTGGTGGAAAATCATCATCATCATCAACAACTTCTTGATATGAGGGTGGTGGTGGTGATGGTGGTGGTGTTGGTGATGGTGCTGGTGTTGGTGCATCCGGTCTGAATTCATCACCAAAAGGGTAAGTTTCGTCAAATTCATCCATTGTGTAATCAGGAACTTCCTGCTCCTCTTCTTCTTCTTCCACAGTGGTGCTGCTCTTTTCATCATGTCTTTTTGTGATTGGTTTAAAAAACTTTTCTCCTGAAAGCTGACCAAACTCTTTGTTAATTTTATCCATTTTGAATTTTTGGTGAATTTCTTCTGTTTGTTCATCTAGCTTCGACTTTTCTTCAGCCCACTGACGCCATTTTTTCACTGACATATTTCCAGCGTTAATATATAGAAGGGAAAAAAATGAAGATTCCAAATTATGACCCAGGTTTTTTTAAGAGTGACTACAAGCAAGGTCACCCTTGTATGTCAGCAGATGTTTTTCGGATGTTAATTTGTGGCCCCAGTAATTCTGGTAAAACAAATATATTACTGCATATGCTTTATGAGTTGTTGAAGTTTGATAAAATCTACCTCTTCTCAAGAAACCTGCACCAGAATAAATATCAGGCTCTTTTGCAGGACTTTGCTGAACGAATCAATCCCAAAGTTGGTTACGAGGTCATTGAGGCTCATGGTGATGAAATCATTCCACTCGAAGAGCTTCCGGTGAACAACCAAAAAATAGTTGTTTTTGATGATCTTGTTTGTGAAAGCAACCAAAACAGCATAATTAACTATTTCATCAACGGGCGGCACAGAAACTGCTCCGTTATTTACCTCACTCAAACCTTCTACGAGGTGCCGAAAAACATCCGTGATAACTGCAGCCATTTTTGTATTTTCAGATTTCTTCCAAGAGAAAACAAACGGATTGCAGACGAGATAGGTGTGGATCATGACACTTTAGATCGCGCCACCGATAAAAATATTCTTTCCCTTACTATGACAAACCCCAAAAATTAATGAAAAAAAATTTTGATGAAGATATATAATGGGGTATATTAACAGCCAAATAGGTGGAACAAGCCAAACGACGACGAGTGAAGGTGGAAAAGTTGGTCCTCCTGGCCCAAGTGGTCCTCCTGGCCCTGAGGGTCCTCCTGGCCCTGAGGGTCCTCCTGGCCCAAAGAGTGATAAAGGCCCAGCAGGACCACAAGGTCCTTATGGTCCAAGAGGTGAAAAAGGTGCCACAGGACCACAAGGTCAGAAGGGGGCACAAGGAGCACAAGGTTTAAAAGGCGACAAAGGTGATAAAGATGATAAAGGTGAAAAAGGTGACAAAAGTGAAAAAGGTGATCCTGGATCTCAGGGTAGTGTCAGCGGTTCGGCTGATATTGACATGCAAAATAAGTACGATATTTTGCGATTAAAAAGCAACCCTTATCCTGTCCACGGTGATCGGACAAAGGTAATAAACTATCAGGACACGAGAAATATCTTTCTTTCAAAAAAGGAAGGCGGAAAAATGGAAGCAAGTATTGATATGAACAATAATACAATCTACAACGTAAAAGACCCAGTACAGGTAGATCAAGCCACAAACAAAAAGTATGTCGATAATCAGCTTGTAAAAAAATTGGATAAAGGAGCTGATATTGATATGAAAAATAAATCGATTGTAAATCTCAAATTTCCATCAAACCAAAAAGACGCCACAAGTGTAGAATTTGTTAATAAAAGAATTACTGAAACACAAAAAGAATATCTTAAAAATGATGGCACAAAAAGTATGTCTGGAGACTTAAATTTAAATAATAATAAAATTGTTAACTTACAAACCGATTACAAAGATTCGAAATCCGCAGTTAATGTTGCTTTTATGCAAAGTGAAATAACATCTACGAAAGATCTTGTAACTCAAAAAATTCATGAATCTCAGATCATTAACTCGGGACAAAAAAAGGACGCCTTCAGATACTTGATGGAAGACACTGATGAATCTTCGAGTGAAAACAATATCGAGGTTTTGGGTATTAAAGATTTTCCCAATTCTCCACATCAAATTAATAAAAAAGCTTACCAACTTAAACTCTTGTTTGAAAAAGGTTCACCCAACCAGTACCGGTCACGCCTCGGTTTTAACCTATATAAACTTCCGGTTGGTTGCTATACTATGGTCGTTGAATGGTTTCCTCCAGAAATGAGTGAGTTAAGTGTGACAGTGCAAGGCACTACGATTTCAATTTCTAATTATGCAACAAAAACATTCGAGAAGTACACCAAAACAGTTATCAATTTTCACAGATGGGGTAGCTCACCTCCACAATTTCTTTATCTTGATTTGCACGGTACAGTTAGTAATCCATCATTTTTAACAATTGGTCATCTAATTGTTTATGGTGTTAAAGAAACAATTTCAAACGTTAATCCAAGTGTCTATGACACAGCTCTTGTTATTGAAAATAGAAAAATGGTAATGGAAACAGATTTTTCTTTAAACAGTTATCGTTTGCGTGGTTCCGTTCATTATATACATGGACGTTTAAATACCAAAAATGGGCGCAAATTTTTATTAAATGGTTGGGACAAAATAATCATTCCAAATCATAGCCACATATTAACTATAATAGTGCTCTATTTCAAAATTAAAAATCAATATACGCCTATTTCTTTAAAATTAAAACACAGTAACCAATTAACTCAATCAATCACTTACACTTCAACCCAATCAACTCGATCACAGACAATAAATATCAATTTAGTATTGGGGTTTGGTTTTATGGGTTTGGAATTGGCGGGTGTATCAAATGAGGAAATATTACTATTGATTGAATATAGAGCGCCATAAATATTTTTACATTTATTATATAGCACAATGCGGGACATTTTCGAATTCAACCATATCGACCAAACACTTTCTAAAGAGAAAGTTAAAATTCTGAAAGATTTATATGCTTATTACCACAAGAAACATTATGGCTATGAAAAGTTGCACCGCGGTTTTCGAAGAAAAAATTTTGTTTGTAATCTTTCGGCTGGCAAATTAATTATAAGTGCCGCAATAGCTGGAGGAATTACATTGAACCCCGCTGACATGGCGACTTTAACTGGTGTTGGTCTTATTTTGAAAGCAGTGGCAAGCCTAAAGAAATACGATAAGAAAAGAGAACAAGCAAATTTTGCCAGTATCGAATACCAAAAAATACTTGATGAGATTCGCTTTTACCTCAGAGGTGAAGCTTTCAACGAAAAAGTCTTTCTTGATAGATTGAAAATGATAGATAATTTCGTCACTGATCATTGTATGGAAATTCCGCTATCTGCTCAAAGAAAGTATGATAAAAAGTTCACTCAATTATAGATTTTCAAAGTAATTATATATCTTTCGAAATGATTGCAACTTTGCAAGCTATTTACTATTACTTAATTGAACTTCTCACACCCCCCGAAATTAGACAAATAAGACTCATTACTCGTGAGTGTGTTACAAAAATATTGTTACCAACTCGTGATGAAAATGGCTACCCCATTTCAGGCCAAGATGTAGTTCCATAATAAGATTTTTTCCTAATAAAGTTGAAAAATAAAACTTTTTTTCTTATAAACAACGAAAAATGCGTGATAGTCACGCGTGACCTTATGTGACAAGAGGCGTAGCATTGCGTGACGGCAAACGCGACAGTCACGCGTGACATTGCGTGACAGGTCACATAAAAGAGCAAAAACCCTTGTCGGGGGGTGCTCGTTGGCTGTTCTTGCCTAGCCTCGGCTAGGACTTTCACCTCACCGAAGTGAGGATTTAACCGCTGACAAGGCGGTTGTCATTCCACGTTTTACCTCTGGGAGCGAGGTTGAAATCCCGAGGGATTTCTGAGCACCCCCCTGTCACCAGTAGGGCCGTGGCGGGCTCACCCGAGGGTACTCTCCCACTGGAAGGAGTTCCCCTATACCTCGTAGTTCACCGCATGCAAGCCCTCAAACAGGGTTCAGATGGTGGCCAACCATCACCCCCCTGAGGCTTTACCAATGAGTGAACTAAGAAATATTGATCACTTTCAATATATATTAAACACATTTTTCTTCTTCTTTTCCTTATGGTACCCTTTTTCCGTCCTTCACCTAAATGTCGCAATAATTGAGTGTTTTTACGCATGCGCTTCACAAAATTTCACCTCGAGCAGAAAAGTATACGCTATTAAACAAATGTATCTTCAATATCACTATGGATGTCTGTACAGATCAACAAGCGATCTCACAAGACTGGCCAACAGAGAATGTATTTATAGATCAACAAGAAATCTCAGAAGAATGGCCAACTAAAGAAAGTTTTAAAAGAAGAGAAATCTTAAAATGGAGAAATATTTCAGACGATGTATACAAAATTAAAAAGGTTTCACACCGGGAAAGTAAATATGGGATTTCAGCTATTTTAACTTTAAAAACAAAATGTGGAGATAAACTTCTTGTATGGGCTCCTAAACGTCTTGCTGAAGATCTTGAAGATGATTCTTATCAATTTGTTTATAAAATAGGTCTCAAAACGTCTGCTGACGGTAATGAATATTTTGATTATGAATTAATGTAATCTGTCTGTGAATATTGATTTGTTTTTTCAAGCTTGAGTTGTTAAGGGGGTTTCCCTTCAATGTTTGAACAAGAATATAAATTACGTCATTGTCTGTGAGTTTCACCAGACCGCGAAGTCACGCGCCGTAAACACAACTTAATGACTGTAGTCCGCTTCCCATATATCAGTGCAATAATTAACTAGAGTTATATCCAAGATTGGAACAGAGATGGTTATTTCATGTAAGATTTCTTCTTGTTTATAACAAGGGTAACAACACCCTCCACAACAACAATGCATATAGGCTACACACACCAGAATATGGACAAGCCGCTGCCTTTCAGGACAGAAAGGTTGAATTGAAAGCTCATTGTGAACCAGGTTCCAACCCAAAGCCTCTCGCTCTTTCAGTTTTGTGGTGAGGAAATGTTTGTAAATTATCTCACGTAACTCTGGTGGTAGGTTTTGTATTGCTTAAATAACCTGACAGTTGTTGAATCCGGCAGCCATCGATATCAAATTTGACTCACAAATATTTAATCAGATAAAAATTTTTTTTTTTCATTCGTATTCGGTTATTCCACCTTTTCCACCTATATAAAACCGGTTTTTGTGTTATCGGTGTAAAAACGGAAATAGAACTCTCATTTATAAAACTTTTCTCTTTCACCAATGTGAAAAAATTGTTTCATATGTGAGCGGTTTAAAAACTGAAAATAAATCTCCCAATGTATAAAATTTTGTGACAAAATTGTTTCATATGTGGGCGGTTAAAAAACTTGAAATAAATCTCCCAATGTAACATCTGTTTTGACAAAAATTCTTTTTATATGTGAGCGGTTTAAAAACTTAAAATAAAGCTACCAATGTAACATGTTACAGAACCCTCATTTTACTATACTCCAGTAGATCTTAACCTAGTAAATCATAGCGGAACTCCTCTGCGGCCGAAGGCCGCAGGAGTGCAGCCCCATACTCATACTAAGAGGCGTGCTGGTAATTTTGTATGGTCATGGCAAGCGGAATGGCTCGCGGGCGCGTGCGCCGTACGTTCGTCGCATTTCATGACATTCTTACATGAGACAATTTTCGCCCAGCGATTCTCGCCCAGTGCCGTGCGAGGAATCGAGTACAATGCAAGTCTTTCACGTGGCAAACTGGTCGTTACATATGTAGCTTCGCGTTAGCTAAAGAAACTCGACTGCCGGTCCCGAATGCCTATTAAGTGGAATATCAATGTTTTAGAGAGGAGAAATTTGGATTGCTTTGGCCCGATGATTGCTGAGTTTCTCGGAATTTTTCCATCATTTCACAGAATATTACGGTATGGTACATTCGCTTTTATTTTATTATAAGGACCCCGCTATCTCAGCTCGCTTATTTCCAGTTCCCCGTTATCTCAAACAAAGACAAATTTGTCTTGGCTTTGGTCATAAATATAATATTTCCAGTTATTTACTTTTACGACGATAACCCGCTTCGGTTATCTCAAATTCCTGGCAACGCTTTGAAGGATACCAGTGTGTTTTGTTTTCACGCAGCAAACTGTAGCCAGGCAAAGGCGAAAAACAGCTTTTAAAAGCATGTAATGAAGTAAAAGACGAAAACAAATACCAACGCGAACCGTCAAGATTTTAACTCAGTGAACAACAAAAGAATAACGACAGCACATATTTGTTATATGCCTCGTTCTTTAAACTCTGAATTAATAGAATTAATCCAGTCATTGTTTACAATATCCTAGGCAAAACCAGACCAAATTCCATGCGAGTAACGAATCGATGAAAAAGCACATCCTCATTTATGAATCTATTCAAGTAGGCGTTAAATATTCTTTAAACCTAATTCTGATTTCTGAATTGTTTGCTTGAATTTCAATTATTTGGCTTCACTTAATTAAGACTTGTGTGAATTAATTTTGTTTATCACTAAGCCTTTTCATATTGGTTTCCAGAAGGCGACTGCAATTTGCCATTTTTTTGCCATCTCAGTACCTACATGTATGAAATAAAAGCACTGCATTGTGGAAAGTTCATTTTACTATTTTTGTCACTCATTGGAATGTTCATGTTTTAGAAAGTTCAAATAATTACTGCTTGCATTTTTTGGTTTTCTCAAAAATCACCGTATTCCCAGGGGTGCGGGGGTGTCCAGATATAAGCAATGGATTTTTTTTTATGCAATTGACATATTTTACTGATGTGGTTTTGCTTTCTTGGCAATCTGCCTTGTTTAACTGACAATTGTCTGCCGGGATTAGTTAGAACATGTTTGATTAATTGTGATTGGCTCTTTACTGAGTTGAGCAAAGGAGACTGGAGATGATTAAACACCCAGTAAACTTAAATGAGCTCCTGCCATTTTGTTGCTCATTCGATCGATTGATATTCAAGTACTTTACCTTACCTGTATCATAGCAATGAACCGTGCAAAGGGTGGAAGACATAACCACTTTTTAGACAAATGGTTAAAAGAGTTTGGATAGCTGCAAACGAGGGTTCAGCTGATGATTTGTTAATTACTTGTAAGCATTCCACAAAAGCTGGAAAGAAGAACACATTCATGAGTGGATACAAACATTTCCAACAATAGGCGCTTGTATGTCTCATGAATCAGGTGGATCACAAAAGTACAGCAAAAGTATTGCTTTGGCAAAAACATTTCAAAGCCAGAAGTGACAATGCTAGCAAAATGAATGATGACTCCCTTAATTATTGACATTGAGTAGAAGTACTATTCTGTTCACCCCTTCTTTCTGTTCATTAATGTCACATTGGTCAAACATTGTTGTGTGAATGCTTTAAATACAATATTAATTATTTGATGTTATCAAAAGAAAAATTAAAACAATAATTAATTTGCCTGTCACTTGTTCTCATGAATTTTGCACTCCAAGAACTAAAAACTTACTACAGTCGATGAACTTAGAGTTCAGGAAGGGGAAGAAAAGAAAGTTGCTCCAATGAAATTATATTTTATTTTTATTGTAACTACATTGCAACTTTTATTTGCAGTCAGGCATTTAATCCGCGACTTTTAGTTGGCCTGGTCAGTTTTAAATCGCCACTGGCGACTGGGCGACTGCCAATTTTCAGCCCTGAATTTTTTTTTTCACTGATCCTTTTTTTTTCTGTTCTTAAGGCATGTATGCCAGCAGTGATCAGTGATGCGGCATTTTCTTACAGTGAAGGTACGTGGAAGATATCAGTTGTATAATTAGCCCAGCTTACGGATCTAACTGTTCAGTAAATTAAACTGGATTGAATGCAGTGATTGGTTTATTTGGGTTCGGTAATTGAACACAATAATTATTAACCAAAAATATGCCTACAGCTGTGTTTGATTCCATTCATTTTCTGTACCCAGTCAAACGTAATTAAGCACAATTAAACAGTTTTAAAATCATTCAAATATATAGATTTAGCCAAGCCTAAAAGTGGAGCTCCAATTATTTGGCAATCCTATTATTCACAAAGGAAAATAAAAATTGAACCAACAATAAAATTGAACCACAACATTTACATGAGTGTTCCATCAGGACTTCCATTTGGGTGGGCAGTGAGAGCCTTTACATCTGGACTTAAGGGGGGAGACTCTTAATCACCATGTTGTTGCTAACTGGGAAGTTCCTCAGAACCATCATATCTTAAAAACCCTATTACTTCCACAGATAAGCTGCTTGGCCACAATTGTTTTGTGGGAAAGGTTTTCAAGATTTTCAAGTCACATTACCATATTCAGGCCATGTCACTTGACCTGAACAGAAAAAATGCTGAAACTCAAACAGCATACAGTTTTCTCTATTGTAAACATTGCAAACATTTAAATATTATCAGGATGCAAAATTTGAAGCAACAGTTTCTAATTTATCAGAATGCAAAATTTGAAGCAACAGTTTCTAGAAATTCACTTTTATTATTATATTATTAATATAAAAGTTATGATGGCACAAGCACATATCCTTATACATTTTTGTGCTGTGGTTCTTCTATTTTTTGTAAAAACAGTAATTGCATGCTTCGAATTACAAAGAAGGGTGGGGCGATTTGCAAAAAAATCGGAACTTTACTAGTTTCCTCTTAGTTTTACCGATTTTCTGTTTAATGTGCGGTTGGGGACTTGTACTAGCTATGCACGTGCAATGTCGAGATGTGGAATTCAGATGTTCTTCCTCGTTATTTCACCAATATAGCAGCACCAAATGCTGGAAAACAGTGTATGACAAAATGCCGTCCACAAAAATCCCTTAGCAACAATGCAAGATCTGTAGTTAAGAATCTCCTTCTCTCAAGTTACAAAATCCTTTTTTCACAGTGTGAGATTTATTCTGGTTCCAGGCTATATGGTTAATTAACTAAATGCAGAATGGATCAAACAGTTATACCATGTTTACATGATACCAGTATGAACTCACCCAGGTATGACTCGCACTGTTACAAGATTTTGTGCTGTAATCATGTAACAAGTACAGAGAAGCAAGAGGGAACTGGGATGAACTTGTATCAGAATGAAAACCATACTATGTACTGGTATCATGTAAACACCCCCTCAGACTAAAGTTGAGCAGCTCTCAAGAATGTTTAACAACATCCTCAGATACCCAGGGGCAGTAAAACCCTGATTTCATTAAAGCGGTGTAAACTCAGACTGGTACAATTTTGTTTACATGAGACCGGTCTGAAAGTCAGACTGACATAAGTAGTTACATGAGAACGACCGTGTCTAAAAATACAGTTTACCTTTCATCCACCAGCTTGGAATGTTTTAATGCCACTTATTTAAATGTGCATGCCCAAAACAAATATCTTTAAAAAACTGGGGTAGTTTTTCAAGTGAGCATGCGTGCTCAGTGCATGATGTGACATGACATTGCCATGTGAATTAAGTAATCCATGGGCTTACTTTTGGCAATTGAGATAATTAAAATCTGCTTTGTTTTCCATACAGGTTTTTATTCCATCAACCTGATGTCAGAAAAATATGGCAGTTTATGGGGACATTTCGATTTTCAAGAGAAAAAAGGAAGACAATTTTGAACTGGGTTGTTAAAGATTGGTCTTGAGTCTTCTACATCCTATTGTTTATGTGCAATACATGTGGTGCTTGAGACCATTAAACAACACCCGAGAATTCTAATGCTAAAACAGTACAGTACAGGCAATATTTTTAAAACCCTGGAGCAACCTAGACCCTGCTCAGTGTTAAGGGGCAGGGCACTACCCCAGGACTGGGGTGAGTGTGGGGGTGGTCCCTATTTCTGATTTTATAAGGTTGGCAGGTATACAGGTTCTAATTTGATGAGAGATATATTTACTAATAATTAACTAAAATATAATATTGCTGTCAGGTACCACTTGAAATAATAATAATAATATTAATAATAATAATTATAATAATTATAATAATAATTATAATAAATAATAAATAAAAATTGGAGTTCCACTTTTAGGCTTGGGTAAATCTATATATTAGAAGAATTTATAAAATTCAACGGTAAATAAGTCTTCTCCTGGTGATTTGTCATTCTGAAAAGAGTCCAGCACTTTTTTGCATTCTTCATACGTTAGAGAGCCTTCCAAACTATCGCGATCTTCATCCGAAAGTCTTGGGATTTACAGATGTTGGATAAAATCATCGTATTCCTCTTGAGAGGAAGTGTTTTCGGATGTATATGGTTTTTTAAAGTAATCTTCAATCTGCTTTTCATTGCATGTTGTGGAATCATCTTGTAGCCGAAGTTCAACTACGGTCTTTTTATTGTAGTTTCTTTTTTCCAGATTAAAAAAGAACTTATAGTTGGGCGTTCTTCATTCTCCACCCATCGACATTTCGCCCCGAACATAGCTTGTTTTCCTTTGTTTTCGTAGGAGGACTTCAGTTCGGTTTTAAGATCATCGTAAAGTTGCAAGACTTGGTTAACATTAGGAGAAAAGAAATTATTGCAGATAATGTCGTCCAATTGTTCTAGTTGACGTCTGATTTTCAGAAGACGGTATCTTGACAGTTTGGCTTTGTGTTTTGCATAAGCGATAGTTGTAGACCTAATTTCCATCTTAATCATCGAAGTAATTTAGGTGTTTGAGTAGGTTTCTCGAGCCTTCGCAACGTATTGTTCGTCTTTTAAAAAGAGTGTTGTTAAATTTCCAAAGCCCCGGTCCTCTTGGGTTTTCACTTGTCCATGACAATGAAGTATAAATTGCATTGTAATCAGGTGCTATCGGTGGATAAATTTCTCTCTTTTTAACACTTTTTGTAAGACTCTTAGCGACTAAAAAGAGTCAATCCTAGATTTCATTCTTAAGGCTTTTGATTTATACGTAAATTTACGAAGATTAGGATGGCGCACTCTCTTAATATCTACAAGATCGAACATTTCCATCGAAGTCAAAACAAGCTTACTGTAATTTGTTGGTACCCAAGTTGAACCTCCTATTTTGTCTTATTTTGACAAGGTGCAGTTCCAGTCGCCTCCAACAATCAAGGTAGACAGTTCTGTTTTATCAATAATGTAGTTATTTAGTTCTTGAAGAAACTCGAGTTGATTTGTTTGATTGTTCGGAGCGTAGATATTATAGAGTGATAATTTTTGAGAGTCGAGAATAATAGTAATTATTAAAAACTGGACTAGGTATATTGGATTTCTAGCATTTTGATTGGCTGAACGGAGCTAGGCTATGAGCTCATATTCCTGCTGCGACCAAATATGGTCAATGAACAATTCAACAAGAAAGTGAGCTGACAGTTTTTCCTCGCGAGCAACCCGGCGAGAAAAATGGACGAGAAAAATCACTTGGCAGCGAATTTAAATTAAGCAGAAATTCCAACAGCGTCACCAACAAGCATCACCAACAGCGTTGTCTAACACAAGTCAAAATTGTTAGAATAAACTGTGCAGAAATAGAAATTTAAGCATTAAGCGTTGTGTTTACAATTAATTTCTTTCATCGATCGTCACGTCGACCATTGAAATTGGACAAACGGTAGGTTTTATCAGGAAGGCTTTCCACTTCAAAATATCAAGACAAGACATAAATTGAAAAATAGTGAAATGGGGGAGGAACATTTAATAAAAACTATCACACATTCAAGGCGAGTCGGTGCGAAAATCATGAAGTAGTCTAAACAAGTACTAACAAAAATACAGTTGCAAACTACTAAAAAGGAAGGGCGAGATTTTCTTTCGGCTTTAACACGCAAAATTGACACTGGTTTACCTGCACTCGTTGTAGCTCTGTGTTCCAACAGGTCCAAATGCTCAGATAGAAATCGGATGCCGTGTAAACTGCTCCGTAAAAACTAAAATCTTAAATTAAGATGTTTATTCGTCTTAGAGACTGGTGCCTAGATAAGATGTGCATTTGTATGAAATTAAGATTCGTCGTCTTACTTTAAGATGATAAATAGTCTTACAACAAGATGTCAACTTCTTAATTTTAGTTGCCTGACATCTTAAACACGAGGTGCCTAGATAAGATGCGTTTTCGTCTTAATTTAATATTTCAACTCGTCTTATTTTCCGGATTGATTGTGCGTATTCGTTTTTCGCGTCGCAGCTTGCCCACTTAGTAAAGTGAGAGTGAGCAAATAACCAGATAACCACAAAACATATTTTAACCGAAAACGCCTTATTACATCGCTAAATTAAAATAATTCAGCTCAAACAAAAATAGAAAGATAGAACAAAAAGCTCATCACCGTATCTTTGCTTTTTTGCGGCCTTTCGCCAGTCTTCTTTGCATGCACTCACGCTGAGCTTTTCTCTGGCGATGCAAGGAAAAAGTGTCAACTGTGTTTGAATACGTCTTCCTGAAGTTTTTTCTTTTGATGGTACAGATCCGTTGCTTGTGTGCGAACAGATTACAAACTTGTTCAATTTCAACTCTAGCAGCTAATATGGTGAAATTGTAAAGCTTCAATCCGCTTTGAAAGATGATTACAACAATGTTTCAGGAAAATCAAACATGTACCATATTTCAGAGCCAACAATTAGAAGATTTTTTTCCAAAACTTGTGCTACTTTGTTTACTTTCGAGCAGTTTTCATTGATCCATTCAGCTTTGCAATGAAACGCTGCAACACTTCGGAAGGTTTTGGCGCCTTTTCGTTCAGTCATGTGATCGATTCCTGTTCCGTTTAAATTTCTTTTCTCATTTTTTACGTTCTTTCTTGTTTTGTTTTGTTTTTTAATAGTGGTTAAGTTTTTAATAAAACAATTATTCTACTCGGGCTTGCTGGATATCAAATGATTATAACCAACTCGGCGCTACGCGCCTCGTTGGTTATCTATCATTCGATATCCAGCGCTCCCTCGTAGAATAATTGTTAATTAACACTATTCTCCCGGAGTTGTCACTGTAAGAATGTTCTACCTGGTATTAAAAAGGAGGGATTGACTAGAATACAGACACCTTTGCTGTGATTTGTGCCATGAGAGAAAAACATTCCACCGCCCCATTCTTTCTTCCAAATGGTTTCGTCGTTCGGTTCGGAAAAGATTTCTTGTAGATAGTAAATATGTGCTTTTTGATCTTTCACAAAGGAAAAATACTTCTTCTTTTGGTTTGATCTCTGATCGCACGAACATTTAACGATAAAATATCCAATGTCACTGAGTTGTGCATAGTAAGCAAGAAAACGTACACACTACACACACAATTGAAAGAGAAATAGAGAAACACAACAACCAAAACAAAAAAAGACAACAGCAAGAGTTTTCCTTCAGCAAACCCTTCAACAAGATCCCTTCCCAGACTAATACAGAAAACTTAATAGCGGAGCCCGCGCGCTAGCGCGTCAGCGGAGCACCATTGCTAAGGAAATGTGGTAACCTATAAAGCCAAGAAACTTTGTTAGTGACGTAATAGTCACGTGACCGTCCGTCCGTACGCCCGTCCATCCGCATTACAGGGTCAATATGAAGTGGCATACACTGGATATAACCCTATGCTGAATCCCGTGTTTTTGGCGCGAAATCGCATGTTGACCCCCGTTGTAGCAAAACAAGCAAAGACAACAAAAGTCAAAACAAATTTGTTAATGGACAAAAAAAGTTCAAAAGAATACTCAGTTGTCTTTTTGGTGGAAGGCGAAAAGTTCAATTTAGGCGAAAAAAATTAGGCGATAAAGTTCAGGCGAAAAGTTCAAATTTGCCTTGTCGGTTCTGTCACGAACTCGGTCGGCACACCGCTTGAGTTCGTAGCTTTTCGCAGCAGTTTCGCGCCAAATATAGCAGAGCTAGTGCTTTTTGTTTTCTTTTTTCTGTCCACAACCATGGTTTTTGCGGCGTTCCGAACACATTTTGCCAGGAAAAACACCAGCATTTTCATGTTGATAGGCAGCTTGTCACGAAGAAAGAAATAGGTAGTAAAATTAACATCTGAAGATAACAATAAACGCTCATGGCCTAGTGGACTATTCGCCGGCTTATGACGCCGTCGAGCCGAACCGCTCTCGGCGAGGACATGAATTGTTTTCTTTTTTAATGGGGGGGGGGGGGGGGGTGGGGCTCCACTTTTAGGCTTGGCGAAATCTATACATTAGTGCTATGCTTACTGGGAGAGTCGTACATGTCGTACCATTATTCCTTCCGTTGCCTTCACAATCACGCTCTAAGTCTTCCAAGTCACTTTGCTCGTAAATTCTGATCGGATCACCCTCGGGTGAAGTTTTTACGAATATTTTTCCGTCGAGTGACCAAGCGCTAAATACTAACCCGTCCTTACGCTTATCGTTCGCTTTCTTTAGAAGATCCTTTCTGAAGGTCGGAGGGTTGTCCAATACTCACCACTTGTTCAAGTCGTGAAAGTGGTGATACAAGTGGTGCAACTGGTACCATTTGTACAAGTCGTGAAGTAGTAAATGTGAGACGCTTGAGGGAGACAACACGAAGCATTTATTGGTGCCTTTGCATATCACTATAGACATTTAGAATTTGAGCATTGTTTTAAGGAAGGGTTCTAGTTAACTCGTACGAGTCGTGCAACTGGTAAAACTGTATCTCATTATGGACACTTTGAATTTGAGAGGAGTTATGTGAAAGGGCCTTAGTCAACTCGTACGAGTCGTTCAACCGGTGAAATTGTATATCATTATGGAGACTACCAGTCCAGTTGAGCTGTGAGGAAGGGGGTCCTTTCAACTCGCACGAGTCGTACAAGTCGTGCAAGTGGTGAACGTGCATGTCATTATTGAGACTTACAGTCCGGTAGAGCTGTGATGAACGGGCTCCTTTCAACTCGTACGACTCGTTCAAGTCGTTCAAGTGGTGAAATTGCATTGCATATTATTACTCGTACTTACAGTCCAGTAGAGCTGTGAGGAAGGGGGTCCTTTCAAGTCGTACGACTCGTACTAGTCGTGCAAGTGGTGAAACTGTATCTAATTATTGACACTTAGAATTTGAAGAGAGATTAAACATTGCATCGAGGAAGGGTGGAAGTCAACTCGTACGAATCACCATACAGTTGGGCTTCATGCGATACGTGAGCCATTTGACTTTGAGGTTTGCGGTTTTGAATGTAATTAAATATTCAAAGTCGGTTACGGAAATTTGCATACGTACGTTTGTTGATTGTTTCTAGAATGAAGACAGTTCGCAGTAGTTTGTCGGCGTATGGGAATTCGGGCTTTGGCGTTTAGTAAATTTTCCACGAGCATTTGATAGAAAAAAATGACTATTCTGCAGTCTAACAATTGTTATTTGAGAAATTACAGTTTGATCCGAATAGAATATTGATATATCGAACGGAATGGGAAGAAGCAAGTAAAATAAACGTGTCAGTGGAGTTCATTGTGTTGTGTATTATTCTGAAATAAATGTCAGGTAAACTTCGGTATCAGGTCATAAAATATGCACTGTAATGTTTTATTTAGTGGAATGATCCGGGTGGCGTGCTATATTTTAGTTTCGTCGTAGTGGAGGCATTTGAATGGCGCCCATGTAGTCGCGCTGTACTACACTCGTTACTCAAGGGACTCGTCGTAAGCTACATGTATGATTGTGAAGAGGATTAATCGCTTTAGACACGCATGTTTTGTTACAGTTCTTTAACTTATCCGTGGAACAATATCTAACAATTGGGGTCTAATAGTCGAAGTTGAACCAAAGAAAACACTGAAATTAGTGTTAATAGTGCGTAATAGTTTATTGGCTACTTCACAGGTTAAGTGAAATCACTCTAATATGCATAATATAGTTCATTCGAAGACTGAAATTAGGAGTTCTCGAGACTAACATTTGAGATGATGCCGGTTATTTTCTGATATGGAGAAATTCATGCTGTAATGGGTGACCCCAACAGAAATGTTTGTCTTGTTCCTGGTGTGATTCTTACTTCGCGATTGCGAGGAAATGGCATAAATGAGACACACATTGCTTGTCTCTTAGACAATCCTCTCCTAAAACTTTGTTCTCAGTTTGCACAACGCTTATAGAACGAGTAATAGACATATTATCGTCTTTTTTTAGTGTACCTCGCTCGCTTCGGACGTATGTCTTTCGTGTACAAGTCGGTCGCTTCGTACGTAAGCTTAAATGACAAGGCGAAATCATAGTTGTCTTCCCTTGGACAGCTTCACAAGGCTGCAATAAAAGTGATAATCGACACAAAAGTTCGCTTGTAGAACTCTGTTATCAGTTTGTGCGACGCTTATAGAACGATTATTAGACCTATTATCGTCTTCTATTTCGTGTACCTCGCTCGCCTCGAACATATGTCTTTCGTGTATCTCGCTCGCTTCGTATGTACGCTTAAATAACGAGGCAAAGACGTAGTTGTCTTCCCTTGGACAGTTTTACAGTGCTTCAATAGAAGGAGTAATCGACATAACAGTTCGCTTTTCGACCTCTGTAATCAGTTTGCGCAACGCTTATAGAACCTTCTATATCGTGTACCTCGCTTGCTTCGAACGTATGTCTTTCTTGTATCTCGCTCGTTTCGTACGTACGCTTAAATAACGAGGCAAAAACATAGCTGTCTTCCCCGGGACCGTTTCACAATGCTTCAATAGAAGGAGTAATCGACATAACAGTTCGCTTTTAGAACTCTGTAATCAGTTTACTGCAACACTTATAGAACGAGTAATAGACATGTTATCGTTAAATAACAAGGCATTATAGTTGTCTTCCCTTGGCCATTTTCACAATGCTTCTATAGAAGCAGTAATCGACATAACAGTTCGCTTTTAGAACTCTATTTTCAGTTTGCGCGACGTTTATAGAACAAGTAATAGACATATTATCGTCTTTTATTTCGTGTTAGTAATATCTCGCTCGAGGCAAAAACATTGTTGCCTTACCTTGGACAGTTTCACAATGCTTCAATAGAAGGAGTAATCGACATAACAGTTCGCTTTTAGAACTCTGTAATCAGTTTGCGCAAAGCTTATAGAACGAATAATAGACATGTTATCGTCTTCTATTTCGTGTACCCGCGTACGCCGATGCGCTCGGTGTTCGGTTTGTTTCATTCAACGAATGTTTTGGGGTCATACGCTTAAAGAACGAGGCATAGTCACGACTCATACGAATTGACTGGGCGGCTGCCTTTCTTAATGAGATGTAGTTTCACCACTTGAACGAGTCGTACGACTCGTGCGAATTGAGTGGGTCCCTGTCTTAATGAGATACAGTTTCACCATTACACTTCATTTTATTTCACTGAAAAATACCACATCACGACTTGAACAAATCGAACCAATTGTAACCATTGTTTTACGACTCGTACGACTGGTCCTAGTTGAATCACCACTTTCACGACTTGAACAAGGTGAGGAGTATTGGACATAATTGGAAGGTCGTCAGGTTTTCGTTGGCAAAAATTCGACCCTGGCCAACCATTACACGTGTAGCAGTTGACGCGGTTGGATAGACGTCGGTTACCCTGATATTTTTCAGCTTGGTTCTTGCTTTGTATAACCTGCTTTTTGCTTTATGGTTCTGGAATTTGACTAGAATTGAACCCGCACCTTTATTCTTGATTTTGTGGGAAATATGGATGTCCTCAGGTGACATGGGGACTTCGAGCACTTCAGCGATTTTCATTACAGCTTCTTCGGTGGACGAATAGAGATTGTCAGGAATTCCACAAATTTCAAGAGATTGCTTTCTTGTGTACTCTTCTAGGTTGTCCTGAAGACAATAGAGTTCGGCTATTTCTCCTTGTTGATCATCAGTTTTCTTCCTGCCAGCAACTAGTTCTTTTTCTAAAGCAAGGTTTTGATCCTTCGATTTTTTGATCGACACTTTCATGGCATCAATTTCGTCTTTCTGCTCCTTTATCAAGCTCCTGAGCTCTACCAGCTCTTTGGTAAGCTTGGCGTTTTCTCGAAGGATATTGGACACATCAATCTTTATACCGACAAGCATTTCTTTGAGCTCCAGGCGGCTGGGTTCCTCGGTTTCTTCCTCCACGCGGTCGTTCTCTTTGGACGCCATATTTGCACGTTTGGAAGAAGACTGATCTTCTTCGATGGAGCCACGTTCTCCTCGCTTATCTTTTCGTCTGGTCGTAAGTATCACCACTGACGCAGCATAACAGGTCGAAGTTCAAAGCTAGAGGCGGACAAAAAGAACTAAAACTGAAAATTTGAGGGCTTACTGTGACTCGCCGAATAATTTGTTGGAAGCCTTGCTAATCTTCCTGGAACAAGAAGTAAGGAGATGTCTTGACAAACCTATAAATTAGCACTAAAAGTTTTGAATTTTCACAGCAATATAAAACTCGTCATTCTGTAAAGTTTCCTGATTTAACATTTCCAATTTTAACATTTTTCGCCAGTAAAATGACGTCACAAAGTTGGCGCCAAATTTTGCTTTTAGTATTATGAACTAACTTTTGTCGGTTCCTGAATGACCTTGCCATGATGTTACAAAAACTTGACTGGCCAAACACGACTCCTATTGGTCAAGATCGATAAAACGTTGACCTTCAAAGCTTTGCTCTAACGAGTACGTCTTTCAATGACTTCCCTTTTCTGTATGAAAATAGGGGAGGGTCTTTAAAGATATTTCTTAAGCTTTCAGACCTTTAAGCTATGCTTTTTATTCCAAGCTTACCCCTTGTTCATGTGATTGCTCATCGACAAAATAATTATCGACATGCAAAAGGAAGGGGTAATCGTTTATCGGTTTATCCGACTTTCTATTGAGACATTAAACATTGAGACATTTTATGATTTCTATTCTTGGGGTCGAAGGGTTTGTCACGCAAGGCTGCCATGTAATGACAACAGACCATTTTCATTATGAAATCACGCAATTATTTTATGGTGATCACTCAGTGAAAAAGTGTTTGTGTCAATCCTGCTAGGGACCACTCAAGAGCGGTCTCTCTTCTCTCACCGAAGGCCGGTGAGAGAAGAAGAGAGAAAAGAGTTTTTCCCCTTCTTCTCTTACCGGCCTTCGGCCGGAAAGTAATCTCGCTAGACCACAGGCAGCCCAGACGCGTTGTATTTGGAGTTCATTTAAAAATAGAAAAGGGTGAAAATATATGTAATAGCACGAAATGAATCGTTAATGCACGAAATAAATCTTGTTTACTTCTGCTTATTGTGTCCTGTTTAATTAATTTCCAGTTAATCTTGCACCGTTCTCTTACGCAATCGCTTCATAGCGTCGCTGCTTATATATATGAGCCGTTAAGCCTAAGGTTTGTAGAGATTTATAACGAACTAACCGGTGATAAAAGAATCGAGATATCTTGAAATAAAGCCTGTCTACCTTCAGCTCAATGCTCCCCTGTTCGTCCTGGCCGGTTTGAATGACATTTTGTGGCTTTTTTCAATCGGAGATAGCTTCTTCTTTAGTGGAAGCTACCTCCGATTGAAAAAAGCCACAAAATGTCGTTTAAATCAGCCAGGACGAACAGGGGAGCATTGAGCTGAAGGTAGACAGGCTTTATTTCAAGATATCTCGATTCTTTTATCACCGGTTAGTCCGTTATAAATCTTTGCAAAACTTAGGCTTAACGGCTCGTATAAGCAGCGGCGCTATCAAGCGATTGCGTAAGAGAACGGTGCAAGATTAACCGGAATTAATTAAACAGGACACAATAAGCAGAAGTAAACAAGATTTATTTCGTGAATTAAAGATTCATTTCGTGCTATTACATATATTTTCACCCTTTTCTATTTTTAAATGAACTCCACAGACAACGCGTCTGGGCTGCCTGTGGCTAGACAACGTCTCATACATCTCGGAACGGCAAAAAACAACCACTCACGACTTTGAATATCTGTACTAGTAGAATAAAATCTCAAGCGATCGAGTCGCCTCAAAATCAAGTTTCAATGAGTAGTAAACACACCACACGAATAGAGGGTGGTCAGCCTGCGCTTTGAGTTATTAGTAAAATAAACAAGCTGATATTGCATGTCTTGTTGCTGTATGGAAGTTTCGTACGTCAAATTAAAATACCAGAGAGGAACTTGCAAGAAATCCGGAAAAATTTGTTCCCTGTGTCTGAAATTCAAGTTCGCGAAGATTTGTTCCCGTGGAACAAAACTGAAAATCTGCAATCCGCGAAATCAAACTGCCACGTAAATTTCATGCCGTTTCCACGCGGCAGGCGATTTTCAGCTCTCACTCGCGTGGTCTTTTTGCTCGACTGTCCCTGAGCGGAAAGAGGGACTGCTAGTAGTCTTTTCCAACTGCTTTTTTATCACGTCATCGAGGCCCCGATTGTTTACAGCGTAAAACTGTAAATGGTTTGAACCCAGGAGTCATAGCGGAGCCCGCGCGCTAGCCAGTCAGCGGAGTACCATTGCTAAGCAAATTTGGTAACCTATGAAGCCAAGAGATTTTGGTAGTGACATCATAGTCACATGACTGTCAGTCCGTCCGTCCGTCCGTCCGCAACAGAGGGTCATCAATATGACGTGGCATACACTGGATATAACCCTGTGCTGAATCCCGTGTTTTTGGCACGAAATCGCATGGTGACCCGCGTTGTAGCAAAACAAGCAAAGACAAGAAAAGTCAAAAACAAATTTGTTAATGGAAAAAAAAGTTCAAAAGAATACTCATTTGTCTTTTTGGTAAAAGGCGAAAAGTTCAATTTAGGCAAAAAAAAAATTAGGCAATAAAGTTCAGGCGAAAAGTTCAAATTTGCCTTGTCGGTTCGGTTGCGAACTCGGTCGGCACACCGCTTGAGTTTGCAGCATTTCGGAGCGGTTTCGACGCCAAATATAGCAGAGATAGTGCTTTTTGGTTTTTTCTATCCACAACCATAGTTTTTACGGCGGTCTGAACACCTTTTGCTTGGAAAAACACCAGCCTTTATGGTGATAGGCAGCTTGTCACGAAGAAAGAAGTAAGTAGTAAAATTAACACTACGGTTTACAATAAGCGCCCATGGCCAAGTGGACTAAGCGTCCGTTTAGGACGCCTTCGAGCTGGGTTTGAGTCCCAGCAAGGACATTAAGGACAGTTTATTAAGGAGATCGAGGAAAATGGTAAAATACCTTTTCTAGACTACTTAGTCACCCGCGACAATGACAAACTACGGACGACAATTTACAGAAAACCGACACATACCGACAGACTATTCGCCCAGTCAGCTTACAACCCTACTTCTCACAAAGCTACCATTATACGGTCCCTGGTAAGACGTGCGCAACTAGTTTGTGACTCACCCGACAGCTTAACGGACGAAATCAAGTACTTAGACAACGTTTTCAACAAGAACAATTACAACCGGGACTTTATAAGACACAACACTTACAGAAACTCCGAACCGAACGCTACGAACACTAACACGACACCTGTCACTACTGCAACCATACCTTACATCAAAGGGACTTTTGAAACAATCGCACGAATCCTACAACCCTACAACATCCGCGTTGTTCACAAACCTATCACCACTTTACGACAGCTACTGACGAACGTTAAAGACATAGACGAACCGAGGGACAGACGGGGAGCAGTTTATAAGATCAAATGCTGCCACTGCCAGGCCGCTTATATTGGCGAGCCCGGCTGGAATTTGAACGTCTGACTGACTGGACACAAACGAGCGACTAGAAATGGTGTTATCAACAACACCATGTAAAAACAAACCACAGAATCGGCTGGGACTCTGCTGAATGCGTTACCTACATTACGGACAACTATCAACGAATCCGGCACTTGGAACAAACACCACTGAACCGTTGCCAACAGCTACCTGCACCTTACAAACGACTGATTGCCGACAATAAGAAGAGAGACAAACAATAGACAAACCGACCTATTTGACTAACAATAGACCAACGGACATTTGACTAAGAAAAGACGGATCAAAACGCACCATTCGCGTTTAGCAGTCTTCACCGCCAATAACATTACGGCTTAACTGACAGACGACCAATAATAACATCACGAGATCGTCGACCAATCAGGACAACGACCAGAGACTTATAACATCTACTGACGATTCACAGTTCACTTGACTCTGATGATGGCTTCCGCTCAGGTTGTCGAAACGTCAGTCAATGTCACCACAAACAGTCCTTCTCAGGACTACACTCACCCGGACGATCATAATTTACAGACTTATGTTTACAGCGTGTCGCGCACTGAAAATATGACTACTGTGAATTAATTTGCACACTTTCGTGGTAGCCACTGTGAGCTATTTTCTAATCAGAATTGGAGAATAACTTTCAGGAAACCAGTATCGAGAAATGATCCAGCTAACAGAAGGACTGATCACGTATTCAGAGCGGAAAAACGCTAAAAGCATGCGCGAACTCTGAGCGAGCAGCTGGCGCCAAGTTTGAAAAAAAAATGGCGGGAATTTTATATATATATACTTTTAAAAAACTTGATATTCTACTCCAGTTATCACTTTGCGTTGATATGATTTGTCCTCCTAGATAGCAAGCTGTGCTTGCGATTTTCTTTTGTTCTGCTTTTCCCCTGAAATATGAAAGCATAACAACGATTTAAAAACCCTTAATTATGCCGCGTAGTGCAGCCAATATGCGTGCAGAAGTTTATTTTTGTAACGAACCATTTCACAAAGTACTTTCGTATAACATATATGGTAAAGAGCAGACCTGTGGACAGAAAAAATGCCGAAGTTTTCTTTCTGGCGCAGAAGAGATATGAATACAAATAGTAAACAGTAAAATTTTACTGCGAGAACTTTAGTATAGATTACAAAATATGATTATTTTTACGAATAAAAATCGTAATCAGCTCAAAATGGTAAACCCCCTTATGCGCCTTTTGTAAGGAGGAAGAGGGATCCCTGGAGCATTTACAACGACGCACTTAAAAAGCCTCTATTTGCTTCGCTTTGATGCATTTAATTCATAATCCATTTTTAATTTTTAAACTTCTTCGGAAAATAATTGTGATCAAATCATTCCTAAAAAATTAGTTTGATTAGGAATTAGTAAGCTTGACAAGCGGCTGTTTGGCCACGACCAAAAAAATTTCAATCACAAACTCGAGTCAGTAACCGGGAGTTAACCAACTGACAAATCAAATAAATACTCGCCCTTTAAGGAATTTCGAGAGTTTTAATTCCTCTACATATTTCGTCTTTCATTTGACAATAAGGGAATAAAATGACTTTTTTTCGGGAATATTGTTTATTTGCGCCCGCGTAGTGTCATTTGTGGCCCGAGCGCGAAGCGCGAGGGCCACAAATGACACTACAAGGGCGCAAATAAACAATATTCCCGAAAAAAAGTCATTTTATTATCATTATTATCAATAAACAAGGCCAAATGATATTAAGAAATCTGACAAATTTAATGAGGCTTTTCCATAAATATACAATTTGCTCTGAATGAGTTGACCCAATACTTCAAATAAATTCAAAATTATCTAACTATCTAATTGCCGGCACAAGTTACCTGCGAATTCAATCCAATAAATTAGCTGTGTTTGAAAGAAAATAGGCTGAAAACAGCTAAAAGTCTCCCGAAAAATCCAGCAATAGACAATAAAAGATACAAAGATGGAAAATACAAGGATAATCACTTAGTCAGTACACGTTTCTACTCACTGTCACTTTCGATTACTACTCGGCGTCGTTTTACGGTTTCGCTTTCTGTTGAATGAGAAGGACCTGCACTCTGATAGATGTTCAAAGTTCCGATTTGAATGTGCTGAGTGCAGTTCGGATATGGCTGGGCTAACGAGAAAAACTGACTCTGCAGTGACTGAGAAACTGAAGTGATTGCACTAGCACCGGCGATGTTGCTGCTTTCGGAATTTGTTGATGAGCGGTGTGACCCTTGAGATGTTACTGAGGACGAATGGCCATCAAACGCTTCTTGCAAAAGCCTGGAGCAATGCCTTTTTTGTGCACTTGAAGTTTGAGAAATGTAGTGAGTCAAGCTTCTTTCATCTTTGTGTTAAGTGATCTTGCAAATCTGTTTGGCGTCAACTCCGCGCTGAAACAGAGATGTGACTGTGGAGGCACGAATGCAGTGATTCGTGTATTTTTCTGACAATTCGGCTTTCAAGGAAATGTTTTCCATGAGTTTGGCGATCTTGTTTTTGCCAAGCGGCTCATTTCGAAACCATTGTGATCCCTCTTTCTTGAAGTGCTTGTTAGGTGTTTGAAACAGAGCCTGACAGTTTGGATTAAGGCGGAGGATGTAAAACTCGAAAGAACTAACGGGATCAAGCGGCGACGAGTTTTCGTACATTCGCACATCGGAATAACTTTGGTCTTTTTGCTTTGACCCTCCTTGATAGTTCTTTGTTTGTTCAGTTTGCATTTCAGTAACATACCGTGCTCCTGAGTCATCTTTTTTTATGCCGAACGACTGCTTGGTGAGTTCTCGCCAACCTTCTCTACCACGGCGCCCAAAATAGAAGCAGATTGAAAACCACACAAACTCAAGAAGTCGCTCTGGTTCTGTCCATGCAGTTGAACCTAAACCTCCAGAAAAATATTCTCGTAGCTTCGTCATATCTCCAGCTGCAATTGCAGATTTATGCATAGGTTTAGGATTCATTTCTTTAGTGTACAGTTTGCATTTTGCCTCGAACATCTTGTTCGCAAGAAGAAATTCTTTGTCTTGTAAAATGTTTATAGTCCTGCTGAATGGGGCTGAAGTTAGTTTTCGATGAATCGCTGCTCGTATGCCAGTGAGGGTACTAGGGGTTAACGGTTGGCCCTTTTCCGATTTAACCTCCGCATAAAACTTCCTTAGAACTTCGTTGAGCTCCGCCGAAGTAACAGAATTCAGATCGACGTTGAGCTGTCGTTTCTCGCACCATTTCTCGAATTTCTTAATACCCCAAGAAGTGGCTCTTTTGGTATTTTCGGCTTGAGCTTGTGCTTCGATTTTATCCAATTCTTCCTTTCCCAGATCCGAGTTTTGACTAGAATCTTTAACTTCTTCCATTTTCGAAAGCTTAAACCTTTCTTTAACTTTCCGTTGATTGGGAAACTTTGTGCTTCAAACTGAACTTGCCGAATGGTTTTCCCGCGTCGGCGACGCTGATTGGTTAAAATTAATCGGATGATGAACCAAGAACCCATCAGCTGCAGGGCCGTTAATGCATTAACGGCCCGCTAGGAGTCATTTGCGGCCCGCAAAGCGCGTGTTTACGATAGGGCGGTTTTCAATTTGGCCGCGTGTATTGATAATAATGGTTGGTAGAATCCCAAGCCTTTTTTGGTGAAAAAATAAAAGTGCAAATTTTGCTAATTTCGAAGCTCTCCAAGATTTAGCATCGTTTTCGATTTCATCGACTTCGTTCAGGAGGCTTGACAAGAGCCCGCAAAAAACCTACGAACGCTGATGCGCACAAAGCTGCGCCGAACGTTTTTCCGCTCTGAAGATCAAGTACTAAGGACTCACATTCTTCACAGACCAGCGGTCATCATTCTCGTCCCTAGAACCACCTGGCAAGCTCAGCTGACGGGGCCTGAGCACGAGGCCAGGGTGGTGACGAGAATGATGTCGCGGCTGATATCCTTCTGATAACTGGTTGGTTCCGTTTTACAGTATGGCTCTGCGTGGATTCTATGACTATGTCCCAGTCACTGCGTTCCTTGCTGAATCACTTCAGCAAAACAAGGAATGTAGAAGTGAACCCTTCCGTCAAGCAGAAAGCACGTGACTTCATCATGAAAACTTTCAAAGATCATGGATTACGCACGTGGACTGAAGAATTTCCTAGTAATAACGCCCAGGTACGTCAGAGAGACGTGTCACTAGTCTGTTATGTAGATGCAGGGAAAAAAAAGGTTAGGGTAGGTTGGCATGAGAGAAAGAAAAATTGGCCTCAAAGGAGGCCGTTTTACCGGTAGCTGACTGTATAGACCTGTATACTCAGCTGGGAGACATTATATTGGGAGACATTATATTGCTATCTTCTTTTGAAAGTGGTCATAGTTTGGGTCTAATAGCAGGTGATCAGTGGAGACATAAGAGGAAGGCATTATAAACACTAACTAACAAGTCCAACTCCCTGTCCCGCATTCAGTGATAGTCTAATGATGTCAGTGCTAATTTTAAGGTTTGTGAAAGTCATCTGGTTACGTCTTGATTCAGGATAATTAGCACGTGTTCTTTAGGACTAGGATTGCAGCAAACTATTCTAGCGAGTGCAGTTGCCTCTAATTTCCCGTGGTGTATACCTGGAGAAAGATGATGACCAACCAACTGTCCTACCTACGGTGGCCCAGAAGGGTTACCACCGCAAATTAAAATATAAGCAAAGGAATAGTTTGAATTTGCAGTCAGATATTTAAAAAATGCAGGCCAGATCATTCTGCCCCACAGTGCCGTATCACATATGGAGCCATTTACTTTGCTTTCTTTTAGTATCCTGGAGTGTACATTATCGGCCAGCTGTCTGGGCGATACACCGGAACACGTGCCGATAAGATTTTTCTGATTGGTGCTCACTATGACTCGGTGAAAACCACTCCTGGCGTGGATGATAGCGGTTCGAGAATAACCGCTTTACTGCAGGCTCTGCAGCTCTTCACCAGTCCAGGTTAGTTGTTTAATGTTTATTTTCACTGGCAAATTTAATATTGAAAATTGCCGCACAAAAAGGTACATGGAGAAAGTGCTACTGGACTTATAGATTTCAAGGGACAGTTCCCCGGCAAAACATCGAAATTTCTTTTCCCTAATTTCCTTTTAATATTGCCCAGTTCTGCTAAATATATAACTAAATTGGATAACAAGATTATAGAGTCCAAAACAGGACAAGTAGTTTTACGGTAAATTGCAAGATTGCAAAAATCGAAATTGTGATTCTGATGAAACGTAGAGTCTTGATTCCGTTATTCCGTCTCTCAAGTCTACATTTCTTTACTTTCATCCCTTTTAGCGATTTTGTTCTCCCTTTTAATTACAAGATGATAAAGTTAACTTACAGAACGTTCCTGGGCATACTTAAAACACACGATATATCAGCCGGAATACTGTCTTTTTAGAGCGGTTTTCAATTGAGTGTCGTTAAACCAAATCCAAGGTAATTACTCTGACCAATCAAAACAGACACAAACAACACAACGAACCAATCAGAACTCGGAGCAAATGCATGTAATTAGTGTCAAGCGCGGGAAAGCGCATGCGTGGAAGTCACGATTCGTTTTGTTTTTACGTTTCATTGGTTGAGAAAGTGGCGCGAAGGTGAGTGAACCAAAATCTGGAAGCAAACACAACATATCTTTCGACACTTAATTGAAAACTGCCCTAATCGACAGACATTAAAGTTGGAACCACTTGTGCATCAGTCTAAAAAGCCCTGGTCATTGTAATCAGGAATGTTTTATTAATTTCACCCCTCGAACTTCCACTTATTCAGTCTTAAAAGTTACTGAAACATAATAAGCAGTACCACAGGGAAAATTCAATACTGCTCAGTAGCTTTTACTTGAATGGTCACCCCTTACCATATTCACACGCAGACTCAAAATTAGAACCACCCTGCACGGCGTGGGAAGGATGAGAAGATGAAAATATATTAAATATGTTAAAGTTAAATTATCCGTTTGGGATTTATCAATTTTTTGCGTCGTTTCTACAACCGAAACGAAAATGTTCCAAACTGAATGATTTTTTAAGGGGTGAGAATTCTCTGGTGTGACGCGGATCAGATTTCTAGACCTGATGTTAAACGTGAATTTCATATGCAATCCGTTATAAAATTATGATTCTTTTCTAGAGAGCGTTTATAGTTTGCGAGGCCCAGGTCCCTTTTTAATCAAGTGCAATAACGTTCAATGCATGACTGGTCACGGTTTCATAGAAGAGTCGCCATACTTATCGGTTTTTAGCCAATCACTAACGCTCTTATATTCGGAAATACAGAAACATTCATGTATTCGACTCGGCATATGTGAATTTCGGCGTGTAAATCAACTGTCGAACTCCTGTCGAATATTCGACTGACCCAGTTGAAGATGCGGCAGAAGTCGCATTTAATTCAAATCTGTGAAATTTTTCGCATGCACTTTATTCCTCAATTAGATTAGGCACATGTGAAATTCGACTTTTAAACCGGGCCTAATATATAGATCTAGCCAAGCCTAAAAGCGGAGCTGCCAAGGAATAAGCTGGTGCTCATTTCTCAAAAATAGTCCTGAAAATTTATGGTCCCAAGGGTCCCAAGTATATTTCGAGGCTTTTTTTGTCTCGTTCTCTTTCAAAAAGTGTTTCTCAAAACGCCAGAAAGTGTTCTTCAATATTTTGGGGATCGGTTCTGTGAATCCGAGCTCGAAAGGTCATTATAGAGTACAGCTTTATTAATTTTTTTCGGGCATCAAACTGAACATATAGTTTACTCACGAGCCGTCTTGTTTCGTTTTTGCAATGTTTAATTCCATGTCCTGTCATTTAACTGTCAAATCTTCTCGTATTATTGGCTGTTCCCCTGAATGAACTTGAAACGTTGCTCATTCACAGCAACAAATTACAACTTACTATGTGCTACTATGAAGTAAAAGGGTCATCTTTTTGGATTTGTCGTGTTCGGATGTTAACAGATAGCACGAACTGTCAAAAATTTATACTGACATTTCACTGGCATTTTACTGGAAAAATTACCCGAAAGGAAGGTTTTTGGGACCTTCCGATCCAAGCACATGTAAATTATCGAAGGAATATCGCGTAAGTTAAGCGGCCGCGAAATATATAATTTCGGGCGCATTGAGGAAAACACACACTGTTTTCGAAAGCTTATCAGATAAGATAGCTTTAAACTGAAAACTGTTTCTCTTATAGTTACTTAAAAAATAATTTTTTAATCCGATCTCTAACTAGAGACCATCGAGGTTGAAGACAAAAGAAACCAAAACATGCTGGAAAGTAAGACAAGTTTTGCGACCCCCGAAGTGTATAAATTTGGGCGCTTTGAGAAATGCAGAGAACTGTTTTCGGAAGCTTTTCGGATAAAATAGCTTAAGACCAACAACTGCTTCGCTTATAGTTTCTTAAATAACCTTTGTATTTCGTTCTCTAACTAGAGACCATCGAGATTGAACACGCTTTTACTTAAATTTGGGCTCTTTGAGGAACGCACAAAACTGTTTTCGGAAGCTTTTCGAATAAAATAGCTTTAAACCGACAACTGCTTCGCTTAAAACATTATTACTATCGTTGTGAAGTGAAACTGTTGTTGTTTTGTAGTTTCATAATGCTAGACACACTTGAACGATTGTGTTAAATCTGCATGTTTACTTAACGTTGTAAAATCAGTAACCTTGTCCGTGTTAATTTGAAATCAACAAAGGTGCACGTGGTCACGTTTGAAAACAGTGGGATTACGATTGAGACATCTTTTCTTGTTTAACCAAGATATCGAGACCACCACCAAGAATTGCTTTGTTTCGTTCACTAGTACGACGCCCAAAAAACATTAGGTTTAGCTGTTTTATTAAGGGCATTCAACTCTGTTAGTCAGTTCTACTTCTTCTTTACATCTTGTACTCAGTTGCGAAGCAAGGCTAGGGTCGTAGCTCTAAGTTGTACTTTAAGGAACAGACCTAAGTAAGGAACGTGGATGGGCAAACAATGCCTTCCGTCAACCACACCTTCTAAGGAACATCTTCAGGTTAACTTGAACGCAAATTCTCTCGCATAGCTTGTAATTAGGACGACTGGTACAAAGATCAATAAACGAGTAATAATCCAGAGATTCCCGGTTAGCGCTCCATTGCACCATAGTTACTCGAGGGACTGGTTATGAAACTTTGCAAGTTTCAAAGGCCTTAACAAAGGTGCTGCAGTTTATGTTGAAAGTACTACGACAGTGGACAATCTTTTGTTTTGCGTTCGCACACTATGGCTGAATAACTTAACAGTGACATTCTTATTGCTTAGTTGCTCATGTAAAATTCAAAACCTATTGTTGTTTGTGCACCGTCAAGGCTAAAAACGATTACAAAAACATAAAACAAAGGACTTAGCTGAGCTTGATAACCAGATTCTTTTATTAACCATGATTGCACTATTGGAAACGTCTAGGACAAGAAATTGCCCAAAGAGATGGACCCGACGGTCAAAATTGAAAACAATTATTCGCCGACATCTCACCGAAGTGATGCTTGTGCAAATTAGATGCTGTTGTTTTACGACTGTGCTTTGTCCTACTATTATGAATGAACAAACACAAAATAATGGACAGAGAAATCATTTTTGAAAACGTTTCTTCGAAAACCCAAAAGTTTATACTTAAATGAAATTCGCGTTACACTTCTTGGCCTGCATCGTGGGTCCCTCCATGCAAGTGAAATCGGCTTAGCACATGGCAAAATATTCAGGACTACATCTGTCTCAAATCTGAGCGCGTTTACATAAAATAAATAAGTAAATGATACATTTCTATTAAATGACATATATTAAATTCCCATTTCAAAGAGTAATTTCTTCGACGGTAATGCTCAAAATCATGTACCCTGAACCCTTAGAAACTTCACTTCCTCAGTAGTGTTTAAGAACAGGGCAAGCTCTCCACCGTGAAGAAATCAAAGATGAAGTCCTCGAAGGCAAATTTCGTAACTTGAACTTTTCGCCTTCCACCAAAAAGACAACTGAATATTCATTAGAACTTTTTCTCTCCATTTATGGATATTAGATATTTTTTCTCAAGTTTAAAATTTCAGTACTGTCGAACAATCGGTTTGCCAAATAAGCTAGCGTAAGCTTTTAAAGAAACCCCTTTTTCAAGAGCGACGATGGTCATGCGATTTTCCGCCAAGAAAAGCGCTAGTTGCCCAAAAGCACCGGGCGATTTCTCGCCAAGAAAAAAAGGCGTTCTCCTGCTTCCGTCGGGTTGCCCTGGGACAAGTCTCCCCCTCCTCCAGAGTCTGTACTGACGGGCGTGCGCGACGACAGAACCAAAATTTCTCGCATCGATCGGATACCAGATTTTGTTACCCATGGTGCTCCGCTAAAATAAAAGGGATTACCGTGGCCCATCACAAGAAAAACAAGTTACTCAATGAACTACCGGTATTCAGTACTTGAAGCAGGCGCCAAGCGCAGGAAAACGCGAGAGACAAAAACACAAGTGGTTTTGTGTCTACTTTCGATTGGTCGAGAAAGTGGTGTGAATCAATCACAGAGCTAAGTAGAGCAAAACCAAAGAAAACGAGAATTACTTTCGACGCTCAATTGAAATGGCTCTATCATCCAGCAACCAACCCAAGTTCGACTTCATTTGTGGACTTGAGAGTTGGTCTGCGCCAAACTCTGATTAGAGGATAACCTGATAGCACAAATGCCGGGTGTATAGGAGCTGTTACAGCAGTATTCAGTCACACTGACCCAGCGCACGTCATTTCATGTTGTTCGATCATGATCATTTTCAATTCCTTACGGGATTCCAGGGCAGCAGAGCCAAGCAATGAAACCAGTCAAATCAAAGTAAGCTATTTTGTTTTTGTATGCCAAAAGTCGCATTTACATTAACGAAAACGTAAAAATAAAGGCCCCGTTCTTTTCAGTCATTAATAGTTACCCCTTTAAGAAAGGTATTATTAAAATCAAAGTCAAAACCAGTTGGTAATTTAAAGTAAAGGTGATGTTCAGAAAAAACAGAAAAGCCAAAATTTTCTGCGTGTGTTATAATTCCCGCAAGCGCGCCAGGTCCATTAAGGTGGATTGTCTTTGGCTGATTACAACTTGAAGTGAACGAAGTCTTCCATGACGCTAACCCGCGTGGCAGGCGGCGAAACGGGAGCCGGGAGAGGAATTGAAGGAGAGGGGTTCACAGCGGTCAAACGTTACTGCCATGATCTTGAACAGTAAAATACAGACGAATGTGGGAACTTTCACTTTCACTGCGAAACATATCGCCGTTTCTGAAAACGTTTACTTTTAACGTGACTGTGGTTTAGAATGAAGTAACTGTTAGCCGTGGGTGCGAAATTCGTTTTCCCGGGGGATTTCCTGTGTCGTTTTCATACGAACTTCCCTCTTGCAAACGTTTGAACTGATTCTAATTTCAAGACTCTGAATACTGGAAGTGATGTTGCTTTTTGCGTTTTTCCGCTGTGAAGGAGAGGGGGGATTCGTGCGAGTGAGTGAATACCGCTTTAAAAATGGTCAGACATTTGCTTCAAATTTGAGTTTCGGGTTATACTGAGAAACCTTTACCTTGTTTATTTTTTAGACAAACTGAACTGTTCACAAGATTACGCTCTCTTATTTGTGGCCTTTGCCCTGGAGGAAGATCAACCTGTGTGTCAACTACAAGGAAACTGCTCTTGCTCAGGAAGCAGTTGTGGCAGCGGCCATTTTGTCCAAAACTTTTCCACGTTCCTCAACAGCAGTGGGGTGGGCTTCCAGGGAGCTCTGATGTTAGAAACTATACTAAATCACAACACCACACCAAATTCACAAGACATGCCTCGAAGCTTAAAGAAGGTTCTACCATCAGTGTACAATGAGATCTCAGCGAATAACTTCAGCGGGGATTTCCTGGCTGTAATTGGCCGTCTTGCAAATGATGAAGGACTAATCAAAGGGATAACAAATGCTTTCAAAGCAGATGGTAAGTACTCTCTTTTTGAAATGGATCGACGCTGGGATTCTTATGACTTACTTTCTACAGAAAATAGCAGAGATGGAACACGCTCGCAGAGGTTTTAGAACAATCACATTTCCAGTTTTTCCAAATTAGCCATGTTAGCCTACTACTACAAATTACTTTCTGCGAGCTCTCTCGTTAGAAAAAACAAATGTACGCTATCTGGTAGAAAATGCGACGGAGGTTTTCAGACGATATAGGCCGATCTCTATTACCCTATTCTTACAACAACAAAATAAGATAAAATAAAATTAAAAATAAAATAAATTAAAATATATATTAATTCAATCACAGTACAACAAAATCCAGTAAACTAATCAACTGGAATTTGTTTTCGCACAATCATGCCATATTGTCTTGACCGGCTCTTCTCTCTTTACCACGATGAAGTACGCGCTGTAGAAGTTACTTGGAGGGTTAAAGAATAAATAAACCTCTATGGCTTGCTGGTTTGTTGTAGAACAATGCCCTTGGCTTAAAGATTGTCCTCGAAATTGCACAGTTGCCATTGAATCTACCCTTCACGGCGAACTTTTCATTTTTCATATTTCAGCACAGTTTTGGTCACTGTCCTTGATTTACCACCCACCAGAAAGGTTTTATTTACTATGTTCCAGGGGGGAAAGAACTTCTTTGTTATTTCTAGCACAGTAGTCAGACTAGGTGACTGGGCTATAAAAGACGAAGACCATATTCTATGTTCTAGCGGTCAGGTAACGTGGGCTCTGAAAACAGAGCCTACGTTAACTGACCGCTGGTCTCGTGGCCCAATTTGACGTCACGGACAATTCAAAATGGCGGCGCGCAGAGTTGAATGTTGGCCCTCTTTGGAGAGGAATTTCAGTGGGATCGGATGCACTTCAGAAGCTAAAACCACGGTCAGTAACTCAACTTAGTGTTATCTTTTTATTGGCGATTTCAAAAAATACCCCGTTTCTGGAGTGACCTTCTCCTTTGAGATGTCTGGCTTGTTATCAAAACTCACTTGAGCTTAATATTATCGTTCTTGTTCCATGTTGTTAACAGCAACCTTCAAAACATTAGCAGTGGAACTTCCCTATCCATTGGAAGGCAGACCGTCTAACTGGCTGGAGAAGGTTCGTCTCGGTATGCAAGACGTCTTCCGCTCAGATCATTATTACTTCTGGAATGCAGATCCTTCACTACCGGCTGTCTTCATCACGGATACCTCGAACTTTCCAGGACACACGAGGCAGTGCTACCACCAAAGCTGTGACGACATCTATCACGTGACCTCGGATATGATTACGTTTTTAGCGCGAACGACGGACAGTTTAGTGAAGGTGGCCACCAATATGACAAACGAGAAATGTCAAATGAAGAAAGTTGGTATGGTTATTGTGGTTATCATTTTACATGTAAATAGGATTCAAATGACAGTAATCTGCCCTGCCCTGCCTTTGAAAATGTACTAAGAATAGATGGCGCTGAGATGAATTTGGTGAAATTTTGTCACTTTATTGGTAGATTTGACCATTTTGTTTGATTAGATCAAATTTTGTTTACACTGTTGTACATTCAATAATTACGAGGTCTACTCTGATACTTTTCGTAAATTTATGGGATCAATTTGGCGATCTTGACGAAAAACTCTTATTTAAGCATACAATAAGACTTACTGTATTTAAGTAGTACCCACTACTTCCATATTTACAGCGAGTATTCGGCAACAGGTACCTTGAATAAACGAACGAGTTGTCCACACTCGCTTCCGATTAGTTTATATACAATGGAATTGAATTAGCTTACGACATACTGTAGCTTGCACATGCGCCGAACCGTAAAATCATGATTTAAGAAGGCAAAGGGCACCAATCTGGCTGCCCACGTACCAGGGACCCCACGCAGGAGTTTAGTCGTTCATGTTATCATCTTTATTAAGTTTAATCTCTCTTTTTAAGTGGACTGTGGTCACGACCTCACAGCAGACGAAGGTGAAAATACCACTCCCTACTATGACACGCAGTACCCTAACAATCTGGACTGTGCATTGACCATCTCAGTGGACGCTGAACAGAAGGATCTCAGTCTCAAGTTCACGACGTTTGATTTGGAGGAGAGTTCAGACTGTACCGCTGACTACGTGGAGATTAGGAATGGAAAAGATAAAGCAGCACCATTAACTGGTAATTGATGACGAGACGAAGAACTAGAAAGACCGTTAGGAAATACGAATATTATATCCCATGGGCTTATATATAGGTTTGGTTGGTTCTCAACGAATTAATGCTACTTTATTCTCACTAATGTTCATGCGGGTAATTAATTTTGCGGAAATGACAATAAAAGCTGGAGAGAGAGCCATGTTTCGTGGTGTAATGTTTGCGGTTTCAAGAGAAAAATTGCTCAAGGGGCCTCAACTTTCGCACAAACATCATAATTCAGTCCTGTAGTCAACATTAAAGCTGCCAAATAAGAAAGCTCACTTTGGCGAAACATTTAGAAGGGCAATAACTATATCATTCGCCGCTGCGTAGCTGGTGGGATTGTTTGCGCCAAGGTGAAGTTTAAGCCACGAGGGGAATGGGGAGAAGGCTATGTTTTCTCGCGGATTACGCAACTAGTTATTGCGGCTCACGCCGCTTAAGGCAGCTTCGGCGCCAAACTTTCAAAGGTATGACTACAAGTATGAGATAGCAGTTTAAAAAGTAAGACAGACACTGCACTGAACTAGGTGTTTTGTGGAGGGAGGGGATAGGAATCATCTGATGAATTTTTATCATTTAAAATGTAAATGCGATACTTTTCAAAGAAGAAAAACTTCCTTAACATCAGTTTCCATATGTTCCAAAGGATCACTTATGGAATTTCACGATAATAGAGAAGAAGGAGTTCATTTCGACTTTTACCTTTCCTTTTATGAAATCTTCACAGGAAGGTACTGTGGGAAAACACTGCCAGAGCCTATCAAATCCTCGAACCAGTCCCTATACGTCACATTTCACTCAGACGAGCTCGGCGCCTTCAAAGGATTCAAAGCGGAGTGGAGTTTAACTCCTGAAACCACGAGTGCTGTGAAAGGTACTTTCCAGTTCCTATATGAACATTTTACTTTTAATTTCTTATCAGGACTTTTTCTCCACGGTAAAGGTATAAAGATCAGAAAGCCCACTCGCTAATCAGTCACCAGGCCACACTCTGTTTCTCTAGCGTAAACGTGGATCAATTTCAAGTCCGGCAAAGGCATGCATCCGGCATTTTACGATTGAGGTTAAGCCGTAAAAGGTCCACGCATTGGCGCTTAACTTCCCTGGCTTCTTTAGCATGAAGCAAACAGGAGTTTTTTTACACCCACACCCTTACCTGGTTGGTATGCTAAGGTATCGCAGGGTTAACCCCCACCGCATTTTTCACGATTCTCTAACGGTTTGCGAGTACCCATTTACTCACCTGGGGCCCGTTTCTCGAAAGCCCCGATAACTCTTCGGGCCCGGAAAGCTATTTTATGCGTGCAGTGTTTACATTAAAGACTCAAATTTTGTTGGTTTTAAAAGCTGAGTTATAAAATTCTAAGTTGATTTTAGAAACAAGTCGTGCTGATATGGGGGCTAAAAACTACGCCAACGTTCTATAGATTTTGATTTTAAAATATAGCTGCGGGCCCGAAGAGTTATCGGGACTTTCGAGAAACGAGCCCCTGGGTGAAGAGAGGCAATGCGAATTTAAGTGTGTTATTATAGACAGCACCTGGATCCCAGAAAGCGACTTGCATCCCTCAAATCGAATTGAAGTTCGGTGTCTTGATCAAGCGGCGGGCATTTTTGATAATTTATACACGGTACGGTTAGACAGTGTGAAGTCTGGAAAAGAGGCACCAGGGGATCAAAAGTTTGGAGATGTTTCGGGGATTCCGATCGCGTCCCGAGAACAGTTTCGACTTCTTGGCTCCAGACCCCCCATTCCAAATGGCTGCATCGGTTCCAAAAATGTGAGTGGCGGCCTTTCGCAGTACGATAATTCTGCTGTGAACTGATCTTCCTGCTGTGTAGTAGGGGCTAAATACCTTTAGTCTAGGCACGAGGCAATAACCTTACGTGATTCTTATGAACTAACTTACATCCTTTTTTTCTGTCACACAATAGCCTGTTGTCGAGGAATATGGCAGCTGATTGGCTTTCTTGTCATGACGTCACTGGCGTTTGTTCTCTGAGGAGTTCAACCCAAGTTTTGATGGTTTTGTTCATTTTAGAGGATACACCGTATAGCGCTTTTACTTTGAACGTAATTTTTAATCAGTTGTATGAGTACAATATCCTATAAAAAAATCATTTTTGTTAAATAAGTAAATATTAAAGATAAACTTAAGAAACCTCGACGTTTCGACGTCGTCATGACGCCATTATCAAAAGAAAGATAATTATTCTAAGATTGCGAGTACACCTACTTGAAGTTGAAAAAAGTTGAAAAATTAGCGTAAGGTATTAAACAATGGTTATTATTTGGGAGCTCTATTCCTATGGAAACTTGGGTATGTAACCGTAAATTCTGGAACAAAACGCCACTGTTGATTTCCAAGATACCAATGCTCCATAGAAAATGTTATTTTGGTGTTAATTACTTAAAATAAATGAGTTGCAACTGTTTTTGTCATGTATCTTGGTTTAAAGCAGTCACTGGACAAAGCAAATCAAAGATCGCTGTCGTATTCTGAGCACACTGTCATGGTTTTACGCAAATTTCTGCAAACGTATGCAAATCAAACTCCACAAAAAGTCGTGCCACTTAGTTGGCGAACGAGCTTTCGCGGAGACTTCAAATTAACACTGCACGAAAGAATCCTTGGGCTTACTGCACCCAAATATTAGCGAAGAATAGTTTCGTTAAGCTTTTGATATATTTTACTACGTGATCAGTGATCAAAGCAATTGATCAATTGATCAATTGATCA
The DNA here is from genome assembly GCA_964030785.1 of Siderastrea siderea. NCBI lineage: Eukaryota > Metazoa > Cnidaria > Anthozoa > Scleractinia > Rhizangiidae > Siderastrea > Siderastrea siderea. The sequence continues at coordinate 47,318,803 of OZ034969.1, read as the reverse complement.
GTGATCAAAGCACTTTTCATGTGGAACAAGTGTTTTCATACGTTTGATCACTGAGCACTTTTCAGACAGCAATCGAAGTGATCATGTGGAACCTACTCAAACAGTGAACGCAACGTTTTTGTTGCTCTCCTGCGTCACAAACTGGCACTGCTGACTGCTCGATCTACAGTCAACTCTTGATGACGGACACCATCGGGACCAACTACATTTGGTGACTGTAGTGCAGTTTAGAGTCCGTAATAGCGGGAGCTGTTTTCAGGAATTTTAATTTCCCGGGACTTCAGCTCCTGTCTGTAATAACTGGATGTCCGCAAGGCGAAAGTTGACTGTACCCAACAATTCGAGAGGCTTATTATGTTATTTTGCCTTTCTTTCGCCTGGTCATGGTACCTCGCCAAATACCTGCGAAAGACCTCGTACTCACTTGGGATAAATTTGGATAACTACTGTAGATATTTTAAAAAGGCATGCCTACTGTATAGGGGAACCAGGCTTAAAACAATCATAAGTTCGTTTACAACAGCCAATTTAGATTGCTGACTAACAGTTTCATTGTTCAACTATTAGTTAAACACCATTCAAACTCTTTAGCCTTAGGTATGCCAAGTTAAATGTATGGAGGTCACGTCAACCATAAAAATTTTAACCGCTCATTTTAACCCTTGGGAGTACAAGGTGGGGGGGGGGGGGGGTGGATGCCACCCCCATAAGGTTTTTCTTAAATTTTTCCAAGACGAATTATTATCTAGATCTACCGTTTTCAGTAGCTGTGCGCATATCCCTAGACACATTTTGACGCACGTTTGGTGAGAATCGGTTACTATGGTTACGAGATATGACGTCATAAATAGCAGGTGTTCGAGCCATTTTTGAAGAAAAATGCGTGTTTTTTGCCCTTTTTAGGTGAAAAATGCAAAAAATATCAACAAAAAGCAGCAAAATGTTTAATTATGTCATATTCTACATGACCAGCATAAAAAATTTCCAATTTTTAACGTTTTTTGGCAATTTGTAATTTTCGGTCAAATCCAAGATGGCGGACATCTTGGATGACGTCGCAGGCCCACACCAGCGCGGCAACCCATAATATGTACCTCATCTTGTATAGCACATCAAAGGCTATCTACTAAAGGTGAAATCTTTCGAAATATTGAAACATAGGGAAAACCCAAGGAGGGGGTCCATCAGCCCCCCCCTCCCCCCTTGTACTACCGTGGGGGTTTGACTTTGCTTCTACGTCCGAGGGTTAAACTCTCAAAAATTATTTGAGTGGGTGCAAAGTTTCCTGTCATCATAAGAGTTTGTTGTGGAGATCTAGGGTTCAGACAGAGAGGACTTTAAAGAAAGACAAGACAAATTTTCGACAGGACTTAAGAAAACAGTGTGTGAACCAATTTTGAGAAAGTCAGAACGCAACGATTGGCCCAATTTATTAGCATTGTATAGGAATGGCCATTGTAGTTGGTGGATTGTGCCAGTTCTAACAAAACAATTTAAACCTGCTTAGACGTGGCCTTTAGACTCGACTTAGACTTTGTTTCGGCAATCGGCCCATTGTTTTGAGACCAGTTTTCAATTTAGTGTCGAAAGTGATGTGTTTGCTTTAGTTTTTCTTTACTATGCTCTCTGACTGGCTAAAAAAGCTCGCACCACTTTCTCAACCAATCAGACGTAAACCAAAACCAATCGTCCCTTGGTGGCACGCGTTTTCCTGCGCTTAACACTAATTACTTGTACTTGCTTGGATTTCCAATTGGCTTATTTTGTGTTTTGTGCCTTTTTTGATTGGTTAGAGTAATTACTTTGGTTTGGTTTTGCCACACTCATTTCAAAACCGCTCTAATGTTCCAAAATTTGCCATACTAAGTCTTATTAGGCCTCGGTCAATTTAACGGCTTCAACGTCACTCAACATTGTTAAATAGAGCGGTTTTCAATCGAGTGTCGAAAGTAATTCTCGTTTTGCTTTGGTTTTGCTTTACTTTGTTCTGTGATTGGTTAAAAAATCTCGCGCCACTTTCTCGACCAACGAGAAGTAAAACTCAAACCAATCGCAACCTGGTCGCACGCGTTTTCCCGCCCTTAGAGCCTGTTACATGTATCTGCTTCGAGTTCGGATTGGTTCACAGGGTAATTTGTGTGTGTTGTGGTTGGCTGGGGTTATTAGCTTGGTTGTGGCTTTACGACACTCATTTGAAAACCGCTCTAAACTTTGTTGCACGAATGTTTAATTCATAGCAATCAAACATTGTTCAACATCACTCAAGGTCCTTCAGAATCAGTCAACGGGGTGCCCACCTGTGTTTATACTTAACTTGACGAACTCCGCAATGTTGAACGGATTTGGGAACGTTGATTTTGTTAGGCCAGGGCCCTAATCGACCATCACGTAATAAACCAGTAAAAAATGAGAAAAAAATTCTGTGACCTTTGACGCTGAAACTCTTATGGTCGTATTGAGTCTTCAGACGTAATTACACTTTTGTAAAAGAGTTTGAGACGTCCCTTCAAGTCAGAAATTTCACAAATAAACTTTGTTTCACCACTCAACTTTTAGCAATTTCTACATTCAAGTACCACACCGAATGGGAAGACATCCAATGTCTAAAAATTCCAACCTCGTCCTCAGGACCCTTTCCTCTTCTTTTAAATTTGGGAAAAGTCCTGGGAACGAGGTGTTAAAATTCTTAAATATGTTATTGCGAATCCGTAAACTTGTTTATCAGTCGTTCTGTCATGGCAAATACTGGAAAGGATAACATTTTGTTTGCAATTTGTTGGCAATAATGAAAGCATTTTTCAAGAATAAAGTTGTGGGAGATATCTCTTGTTGAGCTGATAATTGAAAGCATCATCTTCTTCTTCATCGAACCTCAGTATTATCCGGTCTACATTTTCAAGAGGAATAACCGAGATAATTTTGTCTGGATAACCGATGTAAATAACTGTAGGAGCTTGTTACGAAACAACCGGCAAGAGTTAATGGAGCAAAGATTTCGTTCGATTCTGCGTATATAGTCCTATCGATACGAATTGATAAATTTAAGGAATATGAAATTGCTCTGAAAAACCACATTGTTATCCCAGACATTGAAGGCCAGCTAAACGCATCTCTAATGACCCAGTCATTATTTTTCATAATGACAGTAAGGCTACTTGCGTAGAGCACTCTGAGGTGACCTTCTTTATGTGCAGACTTCTTGATATTACGTACACATTTAGCACTCCAAACGCCATTAACGTTATTCTGTTATTCCTCTGTGGTATAACCGGATTACCACTCTGAAAGCAGAATAAAAAAATGTCTTCTCTAATCTCCGGGTTTAATGACATACACTTAACTGTGCTAAACAGTTTATTTGTCTCGAGAGTCTCAAAGAAAAACTAAAGAGAACTCTTTCTTTCATTTAAGTTGACAACAGAAGGACGAAGAAAACAACCATGACATTAACAGCTCATTCGATTATTTTGTTCGACAGTGAGCGAGTCTCGTTTGCAACAAGAAGCTGTCAACATTCCCAGAGCCGTTTTTGTAGATTCTCGTGCGTTTTTTGTCAGTTTGGTCCAGTATTTTTTCCTTAGAGGTTATAAAAGCATTTTCTCTGCTGGACGCTTGCTACAAATACTCGACAGCAATTCAACGGCACAAACACAAACTTCTCTATCTTCCCGCTTCTCGTCAACGCGGAAGTGCGGCCAAAATTCCCCCCACTTTTGTGATTCACCCGAAGTAAATTTTCAAGCAAGCGCAACTGTTGATGGGGATACAGTTGAGTTTAGATGTATCAAATTATTCCATTCGTGTTGCCTGTTTTCTCAAAACAACCCTTTTCCATGTATCTCTTCAATAACAATCATAGGGGGTGTCCACCGACGTATATGTAGCGGTCGTCACCTCGGTCGACTGTCGGTAGACATATCGGTTGATATATCGGCGGGGTGTCGGTCTAGAGGCGGCCAAGTGTCCGTCGAGTATCGGCCGTGCTTCGGCCGATATGTAGCCGACAGTCGGCCGTCTATCGGTCGGCCATCTAGCCGACTATCGGTCGATAGTCGGTCGATGTTTGGTCATTACTTTGCCGACAGATCACCGACATATCACCGACACTTGGTCAAAGTGGGATCTTTGTTCGCTGATGTAGCGGTCGACACCTCGGTCGACTGTCGGTCGCCAAATCGGTCGATACATCGCCAGGTGTTGGCCGAGTGGCGGCCGAGTTTCGTCGAGTATCAGCCGATATGTGGCCGACAGTCGCCCATCGGTCCATGGTCGGTCTTTACTTCGCCAAAGGTTCACCGATTTGTCGACCGAGATGTCATCCTGGACCACTCTGTCGGTGGACACCCACTATAAGAAGAGGGATCAATTATGGTTTCTGGGCAACCAAGAGAATCGGCGGAGAGTCGGTGACTTATCGATCGAGTATCAGCCGATATGTGTGTCAACCGATAGTGTCCACCGAGTATCGGTATCAAGCGGTGCCGATTGACGACTGATACAGCACCACTTGACCGACGGTTCACCGATATACTGCCGACACAATACTGCATCGTTGAGGCAACGGAAATCAAACCAAACGAGGACAGCTTGGAATTTTCAGGATTTTAATGACACAAAAATCTGAAGCTTTGAAATACAATCACAAAGTAATAATTTTGAGTCGCCTATGATGAAACTCCTAGAGCACATTCAATCAATCGACACAATACAATGTTATTCAAAACTTACGCTTGTCCAAGCTTGTCCACAACAACCAGAAAAATGAGCGTAAACATACCGAAAATTAAACGTTAAAAAACCATACAATAAACATCCAAAATCATTGTCGAGTCCAGTTCGAAACATGATACTCCTATTTTGTCCTTCGGCCACGAGGCAAATGAACTTTGAGCGGCTCGTCCCAGTCCTTGTTTGCCTTGTGCGAACCATTCCCCCCTGCAATGGGGAATTCCTATTCAACATTCTCCTCAAATCCTTCAACAGGGTAAATAACACAGATTTTGGTAATCGGTCGTGAGTACTGCCCTTTGCAGTCGTCACTTTAACATTCCTGACAAGGTTGTCCTCTCCCGGAAAAGCTTCCACGACTCTCCCTGCCTGCCACTTTCCCCTGACAGCATTAGGGTCTGCTACAACGACAAAATCACCGACTTGCATGTTGCGCTTGCTTGCATTCGACCTTTTTCTGGGAAGAAGATGAGCCAGCACATTTCTTGACCATTTCTTCCAGAATGAATCTATATTCGTTGGCAGAACTCAAACCTGTGTCGTGGGTTTAACGTGTTACGGAAGGGACCTTGGAACACTGTGTTAGTAGCTCTTCCCAAGAGAATGTCGTTTGGGCATAGGTAAGAGCCATCATCGGGGTCTTCAGGTATTCTTCCAATGGGTCGTTGATTTAGCAGATTGGCCACTTCAAGAAGACATGTGTATAACTGGAATGGGGTCAGCGTGGCTTCTCCGATGGCTTTCTCTAACGCTGACTTCGTTGACTTCACCATGGACTCTGAGCAACCATTTTGGTGGGAGCTAATGGTGTTGTAAATTGCCACTTCATGCCTCGTTCTGCACAATACTCTCGCAGCTTATCTTTGTCCCAACCATCAATCACGGAGCGCAACTCGCGTTCTGCACCAACCATTTGCGAACCGATACCTGACAAAAGCATCTTTGGATACCCACGATATGAAAAGAACCTCCTCAACACTTGAAGGAACTCCATTGTACTAGCGTAAGTGGCCAGCTCGCAATGTTCAGCTCTGGTGTTAAGACATGTAAATATCACCCCATAGTGCTTCGTTGTCTTGTTGTAATCGCACGAGGTATACAGAAATTGCGGCGTATGCGACTGCTGTCGGCAGGACGGCACGTTTGCCATGAACTGCGTTTCAACTCTTGTTTCCATTTCTCGACAAAAGGTACAGTGACGTTTGACAACTTTGGCGACGTTGTGGCCTTTAATGAACCAATACTTCCTTCGCGTCTTTGCAGTAGTGGTAGCAACACCTGAATGACCGGATTGATGTGCTTCACGGGTGAAAAGTACGGATATTCAATGCTTGTAAGGCAGGAGAACTGGACGCGTGTTAGCATATGACACTAGGCAAGGATCAGCTCGACCCCCTACTCTAATGATACCTCTCTCATCGGTAAATGGGCTTAGCGTTTTGAAATCTCTTCTTTCCTTCTTTCGAGCAAGATCTAACTGTGTTAACTTAAGCCAGTATTAATCGGCAGCTTCCACGTCTTTGGCTGAAAGCGGGCCCATCTTTGTTTCTTGGTTGTCTAGCGTATGGTGACCTGACTTGGTACGGAGGTTGTGACAAAACCTGAAGACATACGCCGTGACACGGAGCAGTCTCCTCCATCTTGAGAAGTCCTCACAATTTAAAATGGGTTGCGACACGGCAATGGGACAGGAATTGTGTACTTTTCTTCTTTCTCTGTCGACGTCCTTTGCTTCAGGTGTACCTCGTACCTTTGGCCATAACTCCTCGGGTGTCCGTAGAAATTCTGGACCTCCAAACCACCTTCCATCCAATTCATCAGGTGAGATTCCCTTTGTGACATCATCGGTAACATTGGCATCAGTCGGACAATGAGACCAGTCAGAGGGCTTCGAATTGGTTTGTATTTCCTCAACACGAGAAGAAACGAACCGCTTGTAACTGCGTGTTTGACCCTGGATCCAGGCAAGGGCAACCAGGCTGTCTGTCAAATAGCGTACTCCTTCAAAATTGAGACGCGATTCTTCCAAAATGGTCTTGCCGGGACGACTTGCTAGCACGGCTCCTTGGAGTTCGAGGCGAGGAATTGTCAGCTCCTTTAAGGGTGCAATTCTTGATTTGGCGGCAATAAATCGAGCGCTAAACGTTCCGTCTTGCAACTTCCACCTGGCGTAAGCGCACGTGCCAAAGGCCAACCGAGATGCATCACAGAATACAACAAGTAACGGGTCTCCGAGCGCACCAGAAGGCGTCAGGCAGCGGTGAAACTTCACATTGTTGAGCGCAATCATTTCTTGGAATTGCGCAGTCCATTTCTTTCTTGCTTCAGGCGGAACATCTTCATCCCAGCTTAGCCCAAGCTGCCACAGCTCCTGCATAGCGATCTTGGCCTTGATAACAACCGCTGCTCCAGCCCCTATTGGGTCAAATATTCCTGAGAACTTGCTGAGAATCACTCTTTTTGTCAACTTCAGGGGTACTGAAGAATTTTTATTGCCTGGCGGGGCTGACTTTCCTGCGAATTCAATCTTGATTTTAAAGGAAAATTTGTCTTCCTTGGGTAACCAGACAGTTATTAATACTTTCTCTGTGTTAGTGTCTCATCCAAGTACTACTTCTCCTGGGTCTTCGTCACCGTTGGTTGGTGCATTGGAAATCTATTTCTTCACATGAAACCCTCCCATTGCAAGGACGTCATCGATATCGGATATCAAAGTTTTCGCCTCCTTTGTGCTTCCAACAGTCACATATGTCGTCCACATAAGCGTTCTTGCTGATTGATTCCGCGGCTTTAGGCTTGGTCGCTTTGCTCATCTCTGCCATCTTGCGCATTGCTGTAAGGCCATTTTGGGGGCGGGGCGATCTCTAAACGTGAGAACAGTCTTAACGTAGATATCTGGTTCTCGCTCTGTTTCGTAGTTGCGCCAGATGAATCGGTGTACATGCTGATCTTCTGAATCGGTGTACATGCTGATAGGGACCATGTGATACATCTTCGTGATATCACCGCAAACAGCAACTTGGCTTTCTCGGAATCGAAAGAGGACGCCAAACAGATTGTTCAACAGATCAGGTCCTTTAAACCTGTAATCATTTAGAGTGTGACCATTGAAAGATGCTGAACTGTTAAAGACGATTCTGATAGGCGTGGTTTTCTTTTCTGGACGAACAACAGCGTGGTGAGCAACATAATGAACTGGCCCTTTCCACTCGTCAATTTCTCTCTTGGTCAGCTTCCTGGCAAAGTTCAGTTCCTCCATTTCTTTATCTGTAGATTGTATTCATCAGCGTAATCGGGATTCTTCATAAGACGTCGTTCGGCGGACTCCAGCTTCTTAAGAACTTGTGAATAATTGTCGGGTAAATTGGCCGGGTCTCGTTTCCATGGGTACTTCATTATCCATCTGTTTCCTTGTAGTTTACATGAATCTCCTATCAGCTTCAGTACAGTTCGCTCGTCTTGCGACATCTTGGCTTCTTCGCATGTGCACGGGGACACAGACACTCCCATAGATTCTGTCTTCCAGAAATCGGCCAGGTCGACGGGCGTGGCAAGACGGACGAGTAGAACTCTTTTGACCTCCCACATAGCATCTCTTGAATTGCTTCCAAATACGACCCACCCCAAAGGACTTTTTCGCGCCACGAGACCATCCTTTACTTTCGTCTCTCCCACGAAAACGAGGGTAGTTGATTCCAACTGACAGGTCAACAGGCCTCGACTTTCGGTGAAGCTCGCCAGCAGGTAAATCAAAGAATCTTGCAATCTTGCTCACATCTATTGCGGGCGTCTCTTCTGATATTTGGGGTATGCCCAGTGCTTGAATCATTTGCACAAATTGACCACCGCCTTTACACATTGGCACCTTGTACAGCTTTGTGTCAAGTTCCTCCTCGGCTCCGCCCACTTTGGTAATGACAGTTTTGACAGGTTTTCCTCCAAACCAAGCTTCTCTGCACACGCGCTACGTATCACACTGACTTGTGCTCCGCTGTCATAGAACACACTTGCTTCGACGAGCTCACCACTGCTCTCTTTGATGAAACCGGACACTACGGGAAGGATCGTTTGGTTGTTGTCCTGAACAAAGGAAACTTGCACTGGTGGATTTGACCTGTCAGCAATGTAATGAAGCAGCTTATGGTCTGGCCTTCTGCACATGGTTCCGTCTGGGTGTTTTTCTTTACATTCTCCCCTGTGCAAGCAGTTAGATGAATCGTGACCCTTGCTTCGCTTAAAACAAGAGAAACACGCTCGTTGCTCTTTAACGACTTTTCAACGCTCCTGTGGTACCATGGCGAGAAATCTTGAGCACTGATCAACGTAGTGGTTTTCTTTGCAGACGTAGCATTGAATAGGCTTGGGCTTGTTATCATCAAACGTTTTCTTGTTGTTCCTACCTCCAATTGGGTCATCTGACGTCACCAAGTTAACACCGGATGCACCGGACGTAGAGCCACCTTTCCGTATCGCTGCACCGGAGCGTAGGCGCGCTGACATTTCTTCATCCATCCAGCTCAGGAGATTGGCCATAGAAGCTTCGAACTTCTGGAGATTGATATGCCGAGCCCAGACTTTAAGGTCGTCCCTAGTCATCTTTCTTTCAAGGAAAGATATCACGTGGGTGTTGTCCGAACATTACCGAAGATGTCCCAAAGACTTCCGAACATTGCGACGATCCCCGAAGATGTTCCGATGATTTCCGAAGGTTGCCGAATGTCGTGGTGCGAAGCTCGAAATCTCGCGGTGATCTCGTTTGCTTGTTATTTAGGACTCAAACGCGACATTTAGCGCCGTTCACTAGACTACTTTGGGTGGAAATTGAACTGAATTTTTCACGTTAATGGTTGATAAACAAGTACTCCGGAATTGTGAGTCAGGCGTGAGAAATTGTCCTCGATGCGTGAGATCGATGTCTTTGATCCACAGGCGTGAGACTCACGTATAATGCGTGAGAGTTGGTGGGTATAGACCAAATCGACGTGAGCCTTCTTGACCTCTTCTAAAGCTTTCAAAACTTCTGTCGGTGGGCGTTAAGCCTCCAGCAAGGTGCGTGTCGAGTTGATTGTTCTCGTTAACGCGCTCTTTGCGGCCCGGCGAACATGCTTAGCTTTCTCTGCTTTATCATCCTCCTTCCCCATTGCATTTATTCCGATTCCTCAGCGACGATGAGTACCAAAACCTTCAGATAATGGATCGTTGAGGCAACGGAAATCAAACCAAACGAGGACAGCTTGGAATTTTCAGGATTTTAATGACACCAAAATCCGAGGCTATGAAATACAATCACAAAGTAAATAAATTTGAATCGCCTATGATGAAACTCCTAGAGAACATTCAATCAATCTGACACAATTCAATGTTATTCAAACTTACATTTGTCCAAGCTTGTCCACAACAACCAGAAAAATGAGCGTAAATATACCGAAAATTGAACGTTAAAAAACCATACACTAAACATCCAAAATCATCCGTACAATTGAATGAAAGTAAAATCACACAATGTGTAGATCTCATGAAAAAGAAATATATCTCTTATTGGAACCAAACCCTTCAACATTCGCAAAAATTAGTTTTTATTACACATTCAAAAAGAATTATAGCCTTTCTGCCTACCTAGATCTAACAAGAAAGAACCCATCTAGAAAATCATTAGTAAAACTGAGAATCAGCAGTCATAAACTTCGGATTGAAACAGGTAGATACGACAAAATACCTCGTGCTGAGAGGTTATGTAGTCTCTGCAATTGTACCAAAATTAAAGATGAAACTCATTTTTTACTAGATTTCCCCAGCTATTCTTCGATAAGAGATGTGTTCTTTTCTAAAATAGAACCTAAAATCACATTTCTACGACTATTATCACATGAGACTTTACTGTCACATCTTATGAATTGTACTGATTATTTTATAAATATTCAATTAATTTCATGCTTTGAACAGAGAGACAAACTAGTTACAAAGGCTACCTCTCTAAATGGTTAAAAATAAGAAATGGTTGTAATCTATTTAGTTATTTTAATTAATTAAGTAATTAATAATTAAATTTAAGTGGCTTTTGCAATACTGTAATACTTTGTTATAGTCATGCAAATTAAGGCTCGTTGTTGTTGTTGTTGTTGTTGAGTCCAGTTCGTAAACATGATATGCCACGAGGCCAAATGAACTTTGATCGGCTCGTCCCAGTCCTTGTTTGCCTTGCGCGAACCAAATACCAATGCTATCGCGACCGACTGTCGGTCGATCTGTCGACCGACGGTTGACTGATGATCGGTCGATACATCGGCCACATATCGGCCGACACACGGCCGATACTCGACCGACACTCGGCCGCCAGTCGACCGATATGTCAACCGACAGTCGACTGAGGTGTCGACCGCTACATCGGTGGACACCCCCTATAAGACACAAGATCCGTTCAATGTTCCAGCACAGAATTTCCAGTCACATCAGCAAAATCAAACATTGCACCATACAAGATCTCTGAGTATGTAATCAATACCGGAAATCGACTGTTCTTATCAACTGTGTATGTTTCACAATCGACGCAAGTATCACTGAAAGAGACTAGCACATTTAGTAAAATAGCAACTAGATATGAGAGGAGAATGTTGGAAATTGAGGGAGATGTTCTTTTTTGAAAAAGGTCAAATGTACAGAACATACCCAGCCGTACAAACGTCTGTAAATGTTGTAAATTTTGAAAGCAACATTTGAAACCGGTTTCTATCCTTTTACTTTCAAACTTCGCATGTTAATTAAATTTTATATGCGTTTTCTAGTTACAATCTTTGTTTGTTTATCGGATGAATTTCAATTTTAAAGATGTAAACAGCGACGTCAGCAAAGATACGCCTATCGAACACTACTCGAGCGTGAAATCATTAATAAACAACACTAGTTATCACGGCCCTAATCAGCGGGAACTCCATTACCCAAGCGTTCTGATACATCAGCACCTAAATCTCCGACAAGGCCCGAAAACACAGCGAACTACTCTCTTGGGGAGTAGTACTGGAGTAGTGAGTCGAGCAGCATGCTCAAGGCGGCTAGGAGCTTCGGGTCTCCGTTCTTTCTGGCATTTATTGCGTTATTTTGCCATCTTGCATTTGCTAATACGGACCACAAGCTTCCTAAGATCATCACAAAGCCGTTTAGGGAAAACCAGCTTCTTCCATCGTGTTATGAGGGAAAAGTACTCATTCAGCCTGGACAGCTCATTAGAGTCTCTTTGTCAAAGTATGGCTTTCGGAAATCAGGAGTGAGCCTTTCGAGATGGTCAAAGCGTGGTCAGACTGTGTTACTAGTAGCCGGACATGATCCACCAATCGACATTACTATCTACTCAGATGTGGCTATGAATCCTGGCCCTCAAGATATGAACAGGTTGTATTGTACAAACTCGAAACGAAAGGATCGGTCGCGCCATTATTCAAATTTGGTTCAAGTTCCATTGACTGCACCGGATATTGTTCACAACAATAGACCGCGGCTTATGAGGTGTTGTGTGCTGAATGCCCGGTCAATTAGGAACAAAGCGCCTGACTTTGTTGACTATATTTGTGATTCTCAAGTCGACATCGCTGTTATAACTGAAACCTGGTTAAAATCTAGTGATTCCGCTGCTAAGATTGCTGCTACACCGCCGGGATACCGGTTATTTGACCATCCTCGCCCAGACAGACTTGGTGGTGGTACTGGAATTCTGGCTCGGGACTCGCTTGTTGTTAAACAAGCTAGAGCGGGATTTTCGATACTTTTGAGTACTCGGAGTGGATTATTGTATCTGGTTCTGCTCGTCTGCGCCTTCTTGCTATCTATAGGCCGCCCTACTCACCAAGCCATCCGCGTACTGTGAGCATGTTTATCGCAGAATTCGCCGAGTTCCTGGAATCTGTTGTCATGACAACTGAACCTTTGGTGCTGACTGGTGATTTCAACATCCATGTCAATATCGAGTCTGATAGTGACGCAGTTCGCTTTCTGGACCTTTTGTCATCGATGGGCTTGCAACAGCACATTGGCTTTCCTACTCATATCTCTGGGAACACTTTGGATTTGCTAATATCAAGGACTCTGGATTGTAATCTTATACATGATGTCCGGCCTGGTGCTTATTTCTCTGACCACTGCTTGGCATTTTTCACCATAAATGTTTCTATGCCTCAGCTGTCTAGGAAAAAGGTCTCTTTTAGGAAAGTGAAGGCTATTGATACAACATCATTTACGGATGATTTGTCTGCTTCAGAATTGTGTCAACACCCGCCATCTGAGCCTGCGCTACTAGTGGACTGCTATAATACTACACTTGCAGAATTACTCGATCGCCACGCGCCACTTAAAACTAAAACCGTTACGGTTAGACCACAAGTACCCTGGTACTCCGAGGAAATTCGCGAAGCTAAGAGAGCGCGCAGGCGCGCTGAAAGGAAGTGGAGAAAGACTGGGGGTGCCGCTGATTTCGCTTCATTCAAACGGCACAAAAATCATGTTACGCATTTACTGAAAGAAGCCAAATCTGCCTTCCTCACGGATTTTGTCAGCCAGAACTGCGATGACCAAGGCAAGTTGTTTCGGGCTGTGAAAGATCTTTTAGTGGAAAAGAGCTCGTTATGCTTCTCGGACTATGCGGACAAATCAGCGCTGGCTAATGACATTGGAAAGTATTTTGTGGAAAAGATCAACTGTCTGTGCGATGAGCTTGACCAGGGTGATGTCTCGGACACTCAGGTCCAGGATGACGGTGCTGTAAACAGTGACTCGTTAACTCACCCGACTAGAATTGAAGCTTTCAAGCTGTTGACTGAGGAAGATGTGCGCATGCTCATTGCGAGCTCGAAATCTACGTCCTGTTGCCTCGATCCCATACCAACGCACTTGTTAAAGTCCTGTAGTGGGCCACTTATTCCGGTAATCACCAAGATAATTAACAACTCCTTGGAATTGGGTATCTTCCCTGAATGTTGGAAAGAGGCTATTGTCATACCATTGTTAAAGAAACTGGGACTGGATTCTATTTTTGAGAACTTACGTCCCGTGAGCAACTTGGCTTACGTTTCCAAGCTCATAGAGCGTGCAGTATTCAACCAGACATATGACCACCTTGTCCGGTCGGGGCTTTATCCGTTATTACAATCCGCATACCGAAAGTATCATAGTACAGAGACAGCGTTGGTCAAAGTTGCTAATGATATTCTATTGAATATGAACTCGCAGCGTGTTACACTATTAGTGTTATTAGATCTAAGCGCTGCTTTTGACACAGTGGATCATTCGATTCTGCTTCAACGCTTGATGGCTGATTTTGGTATACGCGGGAAGGCTTTGGGGTGGTTCTCTTCGTACTTGTCAGGGCGTAGCCAGCGTGTGTTGTTTGAGGGGTCTACATCGGACAGCTTCGATCTGCGCTTCGGTGTTCCACAAGGCAGCTGCCTCGGTCCACTTCTGTTTGTACTCTACGCCTCTAAGCTCTTTGAGATTGTAGAAGTTCATCTGCCGGATGCACACTGTTTCGCTGACGACACCCAACTATACTTCTCCTTTGATCCCAACAGTAGCACGGACCTAGTGAAATCGTTGGATGCCATGGAGCGATGCATTAGTGACTTACGTAAATGGATGTACCATGATAAATTAAAGATCAATGATGATAAGACTGAATTTCTTGTTATTGGATCGAAACATCAGTTGCAGAAAATTGATAATTGTTCAGTTCGCGTTGGCACGATAGATATTAAGCCCGTTTCTGAAGTGCGTAATCTCGGGGCCTGGTTCGACTCACATTTTTCTATGTCGACCCATATATCTAAGTCTTGTAGTGCTGCGTTTTTCTGGTTACACAATATCAAGAAAATAAGCCAATTTCTGCCTAGGGACAAATTAGAAATGGTGTTACATGCCTTTGTTACAAGTAGAATAGATTATTGTAATGGACTCCTCTATGGACTACCAGACCGTGAAATAGGGAAATTGCAAAGAGTTCAAAATGCTGCAGCTAGGCTGCTCACGTCATGTAAAAAGTATGATCATATTACGCCCGTCTTGCGCGAATTGCATTGGTTACCGGTAAAGTATCGAATTAATTTTAAAATTTTATTATTAACCTTCAAGCCTCTTCATGGGATTGCACCTTCTTATATTAGTGATCTAATTAAGGTAAAACGTAATAAGCGCTATTCATTACGTTCCAATGAAGGTGTATGTTTAATGCATCCCAAAGGTAGGATGAAGAAGTCTTTTGGGGATAGATCATTCAGCGTGGCTGCGCCTACTCTATGGAATAATCTTCCTGCAAGCCTCCGCAGCATGTCAAGCATTTCAAGTTTCAAAAGCCAACTTAAGACACATTTGTTTAGACTAGCTTTTAACAGTTTTTAGACATACTCAATTTTATATATTTATTTTCTATTATTACTATTTATATATTTATGTATTTTATATCTATTTGTATCTAATATTATTCCTATATTTGATTGTATATATTTATAAATTGTACATATTATGTAACTTAGATAGGTATTCATATTTTTATTAGTTAGATACTCTGATGTAATGCGCT
This sequence comes from Siderastrea siderea, assembly GCA_964030785.1. Lineage (NCBI taxonomy): Eukaryota > Metazoa > Cnidaria > Anthozoa > Scleractinia > Rhizangiidae > Siderastrea > Siderastrea siderea. The sequence continues at coordinate 47,303,517 of OZ034969.1, read as the reverse complement.
CTTGATCATATTTATGTTAAATAGCGCAATATAAATTAATAAATTATTATTATTACCGAACATAACATAGTCACACTTTTCGTCACGCCAGTTCCCTTGTTGAGCGACGTAAAAATGCGGCATTCTTATGCTGATTCGCGCCAACATTTGATTACCAGGGGGTGGGGTTCAGAAAGGCCGGTTAAAATGCATTGGGATTTCTTGTTATTGCTCCGCCGTCACGACGGGGTCTAGTAATGCCCGTTTTTTTTCCGTGTCTTTTTTACGGTGGTCACTTGCCCCAGAGTTCCGCTGGGCCAAAAATACTTGCCGGTAATCTCCATTCTTTGGGGTTTATTCGCTAGAATTTTCATGAACGTTGGTGTAGAAATTCACTGGCGATTAAATGGCATAAAAAGCCTTTCGATGAGAGCAAGAACGAAGGAAGTAATGAGCTTTGAAAGCCCACCGATTCAATCTTGTTTTACAGTTGCTATTTTCGCCTCTCGACCCGATCCTGCCAAACACAAGGCTAAATATTCAACAGTGAAATGCAAACATTTTTTCGGGAGTTTTGGATCACTTCGCCAAAGTTCTTAGAAAAATCAGTGTAGAAAAGTACAAGGACTTCAAAGAAGTTAACTTCTAGAGCAAGGACGAAGGTGCTGGCGAGCTTTGAAAGCCAATGGATCTAGCTGGCATTCATTTGCATTTTAATAGCCCAATAACTATTTGGGTCAGACTGAGGCATGCTATGATCAAAATATTTCATCGAGCTCTTCATCACGCACCCTAGAACAGAATGGTTGACCGAAGAAAAGGCAGGTCACGTCATGATTTACATTATCATAGCAAACACGTAAAGGGTACGATAAATCACCAACTTCAAAAATGTGCACTACTTGGGCTTGTATCTAACGTGGCGGAAATATATTTTGCACCCCGAGGGGAGAGAGAGAACAATGGCGGGGTTAATGCCGCTGGGGCTTTCTTGTTATTTATATCTGAAAACGCCATAGAAAGCACATCAGGCGGATATCGTTGACGGTCATGATCATGGAGCGTGGTACGAAAGCTGTGTTGCTGTTCTATTGCCTTGCATCAGGTAAGAATAAAAATTAACTTGTATTTTGGCCTCGATTAAAAGCAGAACATGGTTAGTTTCCCTATTTAAATTTGCGGGCTCGATTTTTTCTATCCGCGTGTTTGAAGGACTGGGATCAGGTTTGCTGTGTTTTGAAGGGTAAACACACGGTCTTCTCAGAAATGCTGGAATGTAAATCGTCAAATAAAGAAACATAAGTTGATTTGGTCCCCCATCATCCTCGATCCTAATCACGTTTATTCCATTTATTTCCTTTCTTTGTGTCCTCCGTCGATAAGCAAACTTAACAAAACATTAACAGACTTAACAGACTTTATTTTGTCTCGAATTTACATTACAATAAAAAGGCCGAAAATTTAATAGCTCGAAATAGCAATTGCTTATCAGGACGGGTAGTGTTTCCATCACGGAAACATACATGTATACGAAAGAAGTACGGCAGATTCTCGAAACAGGCAGAGTTTTTGATCACTTATATCACCGGAGAAGTCGACTGGTACTGAACTGCGGAAAATCTGAAGTATACATCAATTCAAGATAAGGGAGTAATTGAGGGTGAAATTCTTTCCCCAAGATCTTTATTACGTACAGAAGCTGTCGAGTAAATGCATATTAAAGTCGCTTGTTTCTCCTTTCTTCGCTCCTAAGTTGGTTGCGTTGTCAATTGAGAAGGCCTCCAACGCAGATCGGCTTCCACACGTTGAGTTCATTATTATTTCAATCGTTCATAATGTTGAAATTTGCATACGTTCACACCTTAAAACCATGCCTCTTTATTCCAAGCCTACCACTTGTTCAACTGATTGTTGATCGGCAAAATGATTATCAACATGCAAGAAGCTGAAAGGAAGGAGTAATCGGTTATCCGACTCTATTTTAAAACGGCTCTCTGAATGATTTCTAGGGGATCAAGCGTTTGTCACGGAAGATTGCCTTGCAGGGTGATGACAACAGACCAATTTAATGGCCAGCTCCCAGTTGGCTTGTTAGCTCAAGTGGTTAGAGCGCTGCACCGGTATCGTAGAGGTCAGGGTTCGAGTCCCGGCAAGCCTGATTTTTTCAGGCTTTCTTTTCGCAACTGCATAAGTTGCGTTAATAACTGCGAGGATCTTCTTTACATTTAATTTTTCTTTCCGCAGTTCAAATATATGAATTTCATATATTCATAATTTCATCTTCATCTTTCCCGGGAATATTACGAACCAATTTAATGGCCAGCTCCCAGTTGGCTTGTTAGCTCAATTGGTTAGAGCGCTGCACCGGTATCGCAGAGGTCAGGGTTCGAGTCCCGGCAAGCCTGATTTTTTCAGGCTTTCTTTTCGCAACTGCATAAGTTGCGTTAATAACTGCGAGGATCTTCTTTACATTTAAGTCTTCTTTCCGCAGTTCAAATATATGAATTTCATATATTCATAATTTCAGACCATTTTCTGTATGAAATCACACAATTATTCAATGGTGATCACATTAAAAAAAGTGTTTGTTTCAGTCCTGCTCGGGACTGCTCAAAGTGACGAAGAGAGAATGCTTTACACAATGCTTATCTTCCAACTGTAGACTACGAGCGGTCTCTCTGGCCGCTCAGGGATAGTCGAGCAAGCGCGAAAATCGCCTGCTGCATGGAAACGTGACGCGCACGTAATGAGCCCCTGGCCTAGTATAGTTAGATTAGCGGCTCATGTAGCCTGGAAGCAGTCTCTTTCTCCTCCTAATTTTAGCGATAAGCGTGCAAGAAGAGTCCTATTTCCTACCTCACCCCCAATCCCTCCTCGTTTTTACCTCTATTTGGCATAATTTATCCATTTCCACTCGCGCGTAGGATCTGAGGAAAATAGGACGACCGCTCGCAGTCTACGGCTCATTACGCGCTTGTCACATTGCCACACGGCAGGCGATTTTTCCGCTCGTTCTTCGTGTGTTTTGTTTTTTTGCTCGACTATCCATGAGTGGAAAGAGAAACTGCTCGTAGTCAAGAGCCATGTTGTAGTCTATTGTTGGAAACGCGGATACAACAACAACACTCTAGTCCCTAGAACCACCAGGTCACAGCCTGGCCAGCTCAGCTGAAGGTGCTTGAGTACGAGGTCAAGCTGGGGAAGGGAATGACATTGTCCAATGACCAATTTACGCGTTTTTAAACCCTGCCCCCCCTTATTTACAGCAGTCAAACGTGTGCGCAATTCCCGCAATAATCATTTGCAATTCCCTTTTACCAAGGGATTTACAAAGGAGCATACAGACATGCAAATATCGAAAGTTTTAGGCAAAACTTAAGGCCGTTTCTGAAACTTAAGCTTTTTACGTTGAGTATATGTTCGAAATGAAGTAAATGTCGTGCCTGAGTTCAGGCACGACAGTTCAGTTTTAACGGCGTGAAATTCGGTTTGCCGGGACATGTTATGCATCGTTTTCATAAGAACTACACGCTCGTCAACGTTTGAACTGATTCAAACTTCAAGGCTCTGAAAGACCAGAAGTGACGCATCTTTTTGCGTTTGACCGCTTTGAAGCCTCGTTACGATAGAGGTAATGACATGTGCATTATGATAACTGGTGGAATTTGTTTTACAGTATGGTTCAGAGTGGATTCTATGACAATGCCCCAGTCTCTGCGCTCCTTGCTGGAGCACTTCAACAAAACAAGGAATGTAGAAGTGAACCCTTCCGCCAAGCAGAAAGCACGTGACTTCATCGTGAAAACTTTCAACAATCATGGATTGCGCACGTGGGCTGAAGAATTTCCTAGTAATAACGCCCAGGTAAATCAGAGAGGAGTTTCACAAGTCTGCTATGTAGATGGGACGAAGAAAAGGTTAGGTTGGGTTAGAATGAGAGATTAAGAAAAGTTGGCCTCAAAGGAGGCTGTCTTACCGGAAGCTGGCTGTATATCTGCTGGGAGATCTGAGGATTAAGGGGGAGAGCGAATCCCCCATACATGGGCCTCTTTCGATGAAAACTAGGTAATGCCTCTCAGGTTATTTTTAGATCGACTCACAGATCGTGGAGTCCCAGGAGGGTTAAGTAATAGCCACATGTGACTAGAATATTTGCCGCGTGGATGACCCTCGCGCAGAACCACGCGTTCTTCGCGTAACAAAATGGCGGACGATGCGGTGAGTCAAGATCTCGCGCTGAGCATATGTTTTGTTAGCCTGCAAACGCAGACGTATTTCCGGCTGTCGTTTCTCTTTCTGGGGAAAGAAAGGACAGCCGGAAATACGTCTGCGTTCGCAGGCTAATGTTTTGTGGACGAACGCAAATGTAGCGAAGTTTCTGTCCCAAACACGTCAGGGAGACGTCGCTGCCGCGACGGGAGTTTCTTTCAACCAATCAGAAGCACTACCAAGATCTGGGTAGTTCACGTCATCAGTATGGAATTTCTGCGCTCGTTACTCAGACGTCGTTTTGCGAGGGCACAAGTGGCGACCTCGCGAAACGTCGGCTGTTTTCTCAGGCTAGGAGCGACGATGAAAGGATAGCCTGCTTAGGAAGCGTGTCCGTAGGGCTTTCCGCAGGTTTGAAGCACTTGTTACGCAGGCTAATGAAAGGAGTGAAAACGATGCCCACGTTGAGATCGGAAGTGATAGTGAAAGCGATGCTCACAAAAGCTCCAGCTCTTGCCCAGACGGAATGTTGAACAAGGGAAACACAAGGAAAGAGAAAGTTTCTTCAACGAAGCAAAGGCTAAAAGGCTTCGAGCTCTTCGGTCATGCGAATCCTCCGCGAAACATCCCCGCAACACGCGAGGTAAAATTATCCGCGGACTACTGAAAAATTCTAAAGATGTATGGGGGATACACTCTCTCACTTCATAATCTCTTGGTATTGTTTATTTCTTTTGAAAGCGGTCATAGTTTTGGTCTAATGGGAGGCGATAAGCGGAGACATGATGGCCTTGTAAACGCTCACTCACAGCAATACTTGCTGTCAGTCCCGCATTTAAAGATGTCAGTGCTAATTTATAGGTTTGTCAAGACATCTGTTTACTTCCTGTTCCAGGATGATTAGCAAGGCTTCCAACAAATTATTCGGCGAGTCACAGTAAGCCCTCACATCAAATTGTTGTTCGGTGTCTTTATCAAGCAGAGGCCATTCTGAATAATTTATGCCCATGTGGTCGAAAGTTCGAAGATCCTTCAGAGTTTTCGATCGTGTTCCGAGAATAGTCAAATGACAAGAGATGAATCTCCTGATTTCGTCGTATGTCCGCCACCCTCTTGATTGTCACGCGGGCACGGAAGCAGATTGCTAAATAAACGCCAACTAGAGATTTCAAAACGCCAATCAGATTGTACGAACTTTCTTCTTCCACCTTAAATTTGTTAACCAAGTATTCGCATTTCTCACTTCCCTGGCCCGCCTGATGGCGGCAGACAAGCTACGAAATCAAGCATCTGGAAAACGACATCAAAATATTTGACAGTTGCGAATATTTTGACAGAATTTGCCTGTAGATAGTTGTCACAACACCTTACCTATTGACACAATCCTGTTTTCGTGAAGTTTCGTTTTGTGAAGTTAAGTTTAGCTATGTAATTCCATGATTTTCAACAATCCCCTTTCAGTTTGTGAATTCATATCTTGTCATTTTATTTCATATCTTGTCATTTTATTAGAGTTTCGCGAACGGTTTCCGAAGGCTTTTCGGTTCCAGACCTCCCATTCAAAATGGCGGCATCGGTTCCCGACCCCACTCAAGCCTGACAGCGCGAACAAGCAATGATGGTGATCTGATGTGAGGGCTTCCTGTGGAGGGTGCAGCTGCCTCTAATGTCCGGTGTATTCCTTGATGATCAACCAACTGTCCTACTTAGGGTGGCCCAAAAGGGACACCCCTGCAAATTAAAAGTATAAGCAAAGGAATATTTTTGATTTGCAGTCGTTATATTTCAGAAAATGTAGCGTTACCGTTATGAGCCAACCTCGTCCCCAGGGTCTTCTCGCTTTTTAATATGGCGGTGGCTCGGGAGAAGACCCTGCGACATAGCGACCTAAGACGGCCGCTGATTGGCGCCATTCTTACATGAGTTTTGATTGGTTTACGTCTTCAAAAGCAAAGATGGCGGATCTTTGAGGGTTCTTCGTGGAACCCAAACATTGCTATTTGTAGGTCTCTTGTGACGTGAAAGATGAACAGTTTTTCTGTTTGACAATTTACAATACTGCAGCTATTCCGTATGAAGAAGATCTGTTGTACCAAACCCAAGATTCGTAGATAATCCGCCAATTATTTGGGTTAAAACTTACCCACGACTGGTGAGCTACGTAAGAACCTTACCAATCGTCAATGTGCACGACACTTTAGAGTTTTGGAATGGCAGTCGCTGGATGTAATGTGGCGTATTGGACTGTGAAATACTTAATGGTAATGTACTTGCTCCGATTTTTTGCATAAATAAAGCATTATCGCGCGCTAATTATTTGTGTTTCCATGGTCATAATTTGAAAACCTGTAGGACGCTTGTATGTCTTATACGTACATGCATCGCATTGTTTTATTTCTACATGTTAGATTCATTTGCAAAATTGTCCTATCACCGCGAATTTGCTGTGCAATTAACAGGGTTCGTACCCTTTTAACATTTTAAAATTCCAGAACTTTCCATGACCTTTACCAGGACCTTTTGACGTTTCCCATGACCTAAATTTAGTCTTTTGTTTACAAAAAAAAGGTGAAGTGGATCCAGTTTATGACTCATTAATTTTCTCTTCTTCAGATTTTCATTCACAGAAAAAGCAACTGCTAAATCTATTTTGTACAAGACCCTTGTAGAACTTCATTTTCCATGACTTTCCATGACCAATGCTTATTTTCCATGACTTTCCAGGCCTGAAAATTCAAATTCTAAAATTCCATGACTTTCCAGGTTTTCCATACGAAGTTGATTAAGTACCCTAATAAAAATGAAAAACTACCAGTGTACAAATAAAATTAGATAAAACTTAAATGAGTGAGCTGCTGCTTAGGGCATTCCATTCTTTGATAAATTTGTAGAAGCTCAATTGATAGACGCTGTTGCTATAGCTACTGATATATTGCGAAGAACAAGTTACTTGGATAGGCAATTCAGGTAATTTGAGGATTTCCATAGAAGGGATAAACAATTTTATGCACACTGGACGGCTACACGTACGTGATTCTACAACGTTGCTTTAATTATTAAGTTACTCAGAATGGTTGAGACTGTTCCAAGTTCAGTCTTGTAGAAGTGAATTGAATGAATTTAGAGGTTTTTTTGGAGTCCTTCAACACCAAGAGAGTGTTTCTGCTCATGGGGATTCCAAACACTACTCAGCTAACTACTGGCATTTTCAAGCAAGGCTTAACTGGGGTAATATAAACCTGGGGCAGGATTCACAAAGCTGTCCTAAGTCAAGATGAATCCTAAGTATTGTTTCTTAACAATAGGCTTTTGTTTTCCAACAATAACATAAGAGACATCTTATCCCAGGAGGGCTTCGTGAATCCAGCCCCTGAATCTTATGATAGTGACGTGGGCAATGGGACAGAACTGAGCTGTGCTCATGAGCTTGCAAGGATTTTCTAGGCAAGGCTTAATCAGGGTGGTACAAGCCTGATTCCTGATTAGTATCAGGACAGCTACCCAGATTACATTTTCAAAAATTATTGATCAATGATAACTTGTCAGTGGAGCTTTAGCGATCATAATACGATAAGGCAGGCAATGGTAAAGGAGTGAACCATGCTTCCAAGCTTGTTAATCCCAAAAAGGCATTGTAACATGATCTTTGCTGTAATCTTTTGATTGGTAGACTACTTCTGTGTAGTTGCTTGAAGCTGGAGTTGAGAACTAGAGATCCTGGGCATGCGACCGCTAGGGCTAGTGAATTACTATTCTAATTTTTTGGAAGGGATTTCCTGTGCAAGTTACCATAACCCATGCCTCTCTTAGTATCTAAATATCAAGGGGTAGGGGATTGATGGTGTGACGAATATAAGGGACCTGGAATTTACCACAAAATTTTTCTCATTTTTCATAATTCACAATATACTTTTGTCAGGTTAGCATTTTTGGCAAAACAGGCATGGAAATTGACCTTGCACCCATTGATATTGTCAGGTTATAACTTCATGACTTGTCATTTTTCCCACCTCCCTGTTACTTGAATTTTCTGTCACCATATTTATTGCTAGCCAAATACAGTAAATAGCCACTGGAAAAATAATTTTTTTTCTTAGACGTGATGACGTTGCCTCTGACAAATATGTGTATGGCACCTGATTTGATCATGTTTCCTTTCATTTTTCAAACATAACAAAAAGGTGATATCTGCATAAGAGCACCCTACGTTAATAGCAGTTATATTGGTATTCCTTTACTCATTATTAATTTTAGATTCCCATTTAAAAAGCTTCATTAAAATAATCATTTTTTCTCTCTTTTCTTCTTGAACCACTTATTTCCCATTGATTACCATTTTTAAGCACTTCCAAACTTCACCCATATAACTCAATCCATTGAAGTACTCAAGGAGGAAATTTCTTAAAACCTATCCAAGAAATATTATCCCTAGCAATGGTTGAACAAACCTAGAGGACTGTATCTATCCACTGTTCAAATGCTTTATTTCTCCATTCTTTACAGACTCACATTTTACTTAATTCTAAAGCCAAGATTACACACGTAACTTTTTCCAAAGATATATTGTCATAGATATCATACCTTATCATACAAGTGTGAGTATTGGACACTCATCTACAATGGTACTAAAATAATATTTCTAAATCTAAAAACATTGCACACAAAGTATCATGGGGGAAATATTTGTAAAGACAGCTAAAGTAAAGAAAGCAGTATTGAAAGTGACAAATCCTAGGAGATCTGCAATTGAACAAGCAAATATGTAGACAGGAATGGGATGGCCGGAGTGCGGAGAGGCAGCTCTATTCGCAGGCTAGAATGGGACCAAATAAATCCAACAATGCCAACATGATCACTGTTGCCTTAAAACCAGCACCTGAGATTTGCTGGATTAAACACCAGTTTGACTGTACAACATGACTCTCTGGAAGAGCACTTGCAATGAATTTACCAAGTCAAGTCTACCCCTCAACTTTGAGGATTATCGGCTAGGATCAGCAAGTAATAAATAAATAGACAGGTCAAGCATAAATAGATAAATTAATAGTTTAAAAAAAGTCATTATTACTGGGCTTACAGAGATCGAGATGAAACTCATTGCATTTGGAAAAAATATTTCGCACCACTGGTTTGATTTAAGGCCCAAGCTCACATCCATAAGCTTAATATTACAGTGCAATTAATTATTACATATGTTAAAAAAAACTTTAAAAGATGGAGGGAGCCCCAACCACAAGGACTAGCAGATTTGCAACAATAACAATTTAATTTAACAATTTTATTACAACAACAACTGATTACATTACAAATTTGTGGTTCCACCCGCACATTAGATTGGGCTATTCAAGGCGGGTGGAAACTATAATAACAAAAATGTACTTTAATAACAAACTATAATAACACAAACAATGTACCGTAAGACAAGTTAACTTATGCCAAAAGCCGCCTATCCTCATGAAACAAAAATACACTTTCGTTCGATTGTATGCGTCAACGAACAATTTCACTTGTTTAACATTTAAAAACAAACAAGTTGTTGGGAAGATGTAAGACTCAAATTTTGATTATTTTACGCACGTCATCCGGGCTACGAGTATGCTCTTAACTTAAAAATTGAAAAAAAGAAACTGAATGAACGGCCAAAACAAGACTGACCTCTAACACTTTGTCGTGTTCCTAAAGCCCGTACATGTATAACTTATCTTTGTTTTTCTGTTTTTCTTCACGCATGTTTGAACCAACCTTCAGCCTTTTCCACCATTTTGTTTATCTTGACCTCGCCGTAATCTCGTACCCAGATCTTCTCACTCACTTCGCCTTAGCCGCCATTTTGAAGACATTGCCGTCCTCGTTGGAAATTTTGGTCACGTGATTCTGCTGTGTGCCAGGGTCTTCTCCCGAGCCTCCGCCATATTGAAAAGCGAGAACACCCTGGGGACGAGGTTGGTTATGAACGGCGGTACCCTATCACATATGAAGCCATTTAATTTTCCTTTTTTTAGTATCCTGGAGTGAACATCATTGGTCAGCTGTCAGGGCGATATACTGGAACACGTGACGATAAGATTTTTCTGATTGGTGCTCACTATGACTCGGTCAAAACCACTCCTGGCGTGGATGATAACGGTTCGGGAATAACCGCTTTACTGCAGGCTCTTCAGCTCTTCACCAGTCCAGGTCAGTTGTTTTATGTTTGTTTTCATTGCACTCAGTTGTTTAATGTTTGTTTAACCTACTGGCACAAATGTATAGGAATATTTACAGTGGTATTCTCTCACACGTGACCATTCGATCACTTGCTTAACTGAGTTCTTGTGGAAGTCAAAGAAAAGCCATTTAAAACCGTTCATCCCATGTAACAGAATCCTCAGAGGTACTGGATTCTGGTTTCCAACGTCTGGATTCCCGATTCCAAATTTTGTGGTTTCCGGATTCCATTTAAGTGTGGATTCTGGATTCCAGTCCACTGGATTCCGGATTCCAAAAACAAAAATTTTGTGGATTCCGGATTCTGGATTCTGTTACATGGGGGGAAACCATTTTCAATTCCTACGGGATTCCAGGGCAACAGAGCCAAGCGATGTATTTTTCGTAAGACCTTGAAAAGAAAACAAAAACGTAAAAATAAAGGTCCAGTTCTTTTCATTCATTAATAGTTTTCTCAAAACCAGCTGGAACATTGAAGTAAAAATGGTGTTCAGAATAAAAAAGGCATATTTTGCTGCATGTATTACTTTCTCGCGTGCGCCATTCAGGTAGATTACCTTTGGCTGATGACAGTCACCAAAACTTAACATGATCATGAACTGAATGAAAGTCTTTTGGGACGCTGGCTTGCGCGGCAGTTGCCGGAAGGGAAATGAGAGCGGTTCAAATGTAACAAGCGTGCGCAGTTCCCGCCATACTCTCAGCTTACACAGAAAGGTAAAGACGAACGTAGAAACTTTCACTTTTACCGGAAAAATTGACGCCGTTTCTGAAAATATTAGCTTTTACGTTGAGTGTGAGTTCAAAATGAAGTAAATGTCAGCCTGAGGGAGCACTCACCTCCCACCAATGTGGCCTGGGTTCGATTCCCGGACTCGACGTCAGGTGTTTTATGACTTTGTTGTTGGTTCTCGTCCTTGCTCCGAGGGTTTTTTCTGCGGTACTCCGGATTTTCCCTCTCCTCAAAAACCAACATGTGCAAATTCCAATGCGACCTTCATGGTGTCCCCAGTAAGCACTCTGGGCTAAATACCGTCGGCAACTAAATAAAGTGATTTATTTTATTTTTATTTATTTATTTCTTTATTTATTTATTTATTTATCCGCGCAAATTCGGTTTCCTGTGCTGTTTTCATGCGAACTTCCCACTCGTTAATGTTTGAACTGATTCTAATTTCAAACCTCTGAAAACCGGAAATGACCTTGGTTTTTGTGTTTTTCCACTGTGATGGAGAGTGGGGATTTAAAAATGGCCAGACATTTGAGTTTCGGGTTGTACTGAGAAAACTTTACCTTGTACATATTTTAGACAAACTGAACTGTTCACAAGATTACACTCTCTTATTTGTGGCCTTTGACCTGGAGGAAACTCAACCTGCGTGTCCACTGCAAGGAAACTGCTCTTGCTCAGGAGGCCTGTGTGGCAGCGGCCATTTTGTCCAAAACTTTTCCACGTACCTCAACAGCAGTGGGGAGGGCTTCCAGGGAGCTCTGATCTTGGAAACTATACTGAATCACAACACCACACCAAATTCACAAGACATCCCTCAAAGCTTGCAGACGGTTTTACCAACAGTGTACAATAAGGTCGCAAAGAATAACTTCAAAGGGGATTTCCTGGCTGTAATTGGCCGCCTTGCGAATGATGAAGGACTGACCAAAGGAATAACAAATGCTTTTAAACAAGATGGTAAGTACTGTATAGCCCCCGAAATGATCCCCGGTTTGTCCACGCTGACCCTGAAAAGATCCCTAATGGCGGTCAAACCATGGGATTGTGGAGTGATCAAAATACAGGAAATTGAAAATTTTTCTAGTATTTGTTCACTTGAGATTATGTGCAGTCTTTGCCAGCATTAAAAAAAAATTGGGAAAAATTATCGATGCAGGGCTTCTGATAGGGCGCGGCAAAAAAAAGGGTAATTCTGCGGCATTTTCAAGGGAAATTATGCAGCAGGAAAGGTCCATTATGCGGCAAGTTATGCGATTTTTTAAAGCTGATTTAACATTGTTTTATTAGGTCTCAGAGGAGGAAAACCATTTTTTTGCTGTCCAACAGGCAATTAGAGCATAAAAGAACAATAATTCTAAGCACCTAAAATAAATCAATAGTTGCCTCATTTTAATTATTTTAATCTGGTATGGCTCATTTAGTCAATTAAGTGTCACTTGGGAATGCATATTGATTATTCCTTAATTAGACAATGTTACGAATTTCAGTTTTACATAAATAGGCTGTCATAACAAAAATAACTTGAACAAAGTAGAAACATTTCTGTGGGCTATACAGACTTGATACATTTGATTCAAATGAGAAGCTATAAATCAGTCAATGACATCCCCACAATACACTTCACCATAACAATAACAAATAAGTCAAACCTATGAGTAGATACCTTTTGTGTAGCTAACACTAGTCTTGGGCATTCCTCGAAATGCTTGATTATGAAATGATCAATGGCTGGTTAAAGATAAACCAAAAATTTCGAAATAATAATGGTTTTTGCACAGTAATTAACCATGACAAAACAGTCTATCAAATAGTGTCACTTTGAACAATTAGCTTCCTTTTCTGCTTTTCCTTAACCACTGGTACACTTGTTCGACTTCGCCCAATTGTGGAAAGGTAAAAGGGCCAATGCCCACAATAACAACAGGTCCATAAAACACACATGAACTGTGAACTCTGTCAATATCATCACGCCTTGGCCAGTTGAACACTTTTGCTCCACTTGAAGAGGTTGAGTGTAGGAACTTGAAATTAATGAAAGAACCATCAGCACTTCCAAGAGCTCGGCCAAAGTAGTATGTCTTCGGGTACTCAACAGCATAATAATCAACCACCACGTTGCACGAAGAGCAAAACAACATGCCATCGTCCACATGAAACGTACCTTCCGGATAATTTCTTGCTCTGTAGTTTGCAGTAATATTTACAGGAAGGTGCGATCTTGTTTTCGCTTTCGAAGAAGCACTCGGCGTTTTAAATGGGGAACTTTGTCTCGCGCTAAACCAAAGAAACTACATCTTGCAAGCGACGATCGCGATCGAACTATTTTTGCGCTGATACTTACATCGAAAATATCGAGGGATCAAATAACATCTCCAAAGAACATATCAACAATTGTGAATGGCCCATTAACACAAAGGATTGTTTATTCTTTGCCAATGAGCAATCACTTTCTTTTGAGAACTAGTACCAGGTCCCCGACTTGCAAAACTACGCATAGAACGCCTGTTTGTTCGATCGAACGCTCGCAGACGATTTTGATTATTTCTAACGTCTTTTGAGAGGTAAATCACCTTGAAACAACGCTTAAATTGTCGTAGAACTTAAGTAAGAAGCGAATATTTCCTTTTTCTTTTCTCGAATTTTGCGATTTTGTCCGAATTATGCGATTTTTGATGAATTATGCGAAAAGTTGCGATTTGAGGTCAATTATGCGAAATCGCAACATCGCAGAATATCAGAAGCCCTGTCGATGTGTAAATCAAATAGGGTGTAGTATATATGTTGAATTGTAACTAGCAACAATATTAAAATATAAGAAAAAAGTACAAAAGCCTCTTGTTTTTTACTTTTAACAAGAAATGAGGTAAAAATTTTGAACGCTTAGCAGTTGGTTGTTGTGGACAAAATAAAACTAGAATGTCAATTAGTAAACGTTTGCAATCGGGCACAACTTCTATTTTCAACGATTTTTAAAGAAACAATGCAAACGTTTTGAATATAGGTAGCCAAATGGTATTTTGTATTGAAATTAACAATAACTTTAGAGTGGCACACTTAGTGAAAGCAACACCAGCCCACCGTGCAAAATTTAACAGAAAATTTTAGAAAGTTAACCACTCTTCATCTTTCTTACACTCATTGTAAAGGTAACAGTCCCCGCTGTAGTACTGTACTGCGCCATTTCAACTGGAATAAACCCCTGAAGAGGCACCCTGAATTTCTTGTTGCCCTTTAGACAAAATTATTCTGTCACTTGGCCTTCGCTTCTCTCGTTTTCGATCAGGGCTGACTATAAACCAAAATCTCGCGCTATGTTTGGCTAATTAGGACTTTCGAAAACGTTTCTTGGGTGGCCATAGTGAGGCTGATTTTGTAATTGAACACGGTTTTGATCCATTCCCTCAATTTTCGATTTTGATTGTAAATTTTAACGAAGAAAGCATAAGAAAATGTGAAAAAAATGAGTGAGACTAACAATGTGAAAAATGTCAACATTTTCGAGTACTTTTGGAAGAATAAAGGATATACTTTTTTCAATTTCAAGTACCATACGCTATTTCGTTGCAATAATTACCTGGGGATCATTTCGAGGTCAGCGTGAAAAAAAGCTGGGATCGTTTTGGGGTCGACTTGGGGATCATTTCGGGGGCTGCACAAACGGAGGTTATCAGACGTCCAAACTCAATCACATTGTAATGACATGAATTAAACTAAACAACGGAATTTGTTTACACACAATCATGCCGTAACCATCACTGGCTCTTGTGCCTTTACTATGACGAAGCGCTTGCGTTATAGAAGTTGATCGGAGGTTAATGAAATAAACATTTTTCTGGCTTCACTTATAATGATAATGATAATATACTTATAATGATAATGCCTTTGGCTGAAAGATTGTCTTCAAAATTAGATTGTTGCCCTCAAAGCTACACTTCTCAGCGAACTGTTCATTTTTTCATGTTTCATCCTTGGGCAATATCCTCGATGTACCAGCCGTCTGAAGGGTATTATTCACTAAACATTCGAAGGGGAAAGAACTTACTTTGTTATTAATATTTACAACACGGAAGGCTGACTTGGGTTTATAAAGAGAAATATTCCATGCTCTTATTAAGGTGTCTGGCTTGTTACAAAAACTTAACATGATCTTTTTTGTTCCATGTCGTTAATAGCAACCTTCAAAACATTAGCAGTGGAACTTCCCTATCCAATGGAAGGCAGACCGTCTAACTGGCCAGAAATCATTCTCCGCGGTGTGCGAGACTTCTTCCGGTCAGATCATTATAACTTCTGGAATACAGATCCGTCTCTACCAGCTGCCTTCGTCACGGATACCGCTGACTTCCGAGGACACATGAGACAGTGCTACCATGAAAGCTGTGACGACATTAATCACGTGACCTCGGATATGATTACGTTTTTGGCGCGAACGACGGACAGTATAGTGAAGGTGGCGATCAATATGACAAACGAAAAATGTCAAATGAAGAAAGTTGGTATGGTTATTGTGGTTATCATTTTACATGTAAACAGGATTTAAATGACAGTAATCTGCCCTGCCCTGCCTTGCCCTTGAAAATGTACTGAGACTAGATCGGGCTGGCACGAATTTTTTGAAATTTTGTCTATGGTTGGATTTCAGATCTAAAGGTCGGTGGTTCGACACCCAGTCCCTGCCATGTTGTTTCCATAAGCAAGAAACTTCACCCCACATTGTCTCTCTCCGTGCACAAAAGGTGTATAAAATGGGTGCCGGCAACATACTGCTGGGGGTAATCCTGCGATGGGTTAGCATCCCATCCAGGGGGGAGGGGGAAGTAGCAATACTCTCAGTTGCTTCATGCTACAGAAACCGGGTTGAGCTCCGGTTTGTGTGGGCCACCTTTGCTCGTGAGCAACTTTAACTTTGTCCCTTTATCGGGAGATTTCATGATTTTGGCGAATTTGACGAAATTTAGGATACGAAGTTGTATGTTCGATATTTATGAGCTTTGCGTTGATACTCCTTGTAAGTTTGGGGATCAATTTGGCGATCTTGACGAAAAACTCTTATTTACGTACACGTACAACAGGACTATCTATGTGGGCGTGGCTCAATTCATTTTGTCCTCTAAGAGGTACCAACTGCATAAGGTTATAATAACCTTTGGATGCAGAGGTCCAAACGACGCTGAAATAAACCGCACTGGTTCGGTATTGCCGGATCGCTGGTGTAGAGATGCTCCAGCCGGACGTCAATCGAAGTGTAATGGACCAGACATTATTTATCGTCTAAGCAGGGGGGGGGGGGGGGAGGGAGGTGGGGGGTCGCAGGATTTGGATATGAAACCAGCTTAAAATATCTGATCCCCCCTCAAGCAATGGTCATATTTTCATGCACCCCCCCAAATGGACACCAAAATTTCTTGTACATCCCCCTCCCCAACTACTTGGCTCCTCAGTACACTAATCATTTCCTTGGCCATTGTTTGTCCGTTCTTACTATGCTTATATACCCCTTATATACATTTTTCATGTACCAATTTCTGAAACCGCTGCAGGAAAATTTAGACATAAACGTTTAGAAAACTGAAGAAAACAATTCAAGTTTGAAACTGACAAATACAATACAGAATTCATATCTGCAAAACGTTTGATAGTGAAAAGAAGAAAACTGTCTGGACCGTGATTTTAGAACCTGATTTTAAGGTATAAAATTTTAGTCTATGTCCGATGCTTATGATGTGAAATTGCGGGAAAAAAATTCCCGGAAATCCAGGAGTGCGCCAGCGCAAGATACAGTAGCAGCCAAAAGAGAGGGGCGAAGACAGGATGATTTATTTAATGGCCAATATTTCGGCTAAAAAAGTTATCATTTCTCGGGGCTAGGGCTTATTTTGTAAGCCGACAGATTGGCCATTACATAAATCAGCCCTTTGCCGTAGTGCCAGCCTTGCATTTGGTTTTGTTCTGCAACAAGTAGTAACATTTCCTGAGTGACATTTTTTCCATCTTGTACCCCTAAAAGGTGTCGGGATATCTCTAAGGGCGGTCATTTTAGGTTTAAATACCTTAAGTGGTACCAAACTACAAGCTCTAACTTCTGAAAGGTACGACGAGTTTTACCCGCCACTTTTATAGGGGAATTCTACCGCCGCTTGGAACTCACTGTAAAAACCTTCCCACAGTAGAAGTCTGGCTTACGCTAAGGGCACGGTACAAAGAAAATTGTTTTTTTTTAGCACGAAAAACTAAACCTTGGAAAAATTAAAGTGATTGAACCCCAAAGAAGCTTGGAGTCAATTTCATTGAATTCTTGTTTGATTTTTTGGTGGAGTTGCTCCAAGTACACCCCCATCTTTTTTTTTAGCAAGCCCAATACACATGAACCAAAGATATCACCAATTTGGCTTTCCACGCACCAGGAACCCTGCCTATGAGCCTACTCCTTCATGTTGTCATCTTTATTAAATTTAATCTTTCTTTTAAGTGGACTGTGGTCACGACCTCACTGCAGACGAAGGTGAAATTACCACTCCCTACTATGACACGCAGTACCCTAACAATCTGGACTGCGCATGGACCATCTCAGTGGACGCTGAACAGAAGGACCTTAGTCTCAAGTTCACGTCGTTTGATTTGGAGGAGAGTGCAAGCTGTACCGCTGATTACGTGGAGATAAGGAATGGAAAAGATAAAGCAGCACCATTAATTGGTAATTGATGACGAGACGAAGCACTAGAAATACCGTTAAGAACTACCAATGCTACTAATGGGCTCCTGCATGGGCTTATATAGAGCGTTTTCACTCACGTGACCACGAGCTATGCAAATGTGTATTCAAGTTATCTTGTCGCGTCTATATCGTTTTAGGATATTATATTAATACTTAATAATGAGCCTTAATTTTCGCGAGTTTTTTTGGGAACAAAGCTTGGAAATTTGTACATGCATTTACCAGTTATCGTATTTGGACTGAGGTGTCTTAAGAACACTGACAACAATATCAACAACACAGCATACTGTGAATGCTAAATGCAGTGGACCAACACATGTGTTTTCTTTTTACATTTGTTCTTGTGTTAAGATACATATTGTATTAGCTACACGCCAAAATAATTAGTTATAGCTATCATCACATGTGTGAGTTAGAAGTTTAATCTAACTTTTTTAAAAAAGTCAGACGAACACTACACTGTACTTATTTTTTTTTTGGAGGGGGAGTGTTTTTTGGGTGGAAGGGAGTGAACGTAAATATAATATTTTGCAAAGCAGAAAAATTTCCTCAATGTCAAGGCAAATATGCCCCCAGGAATCACTTGTGGACTGTCTTGATAAAAGATAAGAAAGTTTTCATAATTTCGTTCGACTTTTACCCTACCTTTTGTGAAATCTTCACAGGAAGGTACTGTGGGAAGACACTGCCAGAGCCTATCAAATCCTCGACCCAGTCCCTATACATCACTTTTCACTCAGACGAGCTCGGCCCCTTCAAAGGATTCAAGGCGGAGTGGAGTTCAACTCCTGTAACTACGAGTGCTGTGAAAGGTAATTTTCAATTCCTATCTGAATATTTTACCTTTAACTTTTTAAATTTCTCATTAGGACTTTTTCTTCACGGTAAAGGCAGGGAGATCAGAAAGCCCATTCACTTATCAGTTGCCAGCCCGCACTCCGTTTCTGTGGGGTAAATCTTTTATTTCAAGCCGTAAACAGCCCACACATCGGCGCTTATCTCCGCTGGCTTCTTTAACATGAAGCAAATAGGAGTATTTCTACTCCCCCCTGGATAGGATGCCAGGGTATTGCAGGGTAAACCCCCCGCATTTGTCAGAATTCCTTGACAATTTGGCGGTACCCATTTACTCACCTGGGTCAGGTTGTTCGAAAGCGGGTTAACGCTAACCTGGAATTAGAATTTAACAAAGGTTCCCGTTTCTCTTATTCAACAGAGTTCTGACAGCTTATAACAAGTGACCGTTTAAAAACAACAAAAGTCGAAATGTAGGGCAAAAAAGGATTTACAGAAATCCGCATAGTTTGGCTATAAAAAAGAAGTAAAAATTGGCGCTAATCCTGGGTTAGCTTAATCCTCTTTTGAACAACCGGGACCTGGGTAGAGAGAGCCAAATCAAATTGAAGTTCGGTGTCATGCGATCAGAAGATCACATTTCTAGTCTAAAGTATATATGTTAATTTGTACATAGTCTCATAATTTAGTTAATTACTGGTGGTGACCTCCTTGTAAGGGATTGGCAAATCCTGAGGTTTTCCCGAGTTTAAATACAAGAGTTCTTGTATTTCTTTTACTGAAAATTTATTAAAGTTAAAGTTAAAGTTAAAGTTAAAGTCGGACAGTGTAAGATCTGGAAAAGAGGAACCACGAAGCCGCAAGTTCTGAGATTTTTCAGAGCTTCCGATCGTGTGCCAAAAACGCTTTCCGAAGGTTTTTCGGTTTCAGACTGCCCATTCAAATAACGGTATTGGTTCAAAAAATTTGAATGGAGGCCTTGCGAAGCATGCAGTAAAAGATTCTGATCTGATGTGATCTGATCTTCCTGCTTTGTAGCAGAAAGAGTGGGGTGGGGGTTTGGGGAAGGGCACGAGGCAATAACCTGACATGATTCATATAAACTAACTTGCATTCTTTTTCTGTCACACGATAGGTTATTGTCAAGGAATGTGGCAGCTTATTGGCTTTCTTGTTATGACGTCATTGGCGTTGTTTCTGTGAGGAGCTGAACCCTAGTTTTGATGGTAGTTTGTTCAGTTGAGTTTTGGCTGCATGGTGGATAGAGCGCTTTTACTTTGAATAGAATTTTTAGTTGTACGAGTACAGTATCTTATCAAAAATCCTTTTTCGTTAAATGGTTATTATTTGTGGGTTCTTTTCTTATCGAAACGTAAGTATGTAATCGTAAATTCTCGAATACACGTCATTGTTCAACTTCAAAGTTACCGATACTCCACAGAAAATGTTATTTTTTTGTTAATTACATAAAGTAAATGAGTTGCAAGTGTTTTTGTCATGTATCTTGGTTTTAAGCAGTCATTGGACAAAGCAAGTCAAAGATCACTGTCGTATTCTGAGCACACTGCCATGCTTTAACGCTTACGGCATCTAAATCTAAACGTAGAATAGTTTCGTTAAGTTTTTGATATGATTTACTAAGATTGGTAAAAAAGTGTTCAGTGATCAAAGCAATTGCAGCGTTCATGTGGAACAAGTGTTTGCATAAGTTTGAACACTGAGCACTTTTCAGACAGCAATCAAGGTCATCATGTGGAAACTACTCAAACAGTGAACACAACGTTCAGGCTGTTTACCTGCGTCACAAACCGGCTTGGCATGTCACTGCTCGGTCTACCGTCAACTCTTGATAACGGACACCATTGGGGCCAAGATTTGGTGACTATAGTAAAGTGGAGAGTCCGTAATTCTTATTCTCCGGGACTTCAGCTCCAACCTGTAATAACTGGGTGTCTGTAATAGCGAGGTTGTCCACAAGGCGAGAGTTGACTGTACCCAACAATTCGTTAGTTTTCAAATGTTATTTTGCCGTTCTTTCACCTTGTTATGGGAACACCGCCAAATACCTGCAAAAAACCTCGTACTCACCTGGACTGATAGATTGGCCAACTACTGCAGATGTTATCGCAATGTTGTTTATAACCAGGCTTTTTAAAGCCTGGAATCTGAATTGCCTGTCAACTTACGATTGTTTAAACTTTGTTCAACTATCAGTAAAACACCATTCGAACCTTTTAGCCTTAGGTATGCCTAGTTAAATGTACGGAAGTCACATCAACTACAAGCATTTTAAGCGCTTATTTTAAAATCTCAGCTAATTTTGTTATTTGAGTGTGTGCAAAGTTCCCGTCATCCCTGAAGATTGTTGTGGAGATAAGGACTTGTTGCATAAACAAAGCTTAGACAGGACTTAGGCAGGAAAACGACAGCACTTTAGCCGGACAGGAACACGTAGTGTGAACCAATTTTATGGAAGTCAGAAATATCGACTAGCCCGATTTGTAACTCTGCACAGATGCAGCCGTGTAGGTGGATCGTCCCAGTTTTAATAAAACAATCTACACCATCTTAGACGTGGCCTTATTAATATTGGAGAACTTAGCCGATTTAGCCTTCAACCTGTTCAAACTTAGACTTTTGCGAGGAATCGGATCATTGTTTTTAATGTTCCGAAATGTGCCGTCATACCAAGTCCTAAGGACGTTCGCGCTAAAAACTTCTACAATACAGATTTTTTTTCGTAGTTTGGCTACAGTCAGATAATGAGTTACCTATGTCTGAAATGCAAAAAAATTGGGGCTCACCGACTTCTTTTTCGAAATAAAGCGCGTGGAAAACTACCCTAATTTTGACACATCGCTCCTCGTTGTTAGTTGAAAAATATTAAAAATGATTCGCTGTAGACCCACTTTCTTAGTCAAATTTTATTTAAGTGGGTATGTCAAGTAAATAAGTTGAGCCAGTGTCATCCCTTTAGTTAAACTCAACCTCTAAGATGGACTTTTGCGAACACCGTGTAGCTACAGCAATAGCAGAATTCGATGATGGAAGGGCAGAAAAGTTGAAAAAAATCAAACTTCCACAACACAGATTTTCTAATTTTTCACAAAACGTAGATAATCGTCAAAGAAAGCGATCTATCAAAAGAAAATATAAGGGTCACCGAACATTTAAGAGAGTTAAACCCGTGCATAGATATTAAAGTGCCCACTAGTGCTAGATATCTCCACATTTCTTCAACAGCGCGCGCTCAGTGCATGACGTGGCATGACATCGCGAAGTGAATTGCGTGCGCAGTGAGGATGAGCAGAAACAATATGCGTGAACGTCCCTAAGTCTCGGTGAAACGGAATTATCAACATCATTTACCATTGTTGACTGTAACTTTGTTACAGGAACGTTTCATGGCAATCAATCTTTGTTCAACGTCATTCAAGGTCCTTTAGAATCATTTAACAGGGCGCCCAAACGCTTTTAACGTCTCGAATCCAGAATTCGGATTTCAGAATGTTGATTTCGCTTGGCTAGAGTCTTAATCGACCAACATGTAATAAATCAATGGAAAATAAAAGAAATTTGTATGTAACTCACCTTTGACTCTCAATATGTCACTGTTGTATCGAGTCCATATATAGTGCAAGACTGAAGAAGAATTCACAAGTGTGTGTTGCCTACCATGCTGTATTTTATCGAAAGGCAACTGCTTGAAATAAAGAGACTGTCCCTCCGGGAGGTAGCTTTTCAGAGCAAAACAAATATTCTAACAGTTAGAGGGGCGGACAAGACTTCCGATTTGTCATATGAACTGAATTGAGGGGTGAAGGACACCCCCCTGAAAACAAATGGGTCATTCTTAGTATAGAAAAAAAATAGGAAAAATGGTTACATTTGCTATCTGCTTACATAAAACATATTGTTTATGAGCGTGTATTTCAGTAGGTCTTCCAGAAACTCAAAAGAGTAAACATTAATTTATGTACTGGTTATAAACTGTATAATTAGCTGATATAGGCTTGAAGTTGGGTTCTCAGAATTCACCTATTACGTTGTGATCGTCTCAGTTAAATAAAATCATACTTTTTTAATGTTAATTCACGCACTATGTAAAACAAATCGTCCGCCATATTGGAATTCCCGAGAAGTTTCCGACAACCTCGTCCCCAGGGCCTTCTCCTCGTTCAAAATGGCGGTCGGAGAAACGCCTGGCCAAGCCTGCCAAAGTGGCTCCAAACGTTCGTTAGAATTTCGTCACACAAACACGATGAAATGTCTTCGTTTTGTTTGAATAACGGTTTCCGATTGCAGAGAACAAAGGGGGCCGCCAGACGCTGGAAACAACCTCCGAAAAAGCCATTTCATCATGTGTCACGTGGCAAAATACTCCACGATTCGTGGAGTATTACAGCAGCCTTGGCCAGGGGTTTCTCCGACCGCCATTTTGAACGAGGAGAAGACCCTGAGGACGAGGTTGAATTTTCCGACGAACGATAGGCTCGGATTCTCATTCCTAGGACTGCTTGGCTGTCCTTCTGGATGGTAGGATTTAGAACAACTTCCACGGATGGGCTGCTTGGCCACATTTGATCCATGGGAAAGGTTTTCAAGTGTCACAATCATATTTGCCAGGTCACGTGACTGGAACAGAAAAGAAATCCTAAAACTCAAATAGCATACAGTTTTGGTCGTTGAAAACGGTGCCCATATTTAGCAATCATCAAATGCAAAAAGTGACGTATTGATTCTTTTGAAATTCGCATTTTAATACAAGACATGACGTCATAAGTACGTAAATTTATGCTTTTTTACGTACAATAAACTACGTCCTGTAGTTTTTCTATTCTTTGTAACAACAGTAATTCCTCACGGCAGTTTATAAAGATGGCTGGATTATTTTCCATTTACGAAAAAAATCGGAACTCTATCTCCTTTCCTCCGAGTTTTAGGGATTTTTGTTTTTAGTACATACCAAACCAGTGGATAGTATTTTTCGCGCGCTCTGATTGGCTACTCAAACTCGGAATAGTATCTGCTATTCACCTCCCAGCATTTTTCTGAATTTCGTGCGCGAATTTTTCCTCATTTCTCAGAAAACAAGGAAACATTTGTTGCTGGCTATCCACTGGTTTGGCATGTACTAAAACAATCATTCACCTCAGTGTCGGTGAAAAGTGGTAGGTATTTACCTCTCCGCTTTGCGGCTCGGCAAATAACCAGGCGAACTGTTCCAGCACTATTCACCTCCACTTTGGTCAATAATTGTTAATTATTGCGTGGTTGGGGACTGGCACTAGCTAGCTACATACGCACAATTCGATTTAAAAAATTCGTATGTTCATCCTCATACATTTCACCAAACTAGCGGCCAAAGACGCAGCAAATAGTGCTTGACAAAATACCATCAACGAAAATCCCCTAGCAACATCGCCAGATCTATAGTTAAGGTTCGCGGTCGTATGCTCAAAAAAAGGTGATGTTCGGTTGCAGAAGTCGCTTTTTTTTAAATGGCAAAATTGTTACCTTTAAAAACTTGGGAATGCTGTCTTGAAATAATTTCACTCGATTTCCAGCATTAAAGCAGTGAAATTTAAGAAATCTAAACAGCCGTATGTGACTTTTTCCATAGCAACGGCCATTGCAACAATTTTTTATATTTATTAAATGCTCACAAACGAACCTCAATACATTAACCCCCCCCCCCCCCGTCTCTCTGTAAAATGACATCTGGCGCTACTGTGGAGAAACACCTGAATGAGGAGAGGGTTCTGAGGTCCCAGTTTTAACCGACAAAACACGACCCAAATCTCACAGAAAGGATGGTTTTGGCATCGAGTTACCATTCAGCTGGTATTTCAGTGTGGCAACTTTAATTTGACAATAGTTTTAGGATACTGAGAGACGGATATATTGTCTAGAGTTCGTTCGCATATCTTTAAGACTGTTTTTCTGCATCTTGCTATTTCAATGACCCAAAAAGATTATTATTGATTTTGATAGAGGGAATGCCAGAGAGTGTCATTTGGCTATGGACAATTTTTTCAAGCCATAGTTGTGTGTTTTAGAGCAACTCAAAAATGGCCTATTTCGTGTTTTTTCGCAGATTCGAAATTTATGTGTCTAAAAACGTAAAGCTGTTCAATAGGATATAGTTTTATTCCACTAGTCAGGATTTCAACAACCTCTTCTATATATGATGGTTTGTACCACACAGAAAATGTGAACTTTATTAGTTTAATTTAAAGGTTTCCAGAGAGTTACGAAATTTGGCCAAATTTAGGTGTAGAAAAGGCGCCCACGGGGGTCACACCAGAACAGATAAAGAGCTATCTCTAGTATATTTGTCCATTTAATAGTCCACCTAAACTATACGTAGTGTTAGCATGAAGTATTTTTGCTGACAGCCTTCCACTGAGGTTTTTTGGATGTTTTTTGCCCGGTTTTCTCTGACAACGACTCTTAATTGTCTATTTCATATGTTCTTGAGTAGATATGCTTTCAGAGAATGGCAAAAACCAACGTCACCTTATCCCTTAAAAGCAGCGCTACAGCGAGGAAAGTCAGCCATCTTGAAAATGTGGAAAAATAATGTATTGCGATCGTAGACCGCACACTGCCTTAGTCGCATGTATAAATATATACTAATTCTATGAGAATGGAGGGCCGCTCGGCGGGCCCGCAAAGGAGCTCCGCTATAAGAAAAATGTATGGAATCTGCCTTCGGCTTTCCGTGCAAAAAACCTTGCCTTCTTTTGGTGCAGGCCTTAACAGTCTACGTGACTTAAGTCAAATTTACGTGACGTCAGCCAGTCTTTATTTATATTTTAAAACGCCAAAGAAAATACAGGAAGCGTCAATGATATTGTCGACAGTCATGGAACGTGGTATGAAAGCTGTGTTGCTGTTCTATTGCCTCGCATCAGGTAAGAAGCAAAAATTAACTTGTATTTTGACATCGACTAAAAGTAGAACATGGTTAGTTTCTCTATTTTAAATATTTTTAGGCTCGATTTCTTTCTATACGGGTGTTTTGAAATCGAGTTGATAAGGCATGCTTGGTTGCGAGGTACAATACGACAATGCATCGAAGCATCAAACTGGCAACGGTCTGTGCACAAACGCTCGAATATAAACCGTCAAATGAGGTAGAGAGAAGTTCACCTGGCCCTCATCATCCCGATTCTCGAAAAAAGCAAAGGTTTCTCATAACGCCGGTTTAGTCCATGCTGAATGCGGAAAATCTTAAATACTGTTGCGCCGCTGAGGGACAAGATACCTAAATAACTGAGCAACCCAGTCTTTCATTCTCAAACGCCGACTGCGGGGTCGACTACATTTACTCTCCAAAAGGATCTAAAACACTCCCCCAATTACAGCACATCAGCTATAGAATTAATTACAAAGGCAATCCGACACGCGTAACGCAAACCTGTAGTTCGCTACAATATGCGTCAATTCAAGAGTCAATATGGCGTTTTATGCCGGGTTTTATGGCTTACCATAATGGTTTACATTCTTATAAAACTCTTTCCCAAAGATCTCTATCACGAACAGATACTGTCGATATAAGCGGGTATGAAAATCGTTTGTTTCTCCTCTCTTCACGACCCGAAGTTGGTTTATCAAGCTTCAACGCACCAGTTCACAGGAAATATTGAATAATTCCGTTGCAGTGACAGGTCCTCAATGCAGACGTAAATATATTGAGTTTATTAGTGTTCGAATGGCTCAAAATATTGAAATTTGCATCCGTTCTTACCTTTAAACCATGCTTTTTATTTCCACGCCACGGCTTGTTTAACTGATTGCTAATCGACAAAATAATTATCAACATGCAAGAAGCTGAAAGAAAGGAGTAATTGGTTACCCGATGTCCTATTTAAAATGGCTTTCTTAATGATTTTTTGTGGTCTAAGGGTTTGTTACGCAAGACTGCCTTGCGATGATAACAGACCATTTTCAGTGTAAAATTACGATCACAAGCAAAAGTGTTTGTTTCAGTCCTGCTAGGGATCACTCAACAGCGGCGGAGGGATAAAGATAAAAGAGAATGCTTTTAAAATACAGTACTTAACTTCCAACTTTAGACTACGAGCGGTCTCTCTTTCCCCTCAGGGATAATCTATCAAGCGCAAAAATCGCCTGCCGCATGGAAACGTGACACGCACGCGATGAACCCCTGGTG
>OZ034969.1:46656700-46671700 GCA_964030785.1 Siderastrea siderea | reverse complement strand
GCAAAACATCCTCACTAGTCGACTTGTGGTGATGTGTTTGTGACTTCTGTTACCAACTTGCAAAACATCGGTGTTGTGTTTGTGTCTTCTGTTAAGAACTTGCAAAACATCGATGATGTGTTTGTGACTTCTGTTAAGGAATTGAAAAACATCGGTGATGTGTTTGTGACTTCTACTGCGAACTTGCAAAACATCGGTGATGTGTTTGTGACTTCTCTGTTGAAAACTTGCAAAACTTCCTCACTGGTTAGTTTAAGAATTCTGAAGATTACTATTAATATTAATATTATAATAACTAGAACGTAAATGCGTGTATCCCTGCTTTTCCTGATGGTTATTTTGTTTTATGTTACAGGCTTAAAAAGTACATAAGTACTTTTGTTTACCTTGAATGAGAGTACGCGGACAAAGTTAATCAGAGTTACTGAAGTGATATGATATTGAATGCAGTACATAGGCTGTAAGGTGAGAAAAGCTAATTACTGTACACATTACTCGGTAGTTGATTAATAAGCATGTAGATTCAATTTTTGCAACAATAATTATTCCTTCTATATCAGCTGTAATTTGAAGGCAAAACAGGCCATTGGAGTTTATACCCTAGTGTTAAAAGCTAACTTAAGGTTTTAAATATTCCCAACACAAATGAATGGAAAATGCACAATTCCTAAAACAGCTTAATATACATCTTTCAAATATGAACAGTGGCATCCTTTCCTCATTTTGTAGAGTTAAAAGAAGCAAAACATTTCAGAAATAATTCTTTATCAAAATTATTGGACATTAGATTCCTGAAAAAGTACTGCTTTTTGTGTACAACGCTTGCATTACTTTCAAAATGATAGCCAAAAATGTTGACACTTCCTTATGGCTTTCTGGTTCGTAAAATTGAATGTGCCTTCAATGCAAAGTTATTGATCATGACATGGAATGGATACCGCTTTGTG
Organism: Siderastrea siderea; assembly: GCA_964030785.1. Classification (NCBI taxonomy): domain Eukaryota; kingdom Metazoa; phylum Cnidaria; class Anthozoa; order Scleractinia; family Rhizangiidae; genus Siderastrea; species Siderastrea siderea. The sequence goes on along the minus strand of OZ034969.1, from coordinate 46,670,753 downwards.
CCGGTTTAAGAAACAGCCTCCATCGCCCTTGTCTTCTGCTGTCCTGGTATGTTATTAGCACGTCATTAGCTTAACAGATTGGGTTTGTGATGTGTCAATTATGACGTTTCATGACGTCACTGACGTCACAAACCAGCCATTATGAATTTTGAGGCCACCATCTTGAATTCCCGAGCCTGCAGTCATACAGTTGACAATGACGACATCGAAAAGCATATGAATTTGTTCTAAGAAACATACAAAATGAAGAGATTTGGTGATTATTTGTCTAGCTGTTTGAAAGTTATAATTCGTTAAGGTCAGTGCGGACACACAGTGCCCCCCCCCCCCCTCACTCCTCCCAGGCTAAATAGGGTTAATAGGATTCTGAAGATTACACATAAATATGTTCTAACTGTGTATCCCTGCCTTTTCTGATGGTTATTTTGTTTTATATTACAGGGTGTGGTGAGAAAACAAAAGAATATTGGTCGAGAAAATATTTCTGGTGGCTAAATCATGGTTGGTGCTTTTAAGATTTGCCAGGAAACAAATTAAAGGTGAGTTTAAGTAACTTACACCCATGAAGTCATTCACAAAAACAGTGGACAGATATTTTATTTAAAATTAGGCATATGACTTTCAAAAGAGAAGATACTTCTAATAACATATTTAGGAGTTTCAAGATTACTTTAGTAGCATATAGTTTCAGCTAATAGTCTCAGAAGAAGCAACTTAAACATACATAAAGGGGCAAAAGGAGCCTTCTACAATTTTGTAATGCTTAATCATTTTACTCAGTTTGTGTATCTTTTAGGCTTCCTGAAATACGAATCATTAGCTTATGCAGTTACGTTTGTTGAAAAAGGGAGAAATTAAGAAAAAGATAAACTTAACTCACTAGTTTCACTTCTTGCATGTAGTTAAAATGTGGCAGATCAAATTCTATATTGCTAGGAAATAGGCTATCACAATGCCTCAACTTGCTGGCTGGCAATTCCCATTGCATTCCAAATTACTGGTAAAAGAGTGACTGAAAGTTTCCCCTGGCTGGGATTCTCGACCTCCACAAAGTTGCTTGCTGGGAAAAGGAATCCTATGGACTTAAGCTTGCTGGCACTGAGGAGCGGCTATATTTTTCCCACGAAAGTTAATTATTAAGCAAATATCGTTTGACAGAGGTCAATTTGATGTTTGGGAAAGAAATAAACCTTTTTCGAAAAATCGGTCGTTGAGCACTCCTGCAAGAACCCAATACTGACGAGAAAATACTAGCGAGAAACGTTGGAAAAGATGGAACTTTGTCAGTGTAAATTGCAAGTGGAAAAGTACATTTCAAGAATCAAATGAATTAAATTTAGATGAATTTAGTGAAGAGGCATGCTTGCGTGCGCGAGTCTGTGCAACCTTGTATAGCTGTACTGATTTTCAGTCTTATAACAAAAGCTTTCTCTACCTCCGGTTCTCCATAGGGTACACTCACTGTGATGAAGCAAACTGATGGATTTCCACTGCGTACGGAAATGGAAAGAAAGTCCAACTGCCGGCGATATATTTAATGGAATTGAATCTGTATTCACAAAAAAGATGATCTGGAATCTTCATCCTTAAGCTTCCGCTTCGATGTAAAATATCTGGATTGAATAATGTAGCTCTAAGGAAAACTCCCAGTTGAATTCAAGGCGATTACCGCAATAGAGACATTAAAACAAGAACCGGGGTTCGACAGAAGGAACACGCTAGTGCTCAATGCCCATTTTGTTTTGATGTAAAAAGTTTGAAATACACACAAGACATCACAGGAAACCCTTAATAATTTCTTTATTAAATCAGTCTGCAATTTCGCATAGATTTCAGCTGCACAATTCAACAATAAAACATTTGTTAGTTCAGGTTACAATAACCTAAGAGATAAGCATTCTCCTCTTCTCTGAAACGCTGTCGGAAACAGAGATACATTAAATAAACAATACGTCATGCAATCTAATTGGCAGAAAAGCCTGAAAACCTGGCCCTATGTTCAGTTGTTTCTCTTTTTATCCCTAACCCCGCAGAAGCCCACGCTACACTTCTTTTCTCTGTTGCCGTTTCAGCTGCTTGTTCTCACTAGACAAGACAGCTGCTGTGTTACTGGAAAGATAAATATTCATTCGGGTCCATTCGGTACCATGTAAACAGAGATTCCTTTCAATAAGCCCTTTAAGCTTTATCACCAAAATACAGATCTATCACCGAGTTACCACTTATAAAAGCTAGATTGGTTTATTTTTCCGTTCCGTTTGCGTGAGCTTGACTCATGTGTGCTTTATTTCAGGTATAGTTTAAAAATTTAAGAACTCAGGTTTTTCATAAATTTTAGAAGCACTCAAAGAGTCCGATTTCGGTAAAATATCTGTACAGGATGCCTTCACCACCTTAACAAAAATTCAAATTTAATTATGATGAAAAACGAAGAAAAGAAGTTGGCGAAATGTGTCATAAAGAAAAACTTTTATGACATGGAAAAATAGTTTCTTTTACTTTCGGAAGAACAGATGTGTTGTTTACGGTGTGAAGCCTGTGAATAATGGTTAAGCGAACGGCAGATAGGAAATTCGGGGAATAAGATTCCATTCAAGAAATATTTATTTCGTAGACTTAGCCTAAAATCTAAAATGAATAATGCTAATTTGCCGTGAAACAATATGCACCAGGACAATAGGGAATAAAACATTCCGTGATGTGAGCAAGATATGCCAGGTGGCCTGCCCTCCTACCTCCCTTTTGGTTTCTGCACGCTTCGAAGCTAACGTTTGTCGAGTTTCTGTGTGACTTTCCAACGTTTACCGTGCAGCACCAGAAGCCTTGGGGCTTTTCTTGGATTCTTCCATCGGTCCTAAAGAGATTCCTTTTTTGTTTCCAGATATTTAGTGTTCACTAGGCGATTTTTTGTTGCGTTTGTTACTCCACGTGGCATTCTCGTCTCGCTGGTCCGCCATTTTGGTTTTCTTCGTGGTTCTACAACGGTCTGGTGGTTTTCCTATACAGCAAGTCTATCTGGGTTGACTTGTTTCTTTCTGTTTTAGTGGTCGTGGCCGATTTTTTGGGCGGTTTGGAAACCTGTGCTCAAGGCCTTCAGAACTCTTGGTCGGTAACGTATCGTATGCGTGTTTACGATTACCGTTCGTGGTTATTTCTGCCTCTGTACCGCTTCAAATTTTATATATATGTATATATGTACATTTGGTCTTGGTACACGCATTCCACGTTTTTTCCTGTGTCCGTTTTATTTACCACGTGGTGTCATACTTTAAATTTTTTACTCATTTCCCTTCATTAGCATGGCTGCCTCAGGGAATGGGAACGAGCCGGCCGTGGCGGATGCCGTTGGTTCGCGAGAGGAGTCGAATGGATTATCCGTGGCTCAAACACCATCTCAGGTTGACAGCATTGCTGAGATGCAACGTCAGATTAAAGCCAACCACGCCTTAGTCCTATCCCTTAGGGAGGAATTGCAGCAATATAATGTAGCACGTTCACCACCTCTACCCATGGCCACAGGTCACCCAGTGGTGACTCTTTGCGTGAACCTGTGGGCGAGCCTGTACTGCCAGGAGCATCTCCAGTCTCTGAGGACAGCATATCTCTGTTTGCTCAGGAGTCGAGTATCCAGGAGACTGGTGCCCGGGGAGCCTCTGTCAGATATCCTTCCAGCATTTATTTAGATGTGGAGCCCTCTCTGTCTCGGCCCCAAGTCGACACCCACGCGCCAGGGTTCTCGGAGAATGTCTCCTATGTTTCAGACCTGCTGCAGCTATCTAAGCGGAAGGAGGATTCTGCAAGCTTTCGCAATATGAGCAGCAGTTGTTGTCAGCTGAAGGGGAGGCACAGAGCACTACTTCCCTGCCACCCTCTCATTCAGTTGCTCATTGGCTGAAGGAAACCAACAACAAGATAAGAGGATGCAAATGTTCTTAAACAGCACAAGGACTCTCTCCAAGCCCACCACAGGGGCATGGTTGGCTCTGAAGTTTTCTCTTCTACTCGACACAAGATTTACCCAACATCATCTTACCGTATTCATGAACAGGTTGTTGAGGCTACTCCCCAAGTGCTTGATGCTGACCATGACCTGTTGGCTCCAGCAGAGACCACAGTCACTGTTAAGGCTTCAGAGTTCAAAGCTATTGAGGTCTTGGTCTGAAGTTCCCTGAGTGTTCTTTCATACATTGAGCACTTTGACGTTGCTTCTACAAAGCTCCTTCAGCAGTTTCTTGAGGAGGTCGGCCAGAGTAGTCAGGAGTCCCGGTCACCGCGTGCCTAGATGCTGCTCAATCTCAAGCTGTCACAGGCTAGGGCCCTCTCCCATCTTGCCAAAATCGAAGCTAAGCTATTGGGTAATGTGGTGTTGGCTAGGAGGGACTCCTTTTTAGCCCGTTCTAAAGTTGCAGGTGACCAGCAACTCAAGAATTATCTGCGGACCACTTCTATGACCCACACTTCATTGTTCGCTGGTCAAGTTGCTTCTGTGGCCAAGGAGCTGGCAGAGCGTAAGAGGCGACCACCAGCCCTCGAAAGCAGGAGGGCTTCAGCCTCTTCCAGTTCAGCAAGGCAGCAGGATCACTCTCATTTCACACCGGTTCGAGCTCAACCAGCCAAGCCCTTAGCTCACGCCAACCTCCGCCAGCCTCTTCTAGCCGGGTGGGATCAGGGAAGCGTGGGGACCCTGCAAAGTAGCCTAGAACTTCTGACTGGACAGGGTGGTGGCCTCCCCCTGTCCAGCACCTCATCTTGTAGTAGACTTGCCACTCCCCTCAGTTCCTGTGAGTGGCCGTCTGTCCCTTTTTCTGGACTCTCGGAGGTCCATAACAAGGGACCAGTATGTTTTGCACCTTCTCCAACACAGACTTCATCTCAGTTTCGACTCTCAGCCACTATTGACAACCAGCCCGGTGCCCTTCCCACTGCCAGAGGCCAGCAGCAAGAGAGAGCATCTAAGGGTGGAGATCCTCTCCATGTTGGAAAAGGGAGCCCTAGAGAAGGTGGAGAACAAGTCCTCGCCGGGGTTTTAAAGTCTGCTGTTTGTAATCCCCCAAAAGAACGGGAAACTTCGGTTGGTCATCGACCTACAGTCCTTGAACCGTCACCTAACAAAGGAGAAGTTTCACATGGAGACACCTACCAAGCTGCACCACTCCATTCAGAAAGGGGATTGGGTCATCTCCTTGGATCTGACGGATGCATACCTTCACGTCCCGATCCACCCATCGTCGAAGAAGTTCCTTCGTTTCCTATACCAGGACGAGGTGTTCCAGTTTCGTGTTCTGCCTTTCGGCTTGTCACTGAGCCCAAGGATGTTCACGCAGATGGTGGATGCGATGATGGCTCATGTTCGATCGCTGTCATTGCAGATTCACCACTATTTAGACGACTGGCTTCTGAGAAACCAGCAGGTGGACCACCTCAGGGCTCAGATGCAAAGCCTTCTCCACTTAACTGCTCGCCTGGGTTGGATACCCAGCCTGGAGAAGTCAGAGTTAACCCCAACTCAAGACTTTGTCTTTATCGGCACACATTATCGCACCGACCTAGGGCTGATGTTCCCTTCAGCAATTCGATTCAGAGAAGCAGCCAGTCATGCTCATCGAATTCTCCTAGCAAAGTATGTTACAGCTCGGGACTTTCTCTTGCTGTTGGGGAGACTAGTGTCAATGTCAGATTTGGTGCCTCTAGGCCGACTCAGATATCGGCCTCTTCAGCTTTACCTATTAGCTCACTGGCACCCCAGTCAGGGTCGGGTAGCGGACAGGATTCCCTTGGATCACCCCTTCTTGATTCCATTTCTGAAATGGTGGACCAGGCCAGCCAACGTTCTTCAGGGGAAGCCCATCCAGGCTCCCGTTCCGCAGCTGCCTGTGTACACGGATGCCTCTACCAGCGGTTGGGGAGCCCATTGTGGCAGTCAGTCAATAGCAGGTCTATGGTCAGCTGCCGAAACAACCCGCCACATAAACGAGTTGGAGCTACTGGCCATTCAGAGGGCAGTGCGCCACTTTCTACCTCTGATCAGAGGCAAGGTAATGATGTTCCACCCAGACAACAGCTCAGCAGTGGCCTACCTGCGGAACCAAGGGGGCACTTACTCGTTGCCCATGTTTCATCTAGCTTGGGAGATCCTTCTGGAGTGTCAGCAGCACAACATCAGCCTGTTAATGAGTCACATCTCAGGTCGTCTGAATGTCCTAGCCGAGGGCCTGTCGAGAAGGCATCAGATAATAGGCACAGAGTGGTCTCTGCACCCCAGCATAGTGCGTCAAATGTACTCCATCTGATCCATTCCCGAGTTAGACCTGTTCGCAACTCGTCACAACAACAAGCTGGCAGAGTATGTGTCTCCAGTTCCAGATCCTCTGGCAATAGCAGTGGATGCTCTGTCAATTCCATGGGACGGGCGCTGGGCGTATACCTATCCCCAAACTGCGCTGATGCAACTAGTGCTTCACAAGTTGGCGCACTCGAGCCAGTGTCGAATGCTTCTGGTCGCTCCTCTTCAGCACTACCAGCCATGGCTTCCAATGCTTCTCAGGTTGCTAGTGGATTTTCCTCGGGAGGTGCCACCAGTAGCACGGCTCTTGAGACAGCCTCAGTCAGGAGTATTCCACAGCCGCCCCGATCTGGTTCATCTGTTCGCGTGGAGCTCATCGAGCGACAGTTCTCTGAAGCAGTTGCCCACCGTCTCAGCCAGACAGTTAGAGCATCTACCGCTGGCATCTATGACTGTAAGTGGCGAGTTTATGAGAGTTGGTGTCGTACAGAACAGATTAGTCCTCTCGAAGCCTCTGTTCAGCAATTAGCGGATTTCTTTGAGTTCTTGTTCTCGTCCCTCAAGTTAGCTCCCGCTACCATTAAGGGCTACAGGTCGGCCATTAGTACAGTATTTAGGCTACAGGGGGGCTGGAATCCTGGTACAGATCCAATTCTGTCATCTCTATTGCGAGCGTTTGATATTGAGCGACCTAGGTCTCCCAAGATCATTCCTCAGTGGAATTTGGCTTTGGTACTTCAGGCCTTCCTTGAAGAACCTTTTGAGCCTATGGACTCATGTGCAATGACGTTTCTCACATGGAAGACAGTCTTTTTGGTAGCACTTGCATCAGCCAGACGCGTAAGCTGCCTGCATGCCCTTTCGCTTGAGCCAGACCCACAGCAGTCTGACCAGCCGGGATCCCTGAGGTTTGGTCGACACAAGAGTAGTAAAGGGGGCCCAGATAGGCCTCGTGCTGGCTTCTGATTGGTCGAGAGCGATCACGTGACCGGAGGAACTTCCGGTGACGTCATAAGTCACTTCCGGTGGAAAAAACCGCTGACCAGTATGAAAAAAGGGATCGCAGGCTCATACAACCGGAAGTCACGTGTTTTAGGATGGGAAACCGCTGGCGAGTGTGAAAAATCGATCGTGGGCTCAAGGTGGGTTAAAACCGCTGAGAAAACGCGGGCTCAAAGTCCAAAGTCCAATTTTTGGAAGAGGGGGTGGTCCTTGTAGTGGAAACAACACAAAAATGAAGAAATACTTTTTATTGTTATACGTTGTTTACAATAACTGAGAAAAATAGTAGGAGGGTTCCATGATGAGTATTTTCCTTTGAGTTCCTCTTTGATATGAGTGTTCCTTTTGATGAGTGTTCAGTTACTGGTAGCCATAGGGGTAGGTGTTGAAGGTGCGGGGATCGATGACTCTTTTGTCATACACCAAGCGATACCATTTGTGTTGGGGTTGAGTGAGCAAGGTGTAGTTTTTCGGTTGCCGGACAATGTGGTGACTTTTGGTGACTTGGATTTCCCGTGGTTTGGGAAGGGGTTTCTGGATTTCATCTTGGACATTCTGACGCATGACGTCGTAATTCAACTGGGTGTGTCCTTCACTGTTGAGTCGGAAGCCTCTGACCTTGCATTCCACCTTTCCTTTATTAGTACTGTACCCATAGTTCTTGGGTCCTCCGCTGACGAATTCTTGGATGTATTCATCATCAGCTAATTCGGAGGCGAAGTCCCCTAGATAGGAACCCAAGGTAGGTTGGAATTGAGTGGGTGTTTCCTCCAGGTAGATGACGGAGTCGGTGTCAAAGTAGAGGACTCTTTCCCCTAAGCGTTCGAGGGCGTCATACAATTTAAGGCGGGCGTGGCAGGTGGTGAAGCAGGCCACAAAAATGTTGAGGTTGGGTGAGACGCGGATGTCCTCTTTTTGTTTTTCGTAGTGCACCTCAACCATGTTATTGTTGATCACGGACACGTGACGTACGTCTAAGGCATCGTTATCCAAGAAACGGTGGAAGGCATGAGGATCATCAAAGGCTTGAATTTGGGTCTTGTTGAGGCGTTGTCCAAACTTGCCCCACATGGAGTTCAACATGAGTTTAGCTAGGGTACGCAGGCCCGGGTTGTATTCGATCTTGTGGTAGTCCAACTGGATGCCTTCATGCAGGAAGTACTGTTCGATGTAACTTTGCTTTTCCTCTTCTGTCATGTCGTCCTTAGGCCACCCACTAGCTTCTTGTTTGATTTTAAGCCAGGTGTTGACATAATCGGCGAAGAGGCCCTCACAGGTTTCTTGAAAATGCCAGACTTCATAGATGTATTGGACTTGGTACCCCAATTCGACGGCTTTGACTAATTCGGGACTGCACCAGGTACTGGTGAGGGCGCGTTGTTCGTCGGGGTGAGGGCAATGATAGGATCTGTCCAAAAGAGGTTTGTCCATTTCTTCTTCCACACAACGGGCACAGAGGGGAAAGAGCAGTTTGTCGTAATGACGGTAAGGCAGCACGGGATGGTACAATTCACGGGGAGGCAGGATTTTGCATTGAATGAGGCCAAAGTACTGGTGTATGTCAGTGTGACCCGGTTGAGAAAGGATGGTAGGATGTCCTTTGGGGTAGGTACACTTCTTGTTCACCCACGGGTACAAGGAGGTGACATCGATGTAGTGAATTTTTTGTCCGGGGCTGATATGATGGTAGAGTTTGATGGCATTGGTACGACCTCCACAGAAAGTATCCCGAGGTTGAAGAGGTTGGATAAAGTTGAGTTCCCGGACGAAGGAGTCGATCTCTGGTTGGGTTTTCAGGAGGTGCTCCCATTGACATCCCCACATTTGAATGACGTTGTACCCTTGCTTGGTAAGCTTTTGGACTTTGTCTTGGGTGGCGTCATAGACGTCCTGCATAGTCAGATCATAGTTCCGGGGATGTTTTTCGTAGCGATGGGGATAACAGGTAGGGCATCCGTGGGTGAAACACCCTTGAAATTCGTAGACGGTGTGGGTGTCGGGGCAATAACCATCCACATGGAAGTTGGTCCCGGGGATCTTATACTCGCCTTCATTTCGGACATGTTGGATGTACTGTGGGTCTGGATTGGCACTGGCCAAGAGATCGTTGGGGTTGATATCTTGGAGGGCGCGTTGACGTAGTTGGTGATCGCACCAGGTTAACCATTGAAGGGCTGGGATGGACTGGTTGATGCTGTTTCTCCACCCCTTATGACCGGCGGGTTCGCTGGCAATACTGTTCGGGATCATCCGGTTCATACGTAAATCTCGATTACAAGCCGAGGCAATGGTGACGTGATCGAAGGGATTGAAGCCTGTTAAGTCTTCAAACATGCGTTTGAAAGTCAGACATCCTTGTTTCAAGAGACGTACATCGGAGCTGCAATAGTCCAATAACTCTTTTTGGAAATGAAACACCACACCCTGGTCGCGTTGTTCTTGATGCCAGGTTTCAAAGGCTTGTCTTCCTTCGAGTGACATGGCCTCAGGCATGTAGTAATCGCGTGAGGGGAGGATGCCCACGTAGTGTTGATACTCAGGTACGTTGAACTTGTGGGGGAAATACCCTTTGCAGAGTTCTGTCAAACCAAAGGTTTTGGGAAACGCGGAGAGGGGCATCTGGAAGAAACTCATGGAATCGATGAAGCGGATGCGGTCATGTTTGATCTCTAAGAGTTTACACCCGTTGCGGAGTTGTTGGACGATGCGGTTGTCCCCATAGTATTCTTGGATGATAAAGTACCCATCGTACCCTTGAAAATTATGAGCGATGACATTGACTTGACGGGTATCGTGAAGAGTCAAGGTATCCAACCATTCCAGAAAGTCACGGATACAGGTGGGACCTGGGAAAGGCTTGGGTTCATGGTTGTCTTCGGTTTCGGCCACGACGAGATTCGCAATGTGTTTTTCCTGGGGTTGCATGGCTTCAATATCAAAGAAGACGTGTAAGGGAGGCAGGTCTTCCTCCTCGTCCTCGGAGGAGGCATGGGGTTCCGCGGCGGCGGCGGCGGCGGCACCTCGTTTGGCGCGAGGACCTTTTTGACGGGTCCTCTTTCTCTTCTTCTTTTCGTCTTGAGGTTTGGGGGCTCTTTGTATAAAACAACGGTGGTCGTCGGCGTGGACGTACTGATGACAAGACGGGCAATCCACGTGGTAACAACGGTGACGCTGAATGCGGGACAAGCCCACATTTTGTTGATAACAGTCAGGGCATCGGTGTCGTTGAGAGCACACGGAGGACTGGAGGTCCGTGGCGGGTTTGCCCGCGTGGGTCTTGCTGGAATGGGCTTCCAAACACGCGGGTCCGAAAAAGTCCCGATGACACGACTCGCAACGTTGAGTGGCTTTGAGGTGTCGGGGGTAAGCATGTTGAAAGTCTGGACAATCTTTCTGTCGACAGGCTCCACACAACTTGGTCTTGGTGCATCGATGACGTCCCTCGGTGTTGTAGGGTTTCCAACAATCCGCACAGACATAACTGGACCCAAAAAATCCCGGCAATTTGGTGATGACATCATAATGGTCTTGGTTGTGCAACAGGATCAGTTGTTTGTCAGAAAGGGGTCCAAACGTGGAGATGTGAAACGATCGCTGCGCATCCACCAGGATGATTTGGTAACCGGTGAGGGACGGAGCTTGACTGAATTGGGTCAAGGCATCATAGCTGCAAGGACCCCACGGTACCTTCGCTTCATCCTGGAGGTCCCAAGCGAGACGTCTCTGCAGCGGACCCTTCCCCCGGCGAATGCTGCTCCATTTCGGGTGCTGGTCCACGCGAGCTTTGGCGACCACGAGGGCTCTGGCGCAACAGAGTTGATCGTCGTTGGTAATCCGGATGATGGATTTGGAATTTTTTCTCAACAGGTTCATGGTGGGATGACCTGGTTTCCCACGACGGGGTTTGCCGGTGCCTTGAGGAGCATGATGGACTTGAGTGATGGAGACTTGAAAGGAGTCATCCATTTCAAATTGTTCGTTGCTGTTGAGGGCTTGGGCTAAACGTTGGAACAGGGCCTCCACACGCTCTGTGTCTCGACGCCATTCACCTGCACGTAATCCCCACCCCTGAAAATTATTGTGCAGGCGATCGGATGCTATTGTAAAGTAGAGTCGATCTTGATCGTGGAGGTCGGGGGTGGTGGTTAACACTTGATCGACGGCTCGGCGTAATCCATCTTGGAGAGCTTGGGCAATGTTTTGACCAGGAATCAAGGTCCCCCTTTGACGTAACTGGGTCTTGAAATGACGCTCTTGTACCCCCATGCGATCACTCTTCCGATTCACAAAAGGTTCGAGTTCAAAGTCGAAGGCACCCCCTTGATTGGTATCCAATCCTCCGCCACTTTGTTGAAGGAGTTGGGTTTGAAACGCATGTTGCCGTTCCAAATGATCCATCAAATCATGATAGTCTTCATCATCATCGTCATCCAGGATTTCGTGGCAGATCAAATCATCCTCGTCACTGTCCACCATGTTTTCGGTGCAAATCAAAGGTCCCAAAGAGGAATTTGTGTCGTCTTTGTGAGAGGACATGATCAGATGAACTCACTGGAGATCGGGGCTCTGTTTTTATAGAGAACAAAAAATGTCACGTGGGAGGGGAAGGAGCCAATCACTAAACAGGGTGCCCCCTAGAGAGGGGGTGCCCTAGGGAGGGGTGGGACGGGGTGGGGGGACCCCCCTCCCCCCTCTCTAGTTAGGGTCCATGGTGCATCACGGGAACGAATGAGAGACTATAAAACAGATCGCCCCTCGAGGTCAGTCGTCTCAAGATGGACTCTGATCATGAGAAGCTGTTAGAAGAGTTTGAGACATTCGAAGTGGAACACATTTTAGATGAGGTTAAGGAGTGGGTGCTCGACGACGGAGACATCCGGGAGTTTGGGGAAGCGCTGCTTGAGGAAAGGAGGAAAAGGAGGCAGCTCGCCCAAGCAGCCCAAGCAGCACGCCACAAGTACATGGAAGAGCACTGGAACCCGGGCTGCTACCCACAATTCACCACCGAGTGGTACATCCGGGGCCTCGACTTCTGCTGCCCCTATTGGCGCCATGAGTTTAAGCGGCCCCAGACACCCCCACCAGCACCGCCCCCCTCGCCCGAGGTCTCCCGAAAGGTGCATCCAATGCGGTCACCAAGCCCCCACGAGCTCCCGACAAAGCGACGACGACGATGATGATGAATTGACGAAGCTGTTGGCCTTTCGTGCGCGACGACGGGCCACTCAAGCCAGGTACCGGGCCAGGCATCCTGAGCGAGTAGCCGAGCAGAGACGACGGTACCGGGCCAGGCATCCTGAGCGAGTAGCCGAGCAGAGACGACGGTACCAGGCCATACACCACGACCGAATAGTCGAGGAGAGACGACGGTATCACAAGAAGTATGACGCCCGACGACGTGAGGCCGTGAGAAAGTACTATGCCGCCCATGCAGAACGACTCCGGGAGCACAAAAGGCAATTTTACCGATCGGAAGCAGGTCAACGGTGGCAGAAAGAATACCTGGCGAGAAAGCGTGAGAGCTCGGCCCTCTTACGTCAACAAAGAGGACCCGCGACCCAAAAGAGAACGTTGGATAAAATCCAGGCGTTAGGGCCACTAAAACTAACGGTCACGTTGGAGGATTTTATGACGGACTTTCATGATTCCCTCTCGCCCAGCCCGGAGGATTCTGTGGTTCAACCTGGTACCCTCATGGACATGGATTCAGAGGTCTTTCATCCTCTGGATCATTCCGTATGTGATGAATCTTCTTGTGACATGTGGGACGATGGGAAGGGATTTTTAGACAATTTACTCGATGACTTGTCGTCATCATCGGACGACTCTTTGTTGGACAATGTACTCGAGGAGCTCGATGACTTGCCGTCATTGGACGACGCTTTCTTGGACTTTTTAACTGACATGATACAGGAGGAGGATCCTTCGTTTGATTTGGATGACTTTGTCAGTTAAACCCCCCTCGTCTTTGTATTTTTGGTAGAACATTGAATCGTCTCAGTATTTGGAAGAACATCCGTCTCAGTATTTGGCAGAACATTTCGTATTAGTATTTTTGACAGAACAATGAACTTGACAACTCATGAATCAAATGACACAAGTGACATTGTTTTTATTTTATCTGGATTAATGTTGTCTACATCACAATGGGTTTTGTCTCGCAAATCCTGTTTGAGACTCAACACGAACTACAGAAGAACAGACTTCAGAATAACAATGAGACATTTTCATTTTTTATTACTCAATATGTTATTAAATGTTTACAATTTTAAACGTTTCTTGGCTTGCATAATTTTCTTGACCACCCGTTCCGTCTTGTTTTTCTTGCCGGGTAATCGATCAATGGCTTGGATCATCTTGGTATCGGCTTTCCATTTATCTTGCAAATTCTTGGCACGACTGTAATCAATGTCGTGTTGCTTAGCAATCTGGTCCAAGCGATTGATGCCGGGATCCCCCCGTTTCAGACGTTTAGCCAAATGGGTGCCAGGGCCCATGTACTGATAACCAGGCCAATGAAATTCTTTGCCGGTTTTCGCAATCCATTTTTGCACATCCAAGGCTCCTCCTCGTTGGGGGCGTTTCCTTCCCCTTTTTCTCTTGGTGGGCATGTTTTAGTCACTGTCGTAATCCAATCGACGTCGTAACTTTTTGCCACGAGCCCAATCTTCCCAACCGGGTAAAGGTTTCAATCGTTCCACTTCACGAGCGGGTCCTTTGCCTTTGCGACTCTCGGCTAACTTTTTTTCCAAGGTCTTGCGCTGTTCT